>JAXQQM020067156.1:0-72731 GCA_034641835.2 Pinus albicaulis | reverse complement strand
GAACATAAGTGAAAAGTATGTATATTATTACATTTAAACAAAGTGATAATTTACAAGAGAAAAAAATAATTAAAAATGAAAAAGATTTGATTAAAATTTCTCATAAAAATAGTTATAGATAAATAACTTATTTTAATACAATTAAATCCCAAAAATAATATTTAATCTATATATTAATCTATATATTATTATATAACACAATTTAACTTCTTAACCTATAGATTAACATACAAATTATTATTTTTTAATCTTAAATAAATTTAAAAAAATACAAAACACTATCTAAATACTTAACGTTATTATGTTGATATAAAAAATAAAAATAATATATTTTTAAATACTATCTATTCAACTTTAAACTTATTTAAAAATGTCATTGAACTTTAAACTTATTTTTACATTTATATGTGAATATTTAATATGTTAAAATAATATATAGAATTATTGATTTTATATAAGCTAATACTTAATATGTTAAAATAATATATAGAATTAACTATTGATTTTATATAAGTTAATATTTAATATGTAAAAATAATATATAGAATTATTGTTTTTATATAAGTGAAAATATTTTGTAAAATAATTTCATTTCATATTTTTAATAATACTTAATAAGTAATGGGAAATACAAAATTTTAACTGTAAAACTCTAAACAATATATAATAATAGAATCTAAACAATATATAATAATATTTAATAACTAATATATAATAGTATTTAATAAGTAATGGGAAATACAAAATTTTAATTGTAAAATTATAATAAAAAAAACAGTTAGTTATTCTTATGTGTGAAATAAAATTTTTTATTAAAAAGATATAATAATTTCAAAAAAATTATAACAATTTACAATAAAAATTAATAAAGTGTTTAGTTTTTTATATACAAGTAGAATTAACATTATGCATTTTTTAGTAGCAAAATAAAAAAGTCAATTGTTATCTTTAGATGATGGATAATATTGAATGGACATATAGTTGATTACTATAATAACTATCATTATAATTATATATTTACTTGAGTGACATATTAGGGATTACTATAGCTACCATCATAACCTCCATAGTTCTACATATGAAACACCAACTAGTTAAAGTTTAAACATCTCTAAAACAAAAGTCTTAATAATGCATCATATGAGAAATTAGTCTACAACTTTGAAACAACATTATATATAAAGAGATTAATAATACATATTCAATTAAAATGATGTACAACTATTGGACCTAAAAATTATTTAGCTATATTTATACTATCTCAAATAATATTAAAAATTGCTGAAAAGATATTTAAGTTTTAAAATCAACTAAATTGTTGAAGAAAAATCTATATAATTGAAAACATTGTACCTAGTATCTCTTTTTTTAACTAATTTATCTAAAATGAAATCTAATATAAAATACATTAACACTATTCTTAGTCTCAAAAGTTAATATAAAGATAATCACCATCATTATGACTAACACTACTCATAGCTCTATGATTAACACTCCTCATAGCTAGTAAAAAAAATAGCATTCAATTACAACATATTATATTATAAAAAAATCATCATTATTTTTATTAATAGAAAGAAAAATAGAAAAATGCCACATTATAAAATCCTCATCATATTTAAAAGTTTTTGATTAACACTCCTCATAGCTAATAAAAAAAATAGCATTCAATTACAACATATAATATTATAAAAAAAACCATCATTATTTTTATTAATGCTAAGAAAAATAGAAAAAATCCACATTATAAAATCTCCATCATTTTTAAATATATCTATATAGAATTTTTTTTAAATTTAACGCAATACAAATATTGATACCCAGTGTAGATCTACAACTCACAAATAGCATTGATTATATTTATGTCATCTATATCTATAGCTATATCATCTATATCATCTATATTTATGTTATTCTTGAGAATGATTTGCCTCGTCTTCATTCTTGCCTTCAATATGATTTTGAGAATGATTTGCGTAGTCTTCATTCTTGCCTTCAATATGATTTGGAGAATGATTTGCATCATTCTTGCTTTCAATATGATTTTGAGAATGATTTGTGTGGTCTTCATTCTTGCCCTCAAAATGATTTGGAGAATGATTTGCATCGTCTTCTTCTTCGTTGCTTTCAATATGAAAAATAGAAAAAATCCACATTATAAAATCTCCATCATATTTAAATATATCTATATAGTATTTTTATAGTAAAAAAATATAAATTTAATATATTACAAATACTAATACCCCGTGTAGATCTACAACTCACAAATAGCATTGATTATATTTATGTCATCTATATCTATAGCTATATCATCTATATCACCTATATTTATGTTATTCTTGAGAATGATTTGCGTAGTCTTCATTCTTGCCTTCAATATGATTTTGAGAATGATTTGCCTCGTCTTCATTCTTGCCTTCAATATGATTTGGAGAATGATTTGCATCATTCTTGCTTTCAATATGATTTTGAGAATGATTTGCGTAGTGTTCATTCTTGCCTTCAATATGATTTGGAGAATCATTTGCATAGTCTTCTTCGTTGCTTTCAATATGATTTTGAAAAAGATTTGGCTCTTCTTTTTTCTTGACTTTAATAAACTGTTTAAAAAAAAGTTATATCAGCATACCAAACAAAAGCTATTTTGAAAATAAAATTGAAAAAAACATAGTAATTCACTTTCTTAATTTTAATAACCTAATTACATAAATTAAATTGTAATAATACAAAAAAAACAGACATTAATTATAGACACCATAATCATAAATATTTAAATTAAATAAAAGAAAAACAATATTTATTTAAAAATATACCAATCTCTCCATTGCATCTTTCAACAGGGACATAGAATCTCCCACAGTAAGCCCATGTCCATTAACAAACTCAGCTGTATATTATTACATTTAAACAAAGTGACAATTTACGTAAGAAAAAAATAATTAAAAATGAAAAAGATTTGATTAAACTTTCTCATAAAAATAGTTATAGATGAATAGCTTATTTTAATACAATTAAATCCCAAAAATAATATTTAATTTATATATTATTAGATTTAAAAAAATGTCAACTTATATATTTTAGCATGAAAATAAAAAAATAATCAAAACTGCTAATATATTATTACATTTAAATGGAGTGATATAACTTACATGTATTTTCGAATATGTACATTTTACTGTTGTTATTGCTCCAGTATCTGCGGTCATGATATTTTATTTTATATTCCATTTAAAATAAAGAAAAAACCTAAAAGAAACATATAAATATAAAGGAATATATAGTGGCTGAAAAGTAACATATGAATGTTATCACTTAGTAAGAGATACCTGTATCTTAAGCGTCACATATAAGGCAACGTCATGTCCTCAACTTCCATTACAAGACTAGGTCTCATTATATCCAACGACCGAAGATGATCCTCTGCGTCTTTCTGAGCATCATAATAAAAATAAGAGATTCAAAGCAGTTTCATATATATGCAGATTGAACTTCCAATGATATAAAAATATTCTTATATTCCAAAATTCGTTAATAGTCAAAATATTTTCATACTCCAAAAATGATTGAGTCAAACTTTACTAATAAAAATACTAACATATCTACCCATATTCCAAAATGTATGGACAGTTGACATAAAAATATAAAGAGGTGCACACCTTGGGAATCACCATTCTTCGTAAAATGCCTACATCACTATACTGAAGCTTCTTCTGGAATAGTGTGCGAAACATCTTGCCAGAGTTATCTCTCTGCATAAATAAATAACAGCTTGCATTAATAACATATTCGCTTATGTTGTAAAGGAATGTGGAGTATGAAAGGGCTACTAAAACTGAAATTAATGCAGGGATGACTAAAGACTTAAGTACGCACCTTATTCTCGATTGTGGAATGTAAAATTTTCTCAGGGTTTCGAACTCGATTGACAGGTTTTTTTGGACGGGTCACAGAGTTTGACCGCTTCTCTTTCACAATATTCAGCTTTCTATTGCGAGTTTCTCTTTGGCCTGAAGCTATACTAGATTTATCACAGATTCCCAGTGGAAAAATAGACGTTGGAAATGCAGAATTACCAATCAAATTGGATGCGATGGGGGGCGGTGCATCGTAATTAGGAGGGAAACTGGTTGGTAAAGAAGAAGTGCATTGAAAAGCCGACTGGATACCACTGAGTTGTTTAATATTATTTTAATTACTTGCAGGCAAAAGGGAAGAATTATAACAATCCACCTGCATTGTGGATTGATGACTAGGATGACTTCCATTTCCATCTCTTGACACATTTCCATGAGGGTGACGAAGATGACCTCCATTTCCATTCCACGGCATAACAGAAGAATCCACCTGGGCATTTTGGAGGGAGGGTTTGTAGCTGGTTTGTCAGTGAATTTAAAATTGGATAATAATAATAATAATAAACTATAGTTATAAAAAAATAAAAATAAAAATAAATTACCTGATATTGATAAATCTGGAAAGGTGGCGCAACAGATGAAATAGAATTTTGATGAAGATGAATTCCTACCTGGACCTGTTGTTTGCAGCTTTTGGGATGGTTTTCAAATTGGGATATTGGGTATTGATGAGGATGAATTCCTGGCTGAGCAGATGGAGCAGAGTATTGATGAGGATGAATTCCTGCCTGGACCTGTTGCTGCTGTTTGTTGTCAAATTGGGATATTGGGTATTGATGAGGATGAATTCCATTTCCATGTCTTGACATAATTCCATCTCCATTCCTTGGCATAGTAGAAGAAGAACACAGCTGCCTTTGGGATTGAAGAGCATGAATTGCGGGATGATGAGCTCATCCTTGAAACCCTCATATATTCCATTTTTGCTAAAACCCTTGATAGAGATTCGTGGAATGTATCCATTTTATTTATTAGATACCCACAGACAACCTCTACCCTAAACTCTCGTTTATTAGATACACAGGTACTTGTGCTGATATGAAACTAACGATTTATTCCCTCCTAGTTCTCACAATTAAGCTTACAGGTTCTGTTCCAATTAGATCATCCGAGCAGCTTCCAGCATGTAACCTATAACCCAAGGCATCCGCTGTGAACACATAAAAGCCGAGGAACAAAATAAGGAGGAGAATCAAGATAGGCAGCAGAGATGGAGCCCCCGTGATATTGCTAGCTGGTGTTTTAGGGATACGAAGTGTTACTTTCCAATAGCTCCTAACTTGAAGTTGAACATGGACTTTAAATGTAGTTTAATAAATTTAAATTGACACTCACTCTGTTTTTAAGAAATTTATTTTTAGAGTATTATGTTGAATTAAAATTATTTTTAAAATAAATATTACTTATTTTTAATAATTTTTTTAAAGCCAGAGAACAATATTATCCATCTCAATGCCATAATATTAAATAGAATATATATATATATATATATATATATATATATATATATATTAATTAAATTCAATAATTATTTACAGATATTGTATTTTTAAATAAATATTTAAATTATATTTATATTTATATTTAAAAATTAATTTAATAATTATTTATTTTATTATTATTTAAATAATAATAATAATAATTTTATATATTATATCAAATTATTATTATTATTGTTATTAAATAATAAAAAGACGTCATGTTTATGAAGTCTCACCGATGGAAACCGAGCTTCCCTGCAACCAACACTCATCGCTTGAGACTCGTCACCCTTGCAGTTAAGCTTGCAAATCATTATACCACCTATGAATGTTTTTGGATATTTCAAACATATTTTAACCACCCCCATCAAATAATTATCATTTTATTATATTAATTTAATTTTCATATAAATTATATATTCTTAAAAATTACAATCTATATATTAACATACAAATTATTATTTTTTAATAATTAATATTTTATAATTTTAAATAAATTAAAAAAAATACATAACACAATCTAACTTCTTAACCTATATATTAACATACAAATTATTATTTTTAATAATTATTATTTTTTAATCTTAAATAAATTTAAAAAAATACAAAACACGATCTAACTACTTAACGTTATTATGTTGATATAAAAAATAAAAATAATATATTTTTAAATACTATCTATTTAACTTTAAACTTATTTAAAAATGTTGTTGAACTTTAAACTTATTTTTACATTTATATATTAATATTTAATATGTTAAAATAATATATAGAATTATTGATTTTATATAAGCTAATATTTAATATGTTAAAATAATATATAGAATTAATTATTGATTTTATATAAGTTAATATTTAATATGTAAAAATAATATATAGAATTATTGTTTTTATATAAGTGAAAATATTTTGTAAAATAATTTCATTTCATATTTTTAATAATACTTAATAGGTAATGGGAAATACAAACTTTTTAACTGTAAAACTCTAAACAATATATAATAATATTTAATAAGTAATATATAATAGTATTTAATAAGTAATGGCAAATACAAAATTTTAATTGTAAAATTATAATAAAAAAAATATTTAGTTATTTTTATGTGTGAAATAAAATTTTTTATTAAAAAGATATAATAATTTTGAAAAAATTATAACAAATTACAATAAAAATTAATAATGTGTTTGGTTTTCTATATACAAGTAGAATTAACATTATGCATTTTTTAGTAGCAAAATAAAAATGTCAATTGTTATCTTTAGATGATGGATAATATTGAATGGACATATAGTTGATTACTATAATAACTATCATTATAATTATATATTTACTACAATGACACATTAGGGATTACTATAGCTACCATTATAACCTCCATAGTTCTACATATGAAACACCAACTAGTTAAACTTTAAACATCTCTAAAACAAAAGTCTTAATAATGCATCATATGAGAAATTAGACTACAACTTTGAAAAATAATTATATATAAAGAGATCAATAGTACATATCAATTAAAATGATGTACAACTATTGGACCTAAAAATTATTTAGCTATATTTATACTATCTCAAATAATATTAAAAATTGTTGAAAAGATATTTAAGTTTTAAAATGAACTAAATTATTGAAGAAAAATCTATATCATTGAAAACATTCTACCTAGTATCTCTTTTTTTAACTAATTTATCTAAACTGAAATCTAATATAAAATACATTAACACTAATCTTAGTCTCAAAAGTTAATATAAATATAATCACCATTATTATGACTAACACTACTCATAGCTCTATGATTAACACTCCTCATAGCTAATAAAAAAAATAGCATTCGATTACAACATATTATATTATAAAAAAATCATCATTATTTTTATTAATGCTAAGAAAAATAGAAAAATGCCACATTATAAAATCCTCATCATATTTAAAATTTTTTTATTAACACTCCCCATAGGTAATAAAAAAAATAGCATTCAATTACAACATATAATATTATAAAAAAAACCATCATTATTTTGATTAATGCTAAGAAAAATAGAAAAAATCCACATTATAAAATTTCCATCATATTTAAATATATCTATATAGTATTTTTATAGTAAAAAAATTTAAATTTAATATATTACAAATACTGATACCTCGTTTAGATCTACAACTCACAAATAGCATTGATTATATTTATGTCATCTATATCTATAGCTATATCATCTATATCACCTATATTTATGTTATTCTTGAGAATGATTTGCGTAGTCTTCATTCTTGCCTTCAATATGATTTTGAGAATGATTTGCGTCGTCTTCATTCTTGCCTTCAATATGATTTGGAGAAAGATTTGCATGATTCTTGCTTTCAATATGATTTTGAGAATGATTTGCTTAGTCTTCATTCTTGCCTTCAATATGATTTGGAGAATGATTTGCATCGTCTTCTTCGTTGCTTTCAATATGATTTTGAAAAATATTTGCCTCTTTTTTTTTCTTGCCTTTAATAAACTGTTTAAAAAACAGTTATATCAGCATACCAAACAAAAGCTATTTTGAAAATAAAATTGAGAAAAACATATTAATTCACTTTCTTAATTTTAATAACCTAATTACATAAATTAAATTGTAATAATACAAAAAAAAACAGACATTTAATTATAGACACCATAATCATAAATATTTAAATTAAATAAAAGAAAAACAAAATTTATTTAAAAATATACCAATCTCCCCATTTCATCTTTCAACAGGGACATAGAATCTCCCACAGTAAGCCCATGTCCGTTAACAAACTCAGTTGTCATAAGCATGAGAAAGAAATGATCAGAACATAAGTAAAAAGTCTATATATTATTACATTTAAACAAAGTGATAATTTACATGAGAAAAAAATAATTAAAAATGAAAAAGATTTGATTAAACTTTCTCATAAAAATAGTTATAGATGAATAACTTATTTTAATACAATTAAATCCCAAAAATAATATTTAATCTATATATTATTACATTTAATCCCAAAAATAATATTTAATCTATATATTATTATATAACACAACCTAACTTCTTAACCTATAGATTAACATACAAATTATTATTTTTTAATCTTAAATAAATTTAAAAAAATACAAAACACTATCTAAATACTTAACGTTATTATGTTGATATAAAAAATAAAAATAATATATTTTTAAATACTATCTATTTAACTTTAAACTTATTTAAAAATGTCATTGAACATTAAACTTATTTTTACATTTATATGTTAATATTTAATATGTTAAAATAGTATATAGAATTATTGATTTTATATAAGCTAATGCTTAATATGTTAAAATAATATATAGAATTAATTATTGATTTTATATAAGTTAATATTTAATATGTAAAAATAATATATAGAATTATTGTTTTTATATAAGTGCAAATATTTTGTAAAATAATTTGATTTCATATTTATAATAATACTTAATAAGTAATGGGAAATACAAAATTTCAACTGTAAAACTTTAAACAATATATAATAATAGAATCTAAACAATATATAATAATATTTAATAAGTAATATATAATAGTATTTAATAAGTAATGGGAAATACAAAATTTTAATTGTAAAATTATAATAAAAAAAATATTTAGTTATTCTTATGTGTGAAATAAATTTTTTTATTAAAAAGATATAATAATTTTGAAAAAATTATAACAATTTACAATAAAAATTAATAACGTGTTTAGTTTTTTATATGCAAGTAGAATTAACATTATGCATTTTTTAGTAGCAAAATAAAAAAGTCAATTGTTATCTTTAGATGATGGATAATATTGAATGGACATATAGTTGATTACTATAATAAATATCATTATAATTATATATTTACTTGAGTGACATATTAGGGATTACTATAGCTACCATCATAACCTCCATAGTTCTACATATGAAACACCAACTAGTTAAAGTTTAAACATCTCTGAAAAAAAAGTCTTAATAATGCATCATATGAGAAACTAGTCTACAACTTTGAAACAACATTATATATAAAGAGATTAATAATACATATTCAATTAAAATGATGTACAACTATTGGACCTAAAAATTATTTAGCTATATTTATACTATCTCAAATAATATTAAAAATTGTTGAAAAGATATTTAAGTTTTAAAATCAACTAAATTGTTGAAGAAAAATCTATATCATTGAAAACATTGTACCTAGTATCTCTTTTTTTAACTAATTTATCTAAACTGAAATCTAATATAAAATACATTAACACTATTCTTAGCCTCAAAAGTTAATATAAAGATAATCACCATTATTATGACTAACACTACTCATAGCTCTATGATTAACACTCCTCATAGCTAGTGAAAAAAATAGCATTCAATTACAACATATTATATTATAAAAAAATCATCATTATTTTTATTAATGCTAAGAAAAATAGAAAAATGCCACATTATAAAATCCTCATCATATTTAAAACTTTTTGATTAACACTCCTCATAGGTAATAAAAAAAATAGCACTCAATTACAACATATAATATTATAAAAAAACCGTCATTATTTTTATTAATGCTAAGAAAAATAGAAAAAATCCACATTATAAAATCTCCATCATATTTAAATATATCTATATAGTATTTTTATAGTAAAAAAATTTAAATTTAATATATTACAAACACTGATACCCCGTGTAGATCTACAACTCACAAATAGCATTGATTATATTTATGTCATCTATATCTATAGCTATATCATCTATATCAACTATATTTATGTTATTCTTGAGAATGATTTGTGTAGTCTTCATTCTTGCCTTCAATATGATTTTGAGAATGATTTGCGTGGTCTTCATTCTTGCCTTCAATATGATTTGGAGAATGATTTGCATCATTCTGGCTTTCAATATGATTTTGAGAATGATTTGCGTAGTCTTCATTCTTGCCTTCAATATGATTTGCAGAATGATTTGCATCATCTTCTTCGTTGCTTTCAATATGATTTTGAAAAATATTTGCCTCTTCCTTTTTCTTGCCTTTAATAAACTGTTTAAAAAAAAGTTATATCAGCATACCAAACAAAAGCTATTTTGAAAATAAAATTGAAAAAAACATATTAATTCACTTTCTTAATTTTAATAACCTAATTACATAAATTAAATTGTAATAATACAAAAAAAACCAGACATTTAATTATAGACACCATAATCATAAATATTTAAATTAAATAAAAGTAAAACAGAATTTATTTAAAAATATACCAATCTCCCCACTTCATCTTTCAACAAGGACATAGAATCTCCCACAGTAAGCCCATGTCCGTTAACAAACTCAGCTGTCATAAGCATGAGAAAGAAATGATCAGAATATAAGTAAAAAGTCTATATATTATTACATTTAAACAAAGTGACAATTTACATGAGAAAAAAATAATTAAAAATGAAAAAGATTTCATTAAACTTTCTCATAAAAATAGTTATAGATGAATAGCTTATTTTAATACAATTAAATACCAAAAATAATATTTAATTTATATATTATTAGATTTAAATAAAATGTCAACTTATATATTTTAGCATAAAAATAAAAAAATAATCAAAACTGCTAATATATTATTACATTTAAATGGAGTGATATAACTTACATGTATTTTCGAATACGTACATTCTGTTGTTGTTATTTCTCCAGTATCTGCAGTCATGATATTTTATTTTATATTCCATTTAAAATAAAGAAAAAACCTAAAAGAAACATATAAATATAAAGGAATATATAGTGGCTGAAAAGTAACATATGAATGTTATCACTTAGTAAGAGATACCTGTATCTTAAGCGCCACATATAAGGCAACGTCATGTCCTCAACTTCCATTACAAGACTAGGTCTCATTATATCCAACTGAACTTCCAATGATATAAAAATATTCTTATATTCCAAAATTCGTTAATAGTCAAAATATTCTCATACTCCAAAAATGATTGAGTCAAACTTTACTAATAAAAATAGTACCATATCTACCCATATTCCAAAATGTATGTACAGTTGACATAAAAATATAAAGAGGTGCACACCTTGGGAATCACCATTCTTCGTAAAATGCCTACATCACTATACTGAAGCTTCTTCTGGAATAGTGTGCGAAGCATCTTGCCAGAGTTATCTCTCTGCATAAATAAATAACAGCTTGCATTAATAACCTATTCGCTTATGTTGTAAAGGAATGTGGAGTATGAAAGGGCTACTAAAACTGAAATTAATGCAGGGATGACTAAAGACTCAAGTACGCACCTTATTCTCGATTGTGGAATGTAAATTTTTCTCAGGGTTTCGAACTCGATTGACAGGTTTTTTTGGACGGGTCACAGAGTTTGACCGCTTCTCTTTCACAATATTCAGCCTTCTATTGCAAGTTTCTCTTTGGCCTGAAGCTATACTAGATTTATCACAGATTCCCAGTGGAAAAATAGACGTTGGAAATGCAGAATTACCAATCAAATTGGATGCGATGGGGGGCGGTGCATCGTAATTAGGAGGGAAACTGGTTGGTAAAGAAGAAGTGCATTGAAAAGCCGACTCGATACCACTGAGTTGTTTAATATTATTTTAATTACTTGCAGGCAAAAGGGAAGAATTATAACAATCCACCTGCATTGTGGATTGATGACTAGGATGACTTCCATTTCCATCTCTTGACACACTTCCATGAGGGTGAAGAAGATGACCTCCATTTCCATTCCACGGCATAACAGAAGAACCCACCTGGGCGTTTTGGAGGGAGGGTTTGTAGCTGGTTTGTTAGTGAATTTAAAATTGGATAATAATAATAATAATAAACTATAGTTATAAAAAAATAAAAATAAAAATAAATTACCTGATATTGATAAATATGGAAAGGTGGCGCAGCAGATGAAACATAATTTTGATGAAGATGAATTCCTGCCTGGACCTGTTGTTTGCAGCGTTTGGGATGGTTGTCAAATCGGGATATTGGGTATTGATGAGGATGAATTCCTGGCTGAGCAGATGGAGCAGAGTATTGATGAGGATGAATTCCTGCTTGGACCCGTTGCTGTTTGCTGTCAAATTGGGATATTGGGTATTGATGAGGATGAATTCCATGTCCATGTCTTCACATAATTCCATCTCCATTCCTTGGCATAGCAGAAGAAGAACACAGCTGCGTTTGGGATTGAAGAGCATGAATTGCGGGATGATGAGCTCCGATCCTTGAAACCCTCATATACTCCATTTCTGCTAAAACCCTTGATAGAGATTCGAGGAATGTATCCATCTCATTTATTAGATACCCACAGACAACCTCTACCCTAAACTCTCGTTTATTAGATACACAGGTACTTGTGCTGGTACGAAACTAACGATTTATTCCCTCCCAGTTCTCGCAATTAAGCTTACAGGTTCTGTTCCAATTAAATCATTCGAGCAGCTTCCAAAATGTAACCTGTAACCCAAGGCATCCGCTGTGAACACATAAAAGCCGAGGAACAAAATAAGGAGGAGAATCAGGATAGGCCAGAAGGTTCGAGCAGAGATGGAGCCCCCCTGGATATTGCTAGCTCGTGTTTTAGGGATATGAAGTGTTACTTTCCAATAGCTGCCAACTTGAAGTTGAACATGGACTTTAAATGTAGTTTAATAAATTTAAATTGACACTCACTCCATTATTAAGAAATTTATTTTTAGAGTATTATGTTGAATTAAAAGACACTCGACCTGTTACAATCCTGGCCGTGCACTGTATTACTCTATAGGAAAAGAATTGCATTAAGAAGCATAGCCGTACTTAAGAAATAAAATACAGGATGTATTTGCAGGCAGTGGAGCAGTGCCATTGCTCACCGTCGCATGCAGTATAAACATTACCCAAAGGAATTTCGAACCAGAACCCCGAGCGACACATAAATGAGAATTTAATGTATTATGAGCTGCATCAAGTTAGTTAGAACTGTAGGGACTAGATTAAAACAGGGTAGTCAAAGGGTCTAGCCATGATGGCTGCAAGTTAAAATAATAATACATTGTGTGTATTGCAAAATATAACCTCTTCACATAGAATAAGGTCTAGACTAAACCCTCTGAAAAATATACAGTCTGTCTTTTTCTGAAGCGAAACATAAGAAAACCTAGGCTAGAAAAAGCTATAACCCAACTAGTACAGTAGCTGAAAACATACGCCATGACTCTGAGCGATCATGAGCGCCGAAATACCTATGTAAATGGGGAAACGGTCATTTTATCTGCTGAACTAAAACGATAGAACCCGCACAGAGGAAGAAAGGTTAAACCGGTCATCATACCTGCAGAAAGACAAACGAAAAACTTGTTAGGAAATCTCCAAAGGAATTAGTGCTGGAAAACTAAAATGGACAAGAGTATTTCTTAAGAAGCTGAAGGGTTTATATTCGAATTTTGTACCTGAAAAGAGTATTAAACCTCGCGTAGCCTGTCCAAAGAAAATAACACTAGATCATATAGGGTTTAAAGACGGATTCTCGATTTATTTGTGTAAAACAGAAGAAGAAGGGAAGGCCGAAGCTGGTTATACCTGTTGAGTTAAGGCGGTCTCCTTCTAGAGAGCCAAGTATCAATCTGCATATCCATCCTCCACCGACACCCTGCCATGCATAGGCAAACCTGCTCGTAGAACATCTTTTCACAGGGGCGAACCAAAAAGACTTTGTGGATGCTCGAGAAAACCTATAGAATCATTTATAACACACCACTGGTCGTTAACCTGAAGTATTCATAGTAGTGTTTACCTCCGAATCAAGGTGACTAGCTATGCAGGCTGGAAGGAATAATGGTGGGCAGCGTGCCATGAAAGAGTCTCCTAGCTTGTGAGATAGGGCGATGGATGAAAACCCTAATCGATGATCTTCCCTCGTAATCTATGCGGAGATCGAGGCGTGATTTTCTTGCTACCGCCAATTGAATAACGCGCGACAACTGTACCCAGCTAGGCAAGAACGAAGCCATATGGCGAAACAAATAACTCATATGTGACATGGAAATTTATGACCGGATATGGTGAAATAAATAATAGGCCTCGCCCGATGGATAACATGAAATCACAGAGTACCAAGCAGTGAAACAATACACATGGTGGTTAAAATATTTAATAGCATTTACACCAATATCAATAAAGCCCAAGTGTACTCATTGTTGTAGATTAATACCATATCAAGAGTTATACCGTAGCATAATTAGAATTGAATTGTGCTTGGAGATTTAGTTTGGGGTAATTTAATTCTATATTTTGTATAACCACGTATTTATAATATGTGTATTTCATATAGCAGGTGGTATTATGTTAGTTTGGTAATGTGAAGGTTGTGTGTTAATGGTTAATTGTAAAAAAAAAAAAATTTAATTACTCTTACTAGGATAGAAGTTTAGTTGACTGTGACAAGTGGTATCAAAGCCGGTTACTACACTGGCAACCTAAGGGTCTACTAACAAAGCTGTGTGTGTATTAGTGCACTGAGAAGAGATAAAAGACAAGCAAGATGCTGGAAAAACAGCAGCAGCAAACTGCCTCTCTGCTAAACACGGTACAGCAGTTACAAGAGGAGATGATAAGAGTTCGAAAGGACAATGAAAGGTTACTGCTAGACCAGGAAAGGATCCTGAAGAGAATATCTGATAAACAGAATCAGGAAACGCGGCAGCCTAGTGCAGAAAGAGAGTTATCAACCGAATCAGAAGACCAACAAACTAGAAACAACACCACCGGAAAGACAGAAAAGATTTTTTCTCACAAGTGCAAAAACCACAATTATAACGAGGCAGAATCGGGAAATCCGTTTGATCAGCAGGATCATAAGGGGCGGAGAAATGAACTACAGGGGGAGTTTCGTAAGATCAAGCCACCGATGTTTGATGGCGAGGCAGAAGAGGCAGCTGAAGCATGGTTAATTAACATCAATAAATATTTCCAGGTATATGAGTACAACAGCAATCTGAAGGCTAGGCTGGCTATATACCAGCTGCGAGAGAAAGCCACCCTGTGGTGGGAGGAGGTAAAGAACGTTCGCAGCATTGATGAGCGAGACATTACATGGGAATTGTTCCAGCAGTACTTCAAAGATAAATATCTGACAGAGAGATTTTACGATGATAAAGCCAAATAATTCCATGATCTTAGGCTGGGCCAATTGACCATGGATGAGTATGTTACGAAATTTACATCCCTGCTACGCTATGTACCTTACCTCAGAGAAGAAAAGGCTAAGGTACGAAATACAAAATTTTAACGGTAAAACTCTAAACAATATATAATAATATTTAATAAGTAATATATAATAGTATTTAATAAGTAATGGGAAATACAAAATTTTAATTGTAAAATTATAATAAAAAAAATATTTAGTTATTCTTATGTGTGAAATAAATTTTTTTATTAAAAAGATATAATAATTTTAAAAAAATTAGTACAATTTACAATAAAAATTAATAAAGTGTTTAGTTTCTTATATACAAGTAGAATTAACATTATGCATTTTTTAGTAGCAAAATAAAAAAGTCAATTGTTATCTGTAGATGATGGATAATATAGAATGGACATATAGTTGATTACTATAATAACTATCATTATAATTATATATTTACTTGAGTGACATATTACGGATTACTATAGCTACTATCATAACCTCCATAGTTCTACATATGAAACACCAACTAGTTAAAGTTTAAACATCTTTGAAATAAAAGTCTTAATAATGCATCATATGAGAAATTAGTCTACAACTTTGAAACAACATTATATATAAAGAGATTAATAATACATATTCAATTAAAATGATGTACAACTATTGGACCTAAAAATTATTTAGCTATATTTATACTATCTCAAATAATATTAAAAATTGTTGAAAAGATATTTATGTTTTAAAATCAACTAAATTGTTGAAGAAAAATGTATATCATTGAAAACATTGTACCTAGTATCTCTTTTTTTAACTAATTTATCTAAACTGAAATCTAATATAAAATACATTAACACTATTCTTAGTCTCAAAAGTTAATATAAAGATAATCACCATTATTATGACTAACACTACTCATAGCTCTATGATTAACACTCCTCATAGCTAGTAAAAAAAATAGCATTCAATTACAACATATTATATTATAAAAAAATCATCATTATTTTTATTAATGCTAAGGAAAATAGAAAAATGCCACATTATAAAATCCTCATCATATTTAAAACTTTTTGATTAACACTCCTCATAGGTAATAAAAAAAATAGCATTCAATTACAACATATAATATTATAATAAAAACCATCATTATTTTTATTAATGCTAAGAAAAATAGAAAAAATCCACATTATAAAATCTCCATCATATTTAAATATATCTATATTGTATTTTTATAGTAAAAAAATTTAAATTTAATATATTACAAATACTGATACCTCGTGTAGATCTACAACTCACAAATAGCATTTATTATATTTATGTCATCTATATCTATAGCTATGTCATCTATATCACCTATATTTATGTTATACTTGAGAATGATTTGCGTAGTCTTCATTCTTGCCTTCAATATGATTTTGAGAATGATTTGCGTCATCTTCATTCTTGCCTTCAATATGATTTGGAGAATGATTTGCATCGTCTTCTTTGTTGCTTTCAATATGATTTTGAAAAAGATTTGCCTCTTCTTTTTTCTTTCCTTTAATAAACTGTTTAAAAAAAAGTTATATCAGCATACCAAACAAAAGCTATTTTGAAAAAAATATATTAATTCACTTTCTTAATTTTAATAACCTAATTACATAAATTAAATTGTAATAATACAAAAAAACAGACATTTCATTATAGACACCATAATCATAAATATTTAAATTATATAAAAGGAAAACAAAATTTATTTAAAAATATACCAATCTCCCCATTTCATCTTTCAACAGGGACATAGAATCTCCCACAGTAAGCCCATGTCCGTTAACAAACTCAGCTGTCATAAGCATGAGAAAGAAATGATCAGAACATAAGTAAAAAGTCTATATATTATTACATTTAAACAAAGTGACAATTTACATGAGAAAAAATAATTAAAAATGAAAAAGATTTGATTAAATTTTCTCATAAAAATAGTTATAGATGAATAGCTTATTTTAATACAATTAAATCCCAAAAATAATATTTAATTTATATATTATTAAATTTAAATAAAATATCAACTTATATATTTTAGCATGAAAATAAAAAAATAATCAAAACTGCTAATATATTATTACATTTAAATAAAGTGATATAACTTACATGTATTTTGGAATACGTACATTCTGCTGTTGTTATTGCTCCAGTATCTGTAGTCATGTTATTTTATTTTATATTCCATTTAAAATAAAGAAAAAACCTAAAAGAAACATATAAATATAAAGGAATATATAGTGGCTGAAAAGTAACATATGAATGTTATCACTTAGTAAGAGATACCTGTATCTTAAGCGCCACATATAAGGCAACGTCATGTCCTCAACTTCCATTAGAAGACTAGGTCTCATTATATCCAACCACGGAAGATGATCCTCTACGTCTTTCTGAGCATCATAATAAAAATAAGAGATTCAAAGCAGTTTCATATATATGCAGATTGAACTTCCAATGATATAAAAATATTCTTATATTCCAAAATTCGTTAATAGTCAAAATATTCTCATACTCGAAAAATGATTGAATCAAACTTTACTAATAAAAATACTACCATATCTACCCATATTCCAAAATGTATGTACAGTTGACATAAAAATATAAAGAGGTGCACACCTTGGGAATCACCATTCTTCCTAAAATGCCTACATCACTATACTGAAGCTTCTTCTGGAATAGTGTGCGAAACATCTTGCCAGAGTTATCTCTCTGCATAGATAAATAACAGCTTGCATTAATAACCTATTCGCTTATGTTGTAAAGGAATGCGGAGTATGAAAGGGCTACTAAAACTGAAATTAATGTAGGGATGACTAAAGACTTAAGTACGCACGTTATTCTGGATTGTGGAATGTAAAATTTTCTCAGGGTTTCGAACTCGATTGACAGGTTTTTTTTGGATGGGTCACAGAGTTTGACCGCTTCTCTTTCACAATATTCATCCTTCTATTGCGAGTTTCTCTTTGGTCTGAAGCTACACTAGATTTATCACAGATTCCCAGTGGAAAAATAGACGTTGGAAATGCAGAATTACCAATCAAATTGGATGCGATGGGGGGTGGTGCATCGTAATTAGGAGGGAAACTGGTAGGTAAAGAAGAAGTTCATTGAAAAGCCGACTGGATACCACTGAGTTGTTTAATATTATTTTCATTACTTGCAGGCAAAAGGGAAGAATTATAACAATCCACCTGCATAGTGGATTGATGACTAGGATGACTTCCATTTCCATCTCTTGACACACTTCCATGAGGGTGAAGAAGATGACCTCCATTTCCATTCCACGGCATAACAGAAGAACCCACCTGGGCGTTTTGGAGGGAGGGTTTGTAGCTGGTTTGTCAGTGAATTTAAAATTGGATAATAATAATAATAATAAACTATAGTTATAAAAAAATAAAAATAAAAATAAATTACCTGATATTGATAAATATGGAAAGGTGGCGCAGCAGATGAAACAGAATTTTGATGAAGATGAATTCCTGCTTGGACCTGTTGTTTGCAGCTGTTAGGATGGTTGTCAAATTGGGATATTGGGTATTTATGAGGATGAATTCCTGGCTGAGCAGATGGAGCAGAGTATTGATGAGGATGAATTCCTTCCTGGACATGTTGTTGTTTGCTGTCAAATTGGGATATTGGGTATTGATGAGGATGAATTCCATTTCCATGTCTTGACATAATTCCATCTCCATTCCTTGGCATAGCAGAAGAAGAACACAGCTGCGTTTGGGATTGAAGAGCATGAATTGTGGGATGATGAGCTCCGATCCTTGAAACCCTCGTATACTCCATTTCTGCTAAAACCCTCATATACTCCATTTCTGCTAAAACCCTTGATAGAGATTCGGGGAATGTATCCATGTCATTTATTAGATACCCACAGACAACCTCTACCCTAAACTCTCATTTATTAGATACACAGGTACTTGTGATGGTACGAAACTAAGGATTTATTCCCTCCCAGTTCTCACAATTAAGCTTACAGGTTCTGTTCCAATTAGATCATCCGAGCAACTTCCAGCATGTAACCTGTAACCCAAGGCATCCGCTGTGAACACATAAAAGCCGAGGAACAAAATAAGGAGGAGAATCAGGATAGGCCAGAAGGTTCGAGCATAGATGGAGCCCCCCTGGATATTGCTAGCTCGTGTTTTAGGGATATGAAGTGTTACTTTCCAATAGCTGCTAACTTGAAGTTGAACATGGACTTTAAATGTAGTTTAATAAATTTAAATTGACAATCACTCTGTTTTTAAGAAATTTATTTTTAGAGTATTATGTTGAATTAAAATTATTTTTAAAATAAATATTACTTATTTTTATTAATTTTTAAAGCCACAGAACAATATTATCCATATCAATACCATAATATTAAAAAGAATATATATATATATATATATATATATATATATATATATATATATATATATATATATATATATATATATATATTAAATTCAATAATTTGTATTTTTAAATAAATATTTAAATTATATTTATATTTATATTTTAAAATTAATTTAATAATTATTTATTTTATTATTATTGTTATTAAATAATAAAAAGACGTCATGTTTTATTAAAGATGAAGTCTCACCCATGGAAACCTAGCTACCCTACAACCAACACTCATCGCTTGAGACTCATCACCCTTACAGTTAAGCTTGCAAATCATTATACCACCTATGAATGTTTTTGGATATTTCAAACATATTTTAACCACCCCCATCAAAGAATTATTAGTTTATTATATTAATTTAATTTTCATATAAATTATATATTCTTAAAATTTACAATCTATATATTAACATACAAATTATTATTTTTAATAATTAATATTTTATAATTTTAAATAAATTAAAAAAAATACATAACACAATCTAACTTCTTAACCTATATATTAACATACAAATTATTATTTTTTAATCTTAAATAAATTTAAAAAATACAAAACACGATCTAACTACTTAACGTTATTATGTTGATATAAAAAATAAAAATAATATATCTTTAAATACTATCTATTTAACTTTAAACTTATTTTTGCATTTATATGTTAATATTTAATATGTTAAAATAATATATAGAATTAATTATTGATTTTATATAAGTTAATATTTAATATGTAAAAATAATATATAGAATTATTGTTTTTATATAAATGAAAATATTTTGTAAAATAATTTCATTTCATATTTTTAATAATACTTAATAAGTAATGGGAAATACAAAATTTTAATTGTAAAATTATAATAAAAAAAATATTTAGTTATTTTTATGTGTGAAATATTTTTTTTTATTAAAAAGATATAATAATTTTGAAAAAATTATAACAACTTACAATAAAAATTAATAATGTGTTTAGTTTTCTATATACAAGTAGAATTAACATTATGCATTTTTTAGTAGCAAAATAAAAAATTCAATTGTTATCTTTACATGATGGATAATATTGAATGGACATATAGTTGATTACTATAATAACTATCATTATAATTATATATTTACTCCAATGACACATTAGGGATTACTATAATCTCATATTTACTTGAGTGACATATCAGGGATTACTATAGCTACCATTATAACCTCCATAGTTCTACATATGAAACACCAACTAGTTAAACTTTAAACATCTCTAAAACAAAAGTCTTAATAATGCATCATATGAGAAATTAGTCTACAACTTTGAAACAAAATTAAACATAAAGAGATCAATAATACATATCAATTAAAATGATGTACAACTATTGAACCTAAAAATTATTTAGCTATATTTATACTATCTCAAATAATATTAAAAATTGTTGAAAAGATATTTAATTTTTAAAATCAACTAAATTATTGAAGATATCATTGAAAACATTCTACCTAGTATCTCTTTTTTTAACTCATTTATCTAAAAAGAAATCTAATATAAAATACATTAACACTATTCTTAGTCTCAAAAGTTAATATAAAGATAATCACCATTATTATGACTAACACTACTCATAGCTCTATGATTAACACTCCTCATAGCTAGTAAAAAAAATAGCATTCAATTACAACATATTATATTATAAAAAAATCATCATTATTTTTATTAATGCTAAGAAAAATAGAAAAATGCCACATTATAAAATCCTCATCATATTTAAAACTTTTTGATTAACACTCCTCATAGGTAATAAAAAAAATAGCATTCAATTACAACATATAATATTATAAAAAAACCATCATTATTTTTATTAATGCTAAGAAAAATAGAAAAAATCCACATTATAAAATCTCCATCATTTTTAAATATATCTATATAGAAATTTTTTTAAATTTAACGCATTACAAATATTGATACCTGATGTAGATCTACAACTCACAAATAGCATTGATTATATTTATGTCATCTATATCTATAGCTATATCATCTATATCACCTATATTTATGTTATTCTTGAGAATGATTTGCCTAGTCTTCATTCTTGCCTTCAATATGATTTGGAGAATGATTTGCGTGGTCTTCATTCTTGCCTTCAATATGATTTGGAGAATGATTTACATCATCTTCTTCTTCGTTGCTTTCAATATGATTTTGAAAATGATTTGCCTCTTCTTTTTTCTTGCCTTTAATAAAATGTTTAAAAAAAAGTTATATAGCATACCAAAACAAAAGCTATTTTGAAAATAAAATTGAAAAAAACATACTAATTCACTTTCTTAATTTTAATACCCTAATTACATAAATTAAATTGTAATAATACAAAAGAAATAGACATTTAATTATAGACACCATAATCATAAATATTTAAATTAAATAAAATAAAAACAAAATTTATTTAAAAATATACCAATCTCCCCATTTCATCTTTAAACAGGGACATAGAATCTCCCACAGTAAGCCCATGTCCATTAACAAACTCAGTTGTCATAAGCATGAGAACGAAATGATCAGAACATAAGTAAAAAGTCTATATATTATTACATTTAAACAAAGTGAGAATTTACATGAGAAAAAAATAATTAAAAATGAAAAAGATTTGATTAAACTTTCTCATAAAAATAGTTATAGATGAATAACTTATTTTAATACAATTAAATCCCAAAAATAATATTTAATCTATATATTAATCTATACATTATTATATAACACAATCTAACTTCTTAACCTATAGATTAACATACAAATTATTATTTTTTAATCTTAAATAAATTTAAAAAAATACAAAACACTATCTAAATACTTAACGTTATTATGTTGATATAAAAAATAAAAATAATATATTTTTAAATACTATCTATTTAACTTTAAACTTATTTAAAAATGTCATTGAACTTTAAACTTATTTTTACATTTATATGTTAATATCTAATATGTTAAAATAGTATATAGAATTATTGATTTTATATAAGCTAATATACTTAATATGTTAAAATAATATATAGAATTAATTATTGATTTTATATAGGTTAATATTTAATATCTAAAAATAATATATAGAATTATTGTTTTTATATAAGTGAAAATATTTTGTAAAATAATTTCATTTCATATTTATAATAATACTTAATAAGTAATGGGAAATACAAAATTTTAACTGTAAAACTCTAAACAATATATAATAATAGAATCTAAACAATATATAATAATATTTAATAAGTAATATATAATAGTATTTAATAAGTAATGGGAAATACAAAATTTTAATTGTAAAATTATAATAAAAAAAATATTTAGTTATTCTTATGTGTGAAATAAATTTTTTTATTAAAAAGATATAATAATTTTGAAAAAATTATAACAATTTACAATAAAAATTAATAACGTGTTTAGTTTTTTATATATAAGTAGAATTAACATTATGCATTGTTTAGTAGAAAAATAAAAAAGTCAATTGTTATCTTTAGATGATGGATAATATTGAATGGACATATAGTTGATTACTATAATAACTATCATTATAATTATATATTTACTTGAGTGACATATTAGGGATTACTATAGCTACCATCATAACCTCCATAGTTCTACATATGAAATACCAACTAGTTAAAGTTTAAACATCTTTGAAACAAAAGTCTTAATAATGCATCATATGAGAAATTAGTCTACAACTTTGAAACAACATTATATATAAAGAGATTAATAATACATATTCAATTAAAATGATACAACTGATTGGACCTAAAAACATTTAGCTATATTTATACTTTATCTCAAATAATATTAAAAACTGTTGAAAATATATTTAAGTTTTAAAATCAACTAAATTGTAGAAGAAAAATCTATATCATTGAAAACATTGTACCTAGTATCTCTTTTTTTAACTAATTTATCTAAACTGAAATCTAATATAAAATACATTAACACTATTCTTAGTCTCAAAAGTTAATATAAAGATAATCACCATTATTATGACTAACACTACTCATAGCTCTATGATGAACACTCCTCATAGCTAGTAAAAAAAATAGCATTCAATTACAACATATTATATTATAAAAAATTCATCATTATTTGTATTAATGCTAAGAAAAATAGAAAAATGCCACATTATAAAATCCTCATCATATTTAAAACTTTTTATTAACACTCCTCATAGGCAATAAAAAAAATAGCATTCAATTACAACATATAATATTATAAAAAAAACCATCATTATTTTTATTAATGCTAAGAAAAATAGAAAAAATCCACATTATAAAATCTCCATCATATTTAAATATATCTATATAGTATTTTTATAGTAAAAAAATTTAAATTTAATATATTACAAATACTGATACCCCGTGTAGATCTACAACTCACAAATAGCATTGATTATATTTATGTCATCTATATCTATAGCTATATCATCTATATCACCTATATTTATGTTATTCTTGAGAATGATTTGCGTAGTCTTCATTCTTGCTATCAATATGATTTTGAGAATGATTTGGGTCATCTTCATTCTTGCCTTCAATATGATTTGGAGAATGATTTGCATCATTCTTGCTTTCAATATGATTTTGAGAATGATTTGTGTAGTCTTCATTCTTGCCTTCAATATGATTTGGAGAATGATTTGCATCGTCTTCTTCGTTGCTTTCAATATGCTTTTGAAAAAGATTTGCCTCTTCTTTTTTCTTGCCTTTAATAAACTGTTTAAAAAAAAGTTATATCAGCATACCAAACAAAAGCTATTTTGAAAATAAAATTGAACAAAACATATTAATTCACTTTCTTAATTTTAGTAACCTAATTACATAAATTAAATTATAATAATACAAAAAAAATAGACATTTAATTATAGACACCATAATCATAAATATTTAAATTAAATAAAAGAAAAACAAAATTTATTTAAAAATATACCAATCTCCCCATTTGTTCTTTCAACAGGGACATAGAATCTCCCACAGTAAGCTCATGTCCGTTAACAAACTCAGTTGTCATAAGCATGAGAAAGAAATGATCAGAACATAAGTAAAAAGTCTATATATTATTACATTTAAACAAAGTGACAATTTATATGAGAAAAAAATAATTAAAAATGAAAAAGATTTGTTTAAACTTTCTCATAAAAATAGTTATAAATGAATAGCTTATTTTAATACAATTAAATCCCAAAAATAATATTTAATTTATATGTTATTAGATTTAAATAAAATTTCAACTTATATATTTTAGCATGAAAATAAAAAAATAATCAAAACTGCTAATATATTATTACATTTAAATGGAGTGATATAACTTACATGTATTAAATGGAGTGATATAACTTACATGTATTTTCGAATACGTACATTCTGCTGTTGTTATTGCTCTAGTATCTGCAGTGATGATATTTTATTTTATATTCCATTTAAAATAAAGAAAAAACCTAAAAGAAACATATGAATATAAAGGAATATATAGTGGCTGAAAAGTAGCATATGAATGTTATCACTTAGTAAGAGATACCTGTATCTTAAGCGCCACATATAAGGCAACGTCATGTCCTCAACTTCCATTACAAGACTAGGTCTCATTATGTCCAACGACGGAAGATGATCCTCTGCGTCTTTCTGAGCATCATAATAAAAACAAGAGATTCAAAGCAGTTTCATATATATGCAGACAATCTCCAAATGCATATAAAAATATTCTTATGTCTGCAACCGTTAATAGTCAAAATATTCTTATACTCCAAAAATGATTGAGTCAAACTTTACTAATAAAAATACTACCATATCTACCCATATTCCAAAATGTATGTATAGTTGACATAAAAATATAAAGAGGTGCACACCTTGGGAATCACCATTCTTCGTAAAATGCCTACATCACTATACTGAAGCTACTTCTGGAATAGTGTGTGAAACATCTTGCCAGAGTTATCTCTCTGCATAGATAAATAACAGCTTGCATTAATAACCTATTCGCTTATGTTGTAAAGGAATGTGGAGTATGAAAGGGCTACTAAAACTGAAATTAATGCAGGGATATTAAGTACGCACGTTATTCTGGATTGTGGAATGTAAAATTTTCTCAGGGTTTCGAACTCGATTGACAGGTTTTTTTGGATGGGTCACAGAGTTTGACCGCTTCTCTTTCACAATATTCATCCTTCTATTGCGAGTTTCTCTTTGGTCTGAAGCTACACTAGATTTATCACATATTCCCAGTGGAAAAATAGACGTTGGATGTCACGTCTCCCAATTCCATTTTTTTTTTTTCATGGTATTATGTTATTATTTAATAACCTCCATTATACCTCATGGTTACTCCTCCTAAATTTCTTAAATCTTCTTCTATAAGTGGTTCATTTTTCTCAGAATGAGATTCAACATGTCTCTCTTAAGGTCTAAATTCATAATATGTCTATATCCGTCACCCCTATGATGAGTGCTACCCATATACCATAACTTAATATTCTCTGCTTTATGCGTCGATAACAATTATAGTTTTTCTACTGCATCTACTACAATGCAGACTGTTATCCGGGGTTTAGATTATTTTCAGTACTTACAGACAACCCTGGAATACAAGAATTTCCATGAGGATTTTTGGGCTTAACCTTCCCACTTCTCAATTCATATAGCAGACTTATATACCTACCTATTTTACCTTGCATGTCTCAGGTTTTTTGTGCAGGATGATCACTAGGCCCTTAATCAAACTTCCCAGTTTGCCGGCCTGCGAATATGTGCAATATGTTAAAGTGTCAGCATCGAAGTATAGATGTAGGCCTCTTCGCATACATCTATCTCTACGTAGTTCACCACTATTGCTCCACTACTTCCCCAGTAGTTCTATGGATGGTAACGAGATGCTCTGTTCACGGTATTTTACACATGCTTACAATCTTCCTTCACACAGACTGTTATTACACAATAGATTTTGCAATAGGCTTTTTCCCCCTTATTTGACTGTTATAGACATTCAACATGTGTGATATTTTTTTTTTGTACAGCTTCAACTGTTCCAGGGGAACTAGGAAACAGCTCCTCTTGCTTCACTCAAATGGAGGGAGAGAATATTGAACTGGACAGTTTAGAATCCCTATTATTAATCCTCGTACTTAGTTAGGATTCACTTCTGCTTTCATATGTTTACACTTACAGTTAATAGAATAATTTACATAGTAGTTTTACAATTCCTTCCATTGCCTCCCAACTGACATCCTGAACCCCATACTACTATCATAGGGTTGTTGTGTCCTATCTTCTGTGATTTGTTACAGGGAATTCTGTGTCACAACTATTGTTATGATATGTTTAGTTATTTAGTACTTGCTGTTCATGGTTACTGGTTTGTTAACATTTTCTGTCTATACACACAGTAAGTTAATGTTCCTTGGAAAGGCAGCAAGCTACACCTGTACAAAATCATGGGATCAATTGTTCAAAATATCTACCATCTCTAACTCCATTTTACAAGATACTCATCCCTATATTCCAACCATTTGTCTCTGCTATCAATAGCTTTGGTTTACAGTTACATGAGTTACTGAACCAATAATCAATCCACAATCTTCATAATGAACCATAACATAGTAACTCATATATTGCATCAGAAACTATAACATCAAGATTCATAAATTGCATAAGAATTTA
This sequence comes from Pinus albicaulis, assembly GCA_034641835.2. Lineage (NCBI taxonomy): Eukaryota > Viridiplantae > Streptophyta > Pinopsida > Pinales > Pinaceae > Pinus > Pinus albicaulis. Next base: position 45,105 of record JAXQQM020067156.1, on the reverse strand, counting down.
TAACATCACAACTCATAAATTGCATAAGAATTTATAACATCACAATTCATAAATTTCATAAAGCCTATAACATCACAATTTCATAATTTGCATAAAGGAATATCATATCACAATTTCATAACTTGAGTAAAGGAATATAACATCACCATTTCATAAAAACAGAGATGATTAACACAGACTTACAGATATCTCCAAATTTATGCATGCACACCTCTACCATGACCAGTCCTCCCAACCATAGAATCCTCTTTATCTCCCAAGATTCACCCCCGAGCAGAGATCCTCCCCCAGAACAGACTAGCCTCAATCTGTTCTGGAGCAGCTTATTTAAGCTGTGCTTTCCCCAAGCCTGTTTCCAATTCTGCGTCCAGAATTTCAGGATGCTTTATTCCTGTTTAGCCTAGGCTTCCCATTCTGGGACTCTTTAAAGCCGCTTTAAGCTTTTCCTCAGCTTTTCCAGCTTTTTCTCACCTCTTCCCAACTACTCCTCTTCATTGGGGAAATTTAGATTTTTCCTCAAAAATCTAAATTAGAAATAATTCTTTCAAGGATTTTTGAAAGATTTGGGGAAAGTCTTTTTTTTTCCTTTTCCATCACCTCATGGATTAGGAATATGATCTCACTTTCTCATCTGGTCATGGTGCATGCACAATATTTTATTTATTTTTCATAATTAACTATTTAACCATATCCACATAACAATTATCCATTGGGGTCCACTCCCCTATGGATGTATGTTCAAATGTCTAATTTGAAAAGCACAAAACTTGGGGGTGTTACATTGGAAATGCAAAATTACCAATCAAATTGGATGCGATGGGGGGCGGTGCATCGTAATTAGGAGGGAAACTGGTAGGTAAAGAAGAAGTGCATTGAAAAGCCGACTGGATACCACTGAGTTGTTTAATATTATTTTCATTACTTGCAGGCAAAAGGGAAGAATTATAACAATCCACCTGCATTGTGGATTGATGACTAGGATGACTTCCATTTCCATCTCGACACACCTCCATGAGGGTGAAGAAGATGAACTCCATTTCCATTCCACGGCATAACAGAAGAACCCACCTGGGCGTTTTGGAGGGAGGGTTTGTATCTGGTTTATCAGTGAATATAAAATTGGATAATAATAATAATAATAAACTATAGTTATAAAAAAAAAAAAATTACCTGATATTTATAAATATGGAAAGGTGGCGCAGCAGATAAATATGGAATGTTTGCAGCTCTTCGGATGGTTGTTAAATTGGGATATTGGGTATTGATGAGGATGAATTCCTGGCTGAGCAGATGGAGCAGAGTATTGATGAGGATGAATTCCTGCCTGGACCTGTTGCTGTTTGCTGTCAAATTGGGATATTGGGTATTGATGAGGATGAATTCCATTTCCATGTCTTGACATAATTCCATCTCCATTCCTTGGCATAGAAGAAGAAGAACACAGCTGCGTTTGGGATTGAAGAGCATGAATTGCGGGATCCGATCCTTGAAACCATCATATACTCCATTTCTGCTAAAACCCTTGATAGCGATTCGGGGAATGTATCCATCTCGTTTATTAGATACCCACAGACAACCTCTACCCTAGATTCTCGTTTATTAGATATATAGGTACTTGTGCTGGTACGAAACTAACGATTTATTCCCTCCCAGTTCTCGCAATTAAGCTTACAGGTTATGTTCTAATTAGATCATCCAAGCAGCTTCCAGCATGTAACCTGTAACCCAAGGCATCCACTGTGAAGCCGAGGAACAAAATAAGGAGGAGAATCAGGATAGGCCATAAGGTTCTAGCAGAGATGGAGCCCCCCTGGATATTGCTAGCTCGTGTTTTAGGGATATGAAGTGTTACTTTCCAATAGCTGCTAACTTGAAGTTGAACATGGACTTTAAATGTAGTTTAATAAATTTAAATTGACAATCACTCAGTTTTTAAGAAATTTAAATTTAGAGTATTATGTTGAATTAAAACTATTTTTAAAATAAATATTACTTATTTTTAATAATTTTTTTAAAGCCAGAGAACAATATTATCCATATCAATACCATAATATTAAATAGAATATATATATATATATATATATATATATATATATATATATATATATTAAATTCAATAATTATTTATAGATATTTTATTTTTAAATAAATATTTAAATTATATTTATATTTATATTTTAAAATTAATTTAATAATTATTTATTTTATTATTATTTAAATAATAATAATAATAATAATAATTATTTTTATATATTATATCAAATTATTATTATTATTGTTATTAAATAATAAAAAGACGTCATGTTTTATTAAAGATGAAGTCTCACCGATGGAAACCGAGCTACCCTGCAACCAACACTCATCGCTTGAGACTCATCACCCTTGCAGTTAAGCTTGCAAATAATTATACCACCTATGAATGTTTTTGGATATTTCAAACATATTTTAACCACCCCCATCAAAGAATTATCATTTTATTATATTAATTTAATTTTCATATAAATTATATATTCATAAAAATTACAATATATATATTAACATACAAATTATTATTTTTTAATAATTAATATTTTATAATTTTAAATAAATTAAAAAAAAAATACATAACACAATCTAACTTCTTAACCTATATATTAACATACAAATTATTGTTTTTTAATAATTATTATTTTTTAATCTTAAATAAATTTAAAAAAATACAAAACACGATCTAACTACTTAACGTTATTATGTTGATATAAAAAATAAAAATAATATATTTTTAAATACTATCTATTTAACTTTAAACTTATTTAAAAATGTCATTGAACTTTAGCTAATATTTAATAGGTTAAAATAATATATAGAATTAATTATTGATTTTATATAAGTTAATATTTAATATGTAAAAATAATATATAGAATTATTGTTTTTATATAAGTGAAAATATTTTGTAAAATAATTTCATTTCATATTTTTAATAATACTTAATAGGTAATGGGAAATACAAAATCTTAACTGTAAAATTCTAAACAATATATAATAATATTTAATAAGTAATATATAATAGTATTTAATAAGTAATGGGAAATACAAAATTTAAATTGTAAAATTTTAATAAAAAAAATATTTAGTTATTTTTATGTGTGAAATAAATTTTTTTATTAAAAAGATATGATAATTTTGAAAAAATTATAACAACTTACCATAAAAATTAATAATGTGTTTAGTTTTCTATATACAAGTAGAATTAACATTATGCATTTTTTAGTAGCAAAATAAAAAAGTCAATTGTTATCTTTAGATGATGGATAATATTGAATGGACATATAGTTGATTACTATAATAACTATCATTATAATTATATATTTACTCCAATGACACATTAGGGATTACTATAATCTCATATTTACTTGAGTGACATATTAGGGATTACTATAGCTACCATTATAACCTCCATAGTTCTACGTATGAAACACCAACTAGTTAAACTTTAAACCTCTCTAAAACAAAAGTCTTAATAATGCATCATATGAGAAATTAATCTACAACTTTGAAACAAAATTATATATAAAGAGATCAATAATACATATCAATTAAAATGATGTGCAACTATTGGACCTAAAAATTATTTAGCTATATTTATACTATCTCAAATAATATTTAAAAATTGTTGAAAATATATTTAAGTTTTAAAATCAGCTAAATTATTGAAGAAAAATCTATATCATTGAAAACATTCTACCTAGTATCTCTTTTTTTAACTAATCTATCTAAACTGAAATCTAATATAAAATACATTAACACTATTCTTAGTCTCAAAAGTTAATATAAATATAATCACCATTATTATGACTAACACTACTCATAGCTCTATGATTAACACTCCTCATAGCTAGTAAAAAAAATAGCATTCAATTACAACATATTATATTATAAAAAAATGATCATTATTTTTATTAATGCTAAGAAAAATAGAAAAATGCCACATTATAAAATCGTCATCATATTTAAAACTTTTTGATTAACACTCCTCATAGGTAATAAAAAAAATATCATTCAATTACAACATATAATATTATAAAAAAAACCATCATTATTTTTATTAATGCTAAGAAAAATAGAAAAAATCCACATTATAAAATCTCCATCATTTTTAAATATATCTATATAGAATTTTTTTTAAATTTAACACAATACAAATATTGATACCCTATGTAGATCTACAACTCACAAATAGCATTTATTATATTTATGTCATCTATATCTATAGCTATATCATATATATCACCTATATTTATGTTATTCTTGAGAATGATTTGCCTCGTCTTCATTCTTGCCTTCAATATGATTTTGAGAATGATTTGCGTAGTCTTCATTCTTGCCTTCAATATGATTTGGAGAATTATTTGCATCATTCTTGCTTTCAATATGATTTTGAGAATGATTTGCGTGGTCTTCATTCTTGCCTTCAATATGATTTGGAGAATGATTTGCATCGTCTTCCTCTTCGTTGCTTTCAATATGATTTTGAAAATGATTTGCATATTCTTTTTTCTTGCCTTTAATAAGCTGTTTAAAAAAAATTATATAGCATACCAAAACAAAAGTTATTTTGAAAATAAAATTGAAAAAAACATACTAATTCACTTTCTTACTTTTAATAACCTAATTACATAAATTAAATTGTAATAATACAAAAAAAATAGACATTTAATTATAGACACCATAATCATAAATATTTAAATTAAATAAAAGAAAAAAAAAATTATTTAAAAATATACCAATCTCCCCATTTCATCTTTAAACAGGGACATAGAATCTCCCACAGTAAGCCCATGTCCATTAACAAACTCAGTTGTCATAAGCATGAGAACGAAATGATCAGAACATAAGTAAAAAGTCTATATATTATTACATTTAAACAAAGTGATAATTTACATGAGAAAAAAATAATTAAAAATGAAAAAGATTTGATTAAACATTCTCATAAAAATAGTTATAGATGAATAACTTATTTTAAAACAATTAAATCCCAAAAATAATATTTAATCTATATATTATTACATTTAATCCCAAAAATAATATTTAATCTATATATTAATCTATAAATTATTATATAACACAATCTAACTTCTTAACCTATAGATTAACATACAAATTATTATTTTTTAATCTTAAATAAATTTAAAAAAATAGAAAACACTATCTAAATACTTAACATTATTATGTTGATATAAAAAATAAAAATAAAATATTTTTAAATACTATCTATTTAACTTTAAACTTTTTTAAAAATGTCATTGAACTTTGAACTTACTTTTACATTTATATGTCAATATTTAATATGTTAAAATAGTATATAGAATTATTGATTTTATATAAGCTAATACTTAATATGTTAAAATAATATATAGAATTAATTATTGATTTTATATAAGTTAATATTTAATATGTAAAAATAATATATAGAATTATTTTTTTTATATAAGTGAAAATATTTTGTAAAATAATTTCATTTCATATTTATAATAATACCTAATAAGTAATGGGAAATACAAAATTTTAACTATAAAACTCTAACAATATATAATAATAGAATCTAAACAATATATAATAATATTTAATAAGTAATATATAATAGTATTTAATAAGTAATGGGAAATACAAAATTTTAATTGTAAAACTATAATAAAAAAAATATTTAGTTATTCTTACGTGTGAAATAATTTTTTTTATTAAAACGATATAATAATTTCGAAAAAATTATAACAATTTACAATAAAAATTAATAACGTGTTTAGTTTTTTATATACAAGTAGAATTAACATTATGCATTTTTTAGTAGCAAAATAAAAAAGTTAATTTCTATATTTAAATGATGGATAATATTGAATGGACATACAGTTGATTACTATAATAACTATCATTATAATTATATGTTTACTTGAGTGACATATTATGGATTACTATAGCTACCATCATAACCTCCATAGTTCTACATATGAAACACCAACTAGTTAAAGTTGAAACATCAAACAAAAGTCTTAATTATGCATCATATGAGAAATTATCTACAACTTTGAAACAACATTATATATAAAGAGATTATACATATTCAATTAAAATGAACTACAACTATTGACCTAAAAACTATTTAGCTATATTTATACTATCTCAAATAATATTAAAAATTGTTGAAAAGATATTTAAGTTTTAAAATCAACTAAATTGTTGAAGAAAAATCTATATCATTGAAAACATTGTACCTAGTATCTCTTTTTTTAACTAATTTATCTAAACTAAAATCTAAACTAAAATACATTAACACTATTCTTAGCCTCAAAAGTTAATATAAAGATAATCACCATTATTATGACTAACACTACTCATAGCTCTATGATTAACACTCCTCATAGCTAGTAAAAAAAAATAGCATTCAATTACAACATATTATATTATAAAAAAATCATCATTATTTTTATTAATGCTAAGAAAATAGAAAAATGCCACATTATAATCCTCATCATATTTAAAACTTTTGACTAACACTCCTCATAGGTAATAAAAAAATAGCTTTCCAATTGCAACATATAATATTATGTTAATCATCATTATTTTTATTAACAAGTACATAGAAAAAATCCACATTATAAAATCTCCATCATTTTTAAATATATCTATATAGATTTTTTTTTAAATTTAACGCATTACAAATATTGATACCCAGTGTCGATCTACAACTCACAAATAACATTGATTATATTTATGTCATCTATATCTATAGATATATCATCTATATCACCTATATTTATGTTATTCTTGAGAATGATTTGCCTCGTCTTCATTCTTGCCTTCAATACGATTTCCTTGAGAATGATTTCAGCAGAATCCCATTCTCTGCCTCCCAATATGATCTCAGAATATTTGCATCGCTCTCTCTTCTTCGTTGCTTTCAATATGATTTTGAAAAAGATTTGCCTCTTCTTTTTTCTTTCCTTTAATAAACTGTTTAAAAAAAAGTTATTTGAGCATACCAAACAAAAGCTATTTTGAAAATAAAATTGAAAAAAACATATTAATTCACTTTCTTAATTTTAATAACCTAATTACATAAATTAAATTTTAATAATACAAAAAAAATAGACATTTAATTATAGACACCATAATCATAAATATTTAAATTTAAATAAAAGAAAAAAATATTTAAAAATATACCGATCTTCCCATTTCATCTTAAAACAGGACACATAGAATCTCCTACGTTAGCCCATGTCCGTTAACAGGTCAAGAAGTCATAAGTATGAGAAAGAAATGATTAGAACATAAGTAAAAAGTCTATATATTATTACATTTAAACAAAGTGATAATTTACATGAGAAAAAAATAATTAAAAATGAAAAAGATTTGATTAAACTTTCTCATAAAAATAGTTATAGATGAATAACTTATTTTAAAACAATTAAATCCCAAAAATAGTATTTAATCTATATATTATTACATTTAATCCCAAAAATAATATTTAATCTATATATTATTATATAACACAATCTAAGTTCTTAACCTATAGATTAACATACAAACTATTATTTTTTAATCTTAAATAAATTTAAAAAAATACAAAACACTATCTAAATACTTAACGTTATTATGTTGATATAAAAAATAAAAATAATATATTTTTAAATACTATCTATTTAACTTTAAACTTATTTAAAAATGTCATTGAACTTTAAACTTATTTTTACATTTATATGTTAATATTTAATATGTTAAAATAGTATATAGAATTATTGATTTTATATAAGCTATTACTTAATATGTTAAAATAATATATAGAATTAATTATTGATTTTATATAAGTTAATATTTAATATGTAAAAATAATATATAGAATTATTGTTTTTATATAAGTGAAAATATTTTAACTATTTTATATAAGTAATAGGAAATAGGAAATTTTAACTGTAAAACTCTAAACAATATATAATAATATTTAATAAGTAATATATAATAGTATTTAGTAAGTAATGGGAAATACAAAATTTTAATTGTAAAATTATAATAAAAAATATATTTAGTTATTCTTATGTGTGAAATATATTTTTTTATTAAAAAGATATAATAATTTTGAAAAAATTATAACAATTTACAATAAAAATTAATAACGTGTTTAGTTTTTTATATGCAAGTAGAATTAACATTATGCATTTTTTAGTAGCAAAATAAAAAAGTCAATTGTTATCTTTAGATGATGGATAATATTGAATGGACATATAGTTGAGTACTATAATAACTATCATTATAATTATATATTTACTTGAGTGACATATTAGGGATTACTATAGCTACCATCATAGCCTCCATAGTTCTACATATGAAACACAAACTAGTTAAAGTTTAAACATCTCTGAAACAAAAGTCTTAATAATGCATCATATGAGAAATTAGTCTACAAATTTGAAACAACATTATATATAAAGAGATTAATAATACATATTCAATTAAAATGATGTACAACTATTGGACCTAAAAATTATTTAGCTATATTTGTACTATCTCAAATAATATTAAAAATTGTTGAAAAGATATTTAAGTTTTAAAATCAACTAAATTGTTGAAGAAAAATCTATATCATTGAAAACATTGTACCTAGTATCATTTTAACTAATGAGTCTAACTTTGATCTAATATAAAATACATTAACACTATTCTTAGTCTCAAAAGTTAATATAAAGATAATCACCATTATTATGACTAACACTACTCATAGCTCTATGATTAACACTCCTCATAGCTAGTAAAAAAAATAGCATTCAATCACAACATATTATATTATAAAAAAATCATCATTATTTTTATTAATGCTAAGAAAAATAGAAAAATGCCACATTATAAAATCCTCACCATATTTAAAACTTTTTGATTAACACTCCTCATATGTAATAAAAAAAATAGCATTCAATTACAACATATAATATTATAAAAAAAACCATCATTATTTTTATTAATGCTATGAAAAATAGAAAAAATCCACATTATAAAATCTCCATCATATTTAAATATATCTATATAGTATTTTTATAGTAAAAAAATTTAAATATAATATATTACAAATATTGATACCCCGTGTAGATCTACAACTCACAAATAGAATTGATTATATTTATGTCATCTATATCTATAGCTATATCATCTATATCACCTATATTTATGTTATTCTTGAGAATGATTTGCGTAGTCTTCATTCTTGCCTTCAATATGATTTTGAGAATGATTTGCGTCGTCTTCATTCTTGCCTTCAATATGATTTGGAGAAAGATTTGCATGATTCTTGCTTTCAATATGATTTTGAGAATGATTTGCTTAGTCTTCATTCTTGCCTTCAATATGATTTGGAGAATGATTTGCATCGTCTTCTTCGTTGCTTTCAATATGATTTTGAAAAATATTTGCCTCTTCTTTTTTCTTGCCTTTAATAAACTGTTTAAAAAACAGTTATATCAGCATACCAAACAAAAGCTATTTTGAAAATAAAATTGAGAAAAACATATTAATTCACTTTCTTAATTTTAATAACCTAATTACATAAATTAAATTGTAATAATACAAAAAAAAACAGACATTTAATTATAGACACCATAATCATAAATATTTAAATTAAATAAAAGCAAAACAAAATTTATTTAAAAATATACAAATCTCCCCATTTCATCTTTAAACAAGGACATAGAATCTCCCACAGTAAGCCCATGTCCGTTAACAAACTCAGTTGTCATAAGCATGAGAAAGAAATGATCAGAACATAAGTAAAAAGTCTATATATTATTACATTTAAACAAAGTGATAATTTACATGTGAGAAAAATAATTAAAATGAAAGATTTGATTAAACTTTCATAAAAATAATTATAGATGAAGAAGATAATGTTAACAAACTCTAAAAATAATATTTAATTTATATATTATTAGATTTAAATAAAATGTCAACTTATATATTTTAGCATGAAAATAAAAAAATAATCAAAACTGCTAATATATTATTACATTTAAATGGAGTAATATAACTTACATGTATTTTCGAATACGTACATTCTGATGTTGTTATTGCTCCAGTATCTGTAGTCATGATATTTTATTTTATATTCCATTTAAAATAAAGAAAAAACCTAAAAGAAACATATGAATATAAAGGAATATATAGTGGCTGAAAAGTAACATATGAATGTTATCACTTAGTAAGAGATACCTGTATCTTAAGCGCCACATATAAGGCAACGTCATGTCCTCAACTTCCATTACAAGACTAGCTCTCATTATATCCAACGACGGAAGATGATCCTCTGCGTCTTTCTGAGCATCATAATAAAAATAAGAGATTCAAAGCAGTTTCATATATATGCAGATTGAACTTCCAATGATATAAAAATATTCTTATATTCCAAAATTCGTTAATAGTCAAAATATTCTCATACTCCAAAAATGATTGAGTCAAACTTTACTAATAAAAATACTACCATATCTACCCATATTCCAAAATGTATGTACAGTTGACATAAAAATATAAAGAGGTGCACACCTTGGGAATCACCATTCTTCGTAAAATGCCTACATCACTATAGTGAAGCTTCTTCTGGAATAGTGTGCGAAACATCTTGCCGCAGTTATCTCTCTGCATAAATAACCATACAACCACATTAGTAAAAACTAATGTGGTTGATATACGCCGATAGGCGTATATAAAATAGATTTACAACCACATTTACCAATGTGGTTGATATACGCCGATAGGCCTATATCCACTACCCATCACATTAATTTATATATCAATAAATAAATATTATATATAATAATTTTATTATATTAATTTGAAAAATATATATTTTATATTAATAAGAATAATAATATATACATACTATAAATTATGATTAACTATATACATAATATAAATTAACTTGAAATATATATAATATATATTAATAAAAAAAAATAGTAATAATATATAATAATTTAATATATCATACATGGCTATACTATTAATAAAGCAAAAGAACTAATAATATATATTATATCATAGTTAGTTATATTATTAATAATATTATAATATTACAAATATTCATTATTAATAAATATTAGAATATTTATTTATAATGATTATTAGTAACATTATAATCTAATATTTCTTAATGATAATTATTAGTAATATTATAATAATATTTATATTACAAAATAAATATTATAATATTATAATATTACTAATAATCATTATTAATAAATATTTCAAAATATATTTATAATATATAATAGTAATAATATTATAATATTACTAATAATCATTATTAATAAATATTTCAATATTTATTTATAATTATTATTAGTAATATTATAATATTATTAATATTACTATATAAATATTAAAATATTATAATACTATTAATATATATTATTAATAATATTAAAATATTAGAAATAAGCATTATTAATAAATATTTGAATATTTATTTATAATGAATATTAGTAATATTATAATATTATTAATTTATACAAAAAAAAAATTAATAATATTATAATATTAATATATATTATTAATACTTATTATAATATTATAATAAGTATTAATAATATATATTAAAAATATTTATTAATATATTATTAATATTAACTATATACATACTATAAATTATCTTCAAATATATATAATATATAATAATAATATTTATTAATATAAAAATAATAAAAATAATATTTAATATTTTAATATTTATTTATAATTTAATATCATAGATGGTTATATTATGAATAAACCAGAAAAATTAATAATATATTAATAATATTTATTAAATATTAATAATATTATTATAATATTATAATATTACTAATAATCATTATTAAACTGAAGAGAGTAATAAACCATATGAAACAAAATTTAAAAACAAAAAACCCAAGAGATTAATAAACCCTAACAATCAATATTTGAGAGTGAAGATATTAATAAACCCAACGGATAATTAATAATACAAACCCAATGTCATCATAAACCAAAGGTTTAAATATTATAAACCATAGGAATTAGTGAACCCAAGCGAAAACCATTACCCAAAAAATTACAAACCAAATGAATTGGTGAACCCAAGGGAATTGATTTAAACATTCAGACAATTGTTGTCACAATGCGACGTTGGACCAACTGTGACCAAGGTTCGCCATGGGTGACTTTCCTATTGAGACAATCTTTGTCAGAATGTGACATTTGATCATGGATGACATTGATCGAGTATTCATATTATAAGCCAAAAGAAGTAATAAACCTAAGGGTTTAATATTAGAAACCAAAGGAATTCGTGAACCCAAGGGACAACCATCACCCAACAAATTATAAACCAAAAGAAATTGGTGAACCCAAGGGAATTGATTTAAACATTCAGAGAATTCTTGTCACAATGCGACGTTGGACCAACTATGAGCAGCGTTGGCCATGGGTGACTTTCATATTGAAACAATATTTGTCAGAATGTCACATTTGATCATGGATGACATTGATCAATTATTCATATTATAAACCAAAAGAACTAATAAACATTGAGACAATTGTTGTCACAATGCGACGTTGGGGCAAGTATGACCATGGTTGGCGAAGGGTGATTTTCATATTGATACAATGTTTGTCAGAATTTGACATTTCATCATGGATGACATTGATCGACTACTCATATTATAAACCAAAAAAACTAATAAACCCAAGGGTTTAATATTATAAACCAAAGCAATTGGTGAACCCAAGGGACAACCATTACCTAACAAATTATAAACCAAAAGGAATTGGTGAACCCAAGGGAATTGATTTAAACATTGAGACAATGGTTGTCACAATGCGACGCTAGACCAACTATGACCATGGTTGGCCATGGGGGATTTTCATAATGAGACAATGTTTCTCATAACGTGTCATTTCATCATGGATGACATTGATCGATTATTCATATTATAAACCAAAAAAACTAATAAACCCAAGGGTTTAATATTATAAACCAAAGCAAGTGGTGAACCCAAGGGAAAATCATTACCCAAAAAATTATAAACCAGAGGAATTGGTGAACCCAAGTGAATTGATTTAAACATTGAGACATTGATCGATTATTTATATTATAAAACTTAAGAACTAATAAAACAAGGGTTTAATATTATAAACCAAAGGAATTGGTGAACCCAAGGGAAAACCATTACCCGACAAATTATAAACCAAAGGAATTGGTGAACCCAAGGGAATTGATTTAAATATTGAGACAATTGTTGTCACAATGCGACGTTCGACCAACTATGACCATGGTTGGCCATGGGTGATTTTCATATTGAGACAATGTTTGTGAGAATGTGACATTTGATCATGGATGACATTGATCGATTATTTATATTATAAACCAAAAGAACTAATAAACCCAAGGGTTTAATATTATAAACCAAAGGAATTGGTGAACCCAAGGGAAAACCATTACCAAACAAATTATAAACCAAAGGAATTGGTGAACCCAAGGGAATTGATTTAAACATTGAGACAATTGTTGTCAGAATGCGACGTCCGACCAACTATGACCATGGTTGGCCATGGGTGATTTTCATATTAAGACAATGTTTGTCAGAATGTGACATTTGATCATGGATGACATTGATCGATTATTTATATTATAAACCAAAAGAACTAATAAACCCAAGGGTTTAATATTATAAACCAAAGGAATTGGTGAACCCAAGGGAATTCATTTAAACATTGAGACAATTGTTGTCATTATTCATATTATAAACCAAAAGAAATAATAAACCCAAGGGTTTAATATTATAAACCAAAAGAATTGGTGAACCCAAGGGAAAACCATTACCCAACAAATTATAGACCAAAGGAATTGGTGAACCCAAGCGAATTGATTTAAAGATGGATGACATTGATCGATTATTTATATTATAAACACCAAAAGAACTAATAAACATAAGGGTTTAATATTATAAACCAAAGGAATTGGTGAACCGAAGGGAAAACCATTACCCAACAAATTATAAACCAAAGGAATTGGTGAACCCAATGGAATTGATTTAAACACTGAGACAATTGTTGTCACAATGCGACGTTCGACCAACTATGACCATGGTTGGCCATGGGTGATTTTCATATTGAGACAATGTTTGTCAGAATGTGACATTTGATCATGGATGACATTGATCGACTATTTATATTATAAACCAAAAGAACTAATAAACCCAAGGGTTTAATATTATAAACGAAAGGAATTGGTGAACCCTAGGGAAAACCATTACCCAACAAACTATAAACCAAAGGAATTGGTGAACCCAAGGGAATTCATTTAAGCATTGAGACAATTGTTGTCACAATGCGACGTTGGACCAAGTATGACCATGGTTGGCCATGGCTGATTTCATATTCAGACAATTTGATGATGGATGACATGGATCGATTATTCATATTATAAACCAAAAGAACTAATAAACCCAAGGGTTTAATATTATAAACCAAAGGAATTGAAACCAAAGGGAATTCATTTAAACATTGAGACAATTGTTGTCATTATTGATATTATAAACCAAAAGAACTAATAAACCCAAGGGTTTAATATTATAAACCAAAAAAATCGGTGAACCCAAGGGAAAACCATTACCCAACAAATTATAAACCAAAGGAATTGGTGAACCCAAGGGAATTGATTTAAACATGGATGACATTGATCGATTATTTATATTATAAACCAAAAGAACTAATAAACACAAGGGTTTAATATTATAGATCAAAGGAATTGGTGAACCCAAAGGAAAACCATTACCCAACAAATTATAAACCAAAGGAATTGGTGAACCCAAGGGAATTGATTTAAACATTGAGACAATTTTTGTCACAATGCGATGTTCAACCAACTATGACCATGGTTGGCCATGGGTGATTTTCATATTGAGGCAATGTTTGTCAGAATGTGACATTTGATCATGGATGACATTGATCGACTATTTATATTATAAACCAAAGGAATTGGTGAACCCAAGGGAAAACCATTACCCAACAAATTATAAACCAAAGGAATTGGTGAAACCAAGGGAATTCATTTAAGCATTGAGACAATTGCTGTCACAATGCGACGTTGGACCAAGTATGACCATGGTTGGCCATGGCTGATTTCATATTCAGAACATTTGATGATGGATGACATTGATCGATTATTCATATTATAAACCAAAAGAACTAATAAACCCAAGGGTTTAATATTATAAACCAAAGGAATTGGTGAACCCAAGGGAATTGATTTAAACATTGAGACAATTGTCGTCACAATGCGACGTTCGACCAACTATGACCATGGTTGTCCATGAGTGATTTTCATATTGAGACAATATTTGTCAGAATGTGACATTTGATCATGGATGACATTGATCGATTATTCATATTATAAACCAAAAGAACTAATAAACCCAAGGGTTTAATATTATAAACCAAAGGAATTGGTGAACCCAAGGGGATTGATTTAAACATTGAGACAATTGTTCTCACAATGTGACATTTGATCATGGATGACATTGATCGATTATTCATATTATAAACCAAAAGAACTAATAACCACCAAGGGTTTAATATTATAAACCAAAGGAATTGGTGAACCCAAGGGAATTGATTTAAATATTGAGACAATTGTTGTCACAATGCGACGTTCGACCAACTATGACCATGGTTGGCCATCGGTGATATTCATATTGAGACAATGATTTTCAGAATGTGACATTTGATCATGGATGACATAAACCCAAGGGTTTAATATTATAAACAAAAAGAATTGGTGAACCCAAGGGAAACCATGACCAAACAAATTATAAACCAAAGGAATCGGTGAACCCAAGGGAATTGATTTAAACATTGAGACAATTGTTTTCAGAATGCGACGTTCGGCCAACTATGACCATGGTTGGCCATGTGTGATTTTCATATTGAGACAATGTTTGTCAGAATGTGACATTTTATCATGGATGACATTGATCGACTATTTATATCATAAAACAAAAGAAGTAATAAACCCAAGGGTTTAATATTATAAACCAAAGGAATTGGTGAGCCCAAGGGAAAACCATTACCCAACAAATTATAAACCAAAGGAATTGGTGAACCCAAGAGAATTGATTTAAATATTGAGACAATTGTTGTCAGAACGCGACGTTCAACCAACTATGACCATGGTTGGCCATGGGTGATTTTCACATTGAGACAATGCTTGTCAGAATGTGACATTTGATCATGGATGACATTGATCGATTATTTATATTATAAACCAAAAGAACTAATAAACCCAAGGGTTTAATATTATAAACCAAAGGAATTAGTGAACCCAAGGGAAAACCATTACCCAAAAAATTATAAACCAAAGGAATTGGTGAACCCAAGGGAATTGATTTAAACATGGATGACATTGATCGATTATTTATATTATAAACCAACAGAACTAATAAACACAAGGATTTAATATTAATAATATTAAAAATAATATTCTTATTCTTATTCTTATTCAAATTAATTAATATTAATAATAAAACTTATTTATTTATTAATATTAGTATATTCCTACATATTAATTATTTAATATCAAATACTAATGCAAATTATTATTAGTATAATAATAATTTGCATTATAGTAGTTAATGTATTATTATTATTAACTTTAATATTAATATTGATAATATTAATTAATACTAATATCAATAACAATTAATTAATATTAAGAGTGACATTAATATTAATATTTGTTAATAGTGGGTAGCATTAATTTTAATCCTAATATCAAAATATATTATATGCCTTTGTAAATTTTTAATAATATTATGATTAATAATTTGAATTATTAAATAAGGTTGATTATAGCTTAAAAAAATAAAATAAAATAAAAAATGCACTCCTAAGTTTGTGAAAAGTATAGATAAACTTACCAAACCTCTATAAATCAAATTGCCATTATTCTATTTATTCCAAAGATAGTTGCTACTAATCAAATATCCATGAAATTTGTACAAGTCAATATCTAATATCTAGATATTATATTAATTCCTTATCTATATTTTTTATTTTTGAAATCAATATTTAATGGTGTTTGGAAATGATTAAATTTATTTGATATTACTCATTGAACTTTCTACATATTATACATATCGTTTATAAATAAAATATAATTTTATAATAAAAAAAAATTATATATGAGAAATAAAAAATCATTAATTTATGTTTTTTTCATAAAAAATTAAATAATTTAAAAATTTTAATAAGAACTAAATAGTACTATAATATTGTATTTATGTTGTATGTGAATTATATTAATATTTTAAATATAACAATTAATATATTATTCACATTTTATGTAATAATTGCATATTATATTAATATACAAAATAATACTAATTTAATTAGTATTATTTATATAGTTATTAATAATTATAAATAGTAATTTTTTAATAAAATATACTTTAGAATTATTAATTTGGTGGGGGTCCATACAGATTTATTCTGATATATTAACTATATTTACTATAGTTGTAAATCTATTTCATATAAACCTATTAGCTTATATCAATCACACAATAGCATTAATAAATATAATTATGATTCAATCTAGAACTTGAATAATCATAACATATATTGTTATCATAACATATATTTATTGTTATCATAACATATATTGTTATCATATATATATGACCTTGAATAATCATAACATATATTGTTATGTTATATATATATATTAATTTGTTTTTATAAGAAATTACCTTGAATTCTTTCGCGTAGAAGCCTCCTAGCATATATCATATACTATTTTTCCATTTGTAGTTGTCGTCATTGTTATACGAGACACACATCATTTTTATAATAAATTCTATATGAACTTGAATAATCATAACATATATTGTTATCATAACATATATTTATTGTTATCATAACATATATTGTTATCATATATATATGACCTTGAATAATCATAACATATATTGTTATGTTATATATATATTAATTTGTTTTAATAAGAAATTACCTTGAATTCTTTCGCGTAGAAGCTTCCTAGCATATATCATATACTGTTTTTTAATTTATAGCTATCGTCGTTGTTATACGAGACACACATCATTTTTATAAGAAATTCTATATGACTTTGAATAATCATAACATATATTGTTATCATATATATATATATATTAATTTGTTTTTATAAGAAATTGCCTTGAATTCTTTCGCGTAGAAGATTCCTAGCATAATTCGATTTCTGATCCTTCAAAACAAAAAAAAGTACGAAAAAGGCATATTTGGATTTTGTATTTTTTTCAAGAGAAGAAGATTTCAACAAATTTAATATATTATAAGAAATGGTGAAATAGTGTTGGATTATTATATGTATAACAAAGGGTGAAATGTCAATCCATGCACAGGTGCTGCATCGAAGCCGAGATACTGATTAAGTCAATTCTCTTATAAAATTCTCCAAAACCAATCGTTGCTAATGACATTTGCAGCTCTACAGTCTATTGTTAACCAACCTATCATTCCAGACGCGTGTTAATTTGTCAACGCTCCCTGAAAAATATAACATTGAATAAGTTCAATATATTATATTCCACGCTTTTCATGGGCGAAATTGAGCACCATAGTCTGCATATTCTAGTTTTATATGCCTCCTGCGTTCACTCCTCCGATTCCTCAGTTCAGCAACGATCCAAAATAAACTACTTAGGAGGAAAATTCCAGCCCCGTATACCTTCCAATATGGGTTTAGCTTTCAGTTTTCTTGTATTTAGGTTATTAGCATGTGCTTCGCTTGTGGAAAGTCGCTTCGACAGCGTGAAAGGCAACAGGCGCTTGCATCCAGTGGTCATCGGAGCTCAGAAGGGGCATTGACCAGCTTTATCAGAAAATTATAAAAATAAAAATAGACTAAGACTAAATCACTAAAATTTTTTGTAATGCTATATAAACTTCACTAAAAACAGAGCAACAAATCTAAACGAATATGAATATATTGCAGTACATGCAGAATGTCTAACGACTGTGTCGCACATACCCGTGCGTAAAGACTCTGAGGATCCGTTGCAGAGCCTCTTCGAGCACGAGGTTTCCCATCTGTGTTAAATGCTGTTGAGGACAATGTGGGTTCTATGGATGCCACCATTGATGAGATGCTACTCATCGTCTTGTAATTGATACCTTCTTCTATTGCTGGCACGGGATTCACCTTCATCCGATCGGCCATTAATCGTTCCTGCGCAGAGTAAATAACGAACCAGTGTTAAGAAACCAACCAATTGGCATCAATGTAGGATTGTGTGAAACAGGAATGTGGAAAAGGCCTTAAAAAAAATATAGGAAGAATGAGTGTATAAATTTATTGGGCAATGAAAGTGGAATTATTTCAAAAACAAGACATCAAAAAAGAAGAATATGTTAAAATAGATATTTTGGCATTGTCTTTTCAAGCTTTACATACTTTCATAGATCCAAAAGCTTATACTGTCTAGGCACTTACACTACAATGTCGCTTCAGAGGGGGATGCTGTTCTTTAACAACAGCGTCGGTAATGGCCATTTGACATGCTTCGTCTCTTTCGTTATCCCACGGGAATTGATTGACATTACACATATGATCATCTCCTCCTGCTTTTGATTTTAAAACCCCATTTAGTTTCTGCAATCTCCAT
The DNA here is from genome assembly GCA_034641835.2 of Pinus albicaulis. NCBI lineage: Eukaryota > Viridiplantae > Streptophyta > Pinopsida > Pinales > Pinaceae > Pinus > Pinus albicaulis. The sequence goes on along the minus strand of JAXQQM020067156.1, from coordinate 25,410 downwards.
GGAAGATTATTTTCACCTTCAATGACATTTTGCATCACGATATTGTAAGCTGGCAGGCTTGAAAAACTATGTTCAGGCATTGGTGATGCAGAAAGCATATTTTCCATCAAGTCTTCACAAGAATGAAATGCTCCTGGTGTCACAAATGGGTAACCATCAAAACCCTCAGGAAAACCTTCATTTTCATTACATTGCACTCTTACATGGTAACCCTTCTGTTCATCTGATGAAGAAGACGGAGAAACTGATATAGCTCTGGATGGAACAGAAGGGCATGAGTTCATGAAACCTTCCAGCAAATAAGAAGAAATGGATTTAGGGTCCTGCAACGAACTGTATATATACTCATTGCTGCCAACCGAATTGGCTTGAGGACTTGTCCGCCCAATTTCCATCGACCAAAAAGCGCCATCAGAACATTCATATTTCGAAGATCGCTCAACACAACGAGATACAGAGACGTCCGAACATGCACCGATTGTTCCATAAACTTCCATAGGATTTTCACAGGATGAGCTGCCACGATCGGAGGATGGCGGGCGCACGTTTCATTGAGACCTTCAACAGTCGCATCGGAGGATGGCGGGCGCAGGTGGCGGGCGCACGTTTCATTGACAGTTTGAACAGTCGGATCATTCTTTTCAATTAAACGTGCGCACCAATGTGGTCACCACCATGTTGGGCCAGAATTGCAAACATTTGAAACCACCAGGGGCAACGCTTCTGCCACGTTGCAGACAACTCTTCCACTCCTCCACCGTTACCCCATATGAAACCACAGGGCGCCCACACGTTGACACCTTGCATAACCGTTTCATTGGAAATGTTAATTTGGATAGGTGGCAACTAATAAATGGCACAGTAAATTTTAAATCCAGATTTGTAAAAAATTAATTTAAGTACGACTTAAACACCTGATTTAGATATGCAAGGAAGTTAGTGGGGTAAATTTCAACCATCGATTTAGTGGCGACGACCAGAATATACTGGCATCTTCCAATCCTGACCATCAGATCAAAAAAATTAATTAGCCTAATCACAAAACATGCTCCTTCCGACAGGGGGTTACGCCTATCGGCGTAATAACAGCTTGCATTAATAACCTATTCGCTTATGTTGTAAAGGAATGTGGAGTATGAAAGGGCTACTATTGCGAGTTTCTCTTTGGCCTGAAGCTATACTAGATTTATCACAGATTCCCAGTGGAAAAATAGACGTTGGAAATGCAGAATTACCAATCAAATTGGATGCGATGGGGGGCGGTGCATCGTAATTAGGAGGGAAACTGGTTGGTAAAGAAGAAGTGCATTGAAAAGCGAGTGGATACCACTGAGTTGTTTAATATTATTTTCATTACTTGCAGGAAAAAGGGAACAATTATAACAATCCACCTGCATTGTGGATTGATGACTAGGATGACTTCCATTTCCATCTCTTCACACACTTCCATGAGGGTGAAGAAGATGACCTCCATTTCCATTCCACGGCATTACAGAAGAACCCACCTGGGCGTTTTGGAGGGAGGGTTTGTGACCTGTTGTTTGCAGGTCTTCGGATGGTTGTCAAATTGGGATATTGGGTATTGATGAGGATGAATTCCTGGCTGAGCAGATGGAGCAGAGTATTGATGAGGATGAATTCCTGCCTGGACCTGTTGTTGTTTGCTGTCAAATTGGGATATTGGGTATTGATGAGGATGAATTCCATTTCCATGTCTTGACATAATTCTATCTCCATTCCTTGGCATAGCAGAAGAAGAACACAGCTACGTTTGGGATTGAAGAGCATGAATTGCGGGATGATGAGCTCCAATCCTTGAAACCCTCATATACTCCATTTTTGCTAAAACCCTTGATAGATATTCGGGGAATGTATCCATCTCGTTTATTAGATACCCATAGACAACCTCTACCCTAAACTCTCGTTTATTAGATACACAGGTACTTGTGCTGGTACGAAACTAACGATTTATTCCCTCCCAGTTCTCGCAATTAAGCATACAGGTTTTGTTCCAATTAGATCATCCGAGCAGCTTCCAGCATGTAACCTGTAACCCAAGGCATCGGCTGTGAACACATAAAAGCCGAGGAACAAAATAAGGAGGAGAATCAGGATAGGCCAGAAGGTTCGAGCAGAGATGGAGCCCCCCTGGATATTGCTAGCTCGTGTTTTAGGGATATGAAGTGTTACTTTCCAATAGCTGCTAACTTGAAGTTGAACATGGACTTTAAATGTAGTTTAATAAATTTAAATTGACACTCACTCCGTTTTTAAGAAATTTATTTTTAGAGTATTATGTTGAATTAAAATTATTTTTAAAATAAATATTACTTATTTTTAATAATTTTTTTAAAGCTAGAGAACAATATTATCCATATCAATACCATAATATTAAATAGAATATATATATATATATATATATATATATATATATATATATATATATATATTAAATTCAATAATTATTTATAGATATTGTATTTTGAAATAAATATTTAAATTATATTTATATTTACATTTTAAAAATAATTTAATAATTATTTATTTTATTATTATTTAAATAATAATAATAATAATAATAATTATTATTATTATTTTTATATATTATATCAAATTATTATTATTATTGTTATTAAATAATAAAAAGACGTCATGTTTTATTAAAGATGAAGTCTCACCGATGGAAACCGAGCTACCCTGCAACCAACACTCATCCCTTGAGACTCATCACCCTTGCAGTTAAGCTTGCAAATAATTATACCACCTATGAATGTTTTTGGATATTTCAAACATATTTTAACCACCCCCATCAAAGAATTATCATTTTATTATATTAATTTAATTTTCATATAAATTATATATTCTTAAAATTTACAATCTATATATTAACATATAAATTATTATTTTTTAATAATTAATATTTTATAATTTTAAATAAATTAAAAAAAATACATAACACAATCTAACTTCTTAACCTATATATTAACATACAAATTATTATTTTTTAATAATTATTATTTTTTAATCTTAAATAAATTTAAAAAAATACAAAACACGATCTAACTACTTAACGTTATTATGTTGATATAAAAAATAAAAATAATATATTTTTAAATACTATCTATTTAACTTTAAACTTATTTTTACATTTATATGTTAATATTTAATATGTTAAAATAATATATAGAATTATTGATTTTATATAAGCTAATATTTAATATGTTAAAATAATATATAGAATTAATTATTGATTTTATGTAAGTTAATATTTAATATGTAAAAATAATATATAGAATTATTGTTTTTATATAAGTGAAAATATTTTTTAAAATAATTTCATTTCATATTTTTAATAATACTTAATAGGTAATGGGAAATACAAAATTTAACCGTAAAACTCTAAACAATATATAATAATATTTAATAAGTAATATATAATAGTATTTAATAAGTAATGGGAAATACAAAATTTTAATTGTAAAATTATAATAAAAAAAATATTTAGTTATTTTTATGTGTGAAATAAATTTTTTTATTAAAAAATATAATAATTTTGAAAAAATTATAACAACTTACAATAAAAATTAATAATGCGTTTAGTTTTCTATATACAAGTAAAATTAACATTATGCATTTTTTAGTAGCAAAATAAAAAAGTCAATTGTTATCTTTAGATGATGGATAATATTGAATGGACATATAGTTGATTACTATAATAACTATCATTATAATTATATATTTACTCCAATGACACATTAGGGATTACTATAATCTCATATTTACTTGAGTGACATATTAGGGATTACTATAGCTACCATTATAACCTCCATAGTTCTACATATGAAACACCAACTAGTTAAAGTTTAAACATCTCTAAAACAAAAGTCTTAATAATGCATCATATGAGAAATTATTCTACAACTTTGAAACAAAATTTTATATAAAGAGATCAATAATACATATCAATTAACATGATGTACAACTATTGGACCTAAAAATTATTTAGCTATATTTATACTATCTCAAATAATATTAAAAATTGTTGAAAAGATATTTAAGTTTTAAAATCAACTAAATTATTGAAGAAAAATCTATATCATTGAAAACATTCTACCTAGTATCTCTTCTTTTAACTAATTTATCTAAACTGAAATCTAATATAAAATACATTAACACTATTCTTAGTCTCAAAAGTTAATATAAATATAATCACCATTATTATGACTAACACTACTCATAGCTCTATGATTAACACTCCTTATAGCTAGTAAAAAAAATAGCATTCAATTACAACGTATTATATTATAAAAAAATCATCATTATTTTTATTAATGCTAAGAAAAATATAAAAATGCCACATTATAAAATCCTCATCATATTTAAAATTTTTTTATTAATACTCCTCATAGGTAATAAAAAAAATAGCATTCAATTACAACATATAATATTATAAAAAAACCATCATTATTTTTATTAATGCTAAGAAAAATAGAAAAAATCCACATTATAAAAATCTCCATCATTTTTAAATATATCTATATAGAAATTTTTTAAAATTTAACACATTACAAATATTGATACCCGGTGTAGATCTACAACTCACAAATAGCATTGATTATATTTATGTCATCTATATCTATAGCTATATCATCTATATCACCTATATTTATGTTATTCTTGAGAATGATTTGGAGAATGATTTGCATCATTCTTGCTTTCAATATGATTTTGAGAATGATTTGCGTGGTCTTCATTCTTGCCTTCAATATGATTTGGAGAATGATTTGCATCGTCTTCTTCTTCGTTGCTTTCAATATGATTTTGAAAATGATTTGCCTCTTCTTTTTTCTTGCCTTTAATAAACTGTTTAAAAAAAAGTTATATAGCATACCAAAACAAAAGCTATTTTGAAAATAAAATTGAAAAAAACATACTAATTCACTTTCTTAATTTTAATAACCTAATTACATAAATTAAATTGTAATAATACAAAAAAATCGACATTTAATTATAGACACCATAATCATAAATATTTAAATTAAATAAAAGCAAAACAAAATTTATTTAAAAATATACCAATCTCCCCATTTCATCTTTAAACAGGGACATAGAATCTCCCACAGTAAGCCCATGTCCGTTAACAAACTCAGTTGTCATAAGCATGAGAACGAAATGATCAGAACATAAGTAAAAAGTCTATATATTATTACATTTAAACAAAGTGATAATTTAGATGAGAAAAAAATAATTAAAAATGAAAAAGATTTGATTAAAGTTTCTCATAAAAATAGTTATAGATGAATAACTTATTTTAAAACAATTAAATACAAAAAATAATATTTAATCTATATATTATTACATTTAATCCCAAAAATAATATTTAATCTATATATTAATCTATATATTATTATATAACACAATCTAACTTCTTAACCTATAGATTAACATACAAATTATTATTTTTTAATCTTAAATAAATTTAAAAAAATACAAAACACTATCTAAATACTTAACGTTATTATGTTGATATAAAAAATAAAAATAATATATTTTCAAATACTATCTATTTAACTTTAAATTTATTTAAAAATGTCATTGAACTTTAAACTTATTTTTACATTTATATGTCAATATTTAATATGTTAAAAGAGTATATAGAATTATTGATTTTATATAAGCTAATACTTAATATGTTAAAATAATATATAGAATTAATTATTGATTTTATATAAGTTAATATTTAATATGTAAAAATAATATATAGAATTATTGTTTTTATATAAGTGAAAATATTTTGTAAAATAATTTCATTTCATATTTATAATAATACTTAATAAGTAATGGGAAATACAAAATTTTAACTGTAAAACTCTAAACAATATATAATAATAGAATCTAAACAATATATAATAATATTTAATAAGTAATATATAATAGTATTTAATAAGTAATGGGAAATACAAAATTTTAATTGTAAAATTATAATAAAAAAAATATTTAGTTATTCTTATGTGTGAAATAATTTTTTTTATTAAAAAGATATAATAATTTTGAAAAAATTATAACAATTTTCAATAAAAATTAATAACGTGTTTAGTTTTTTATATACAAGTAGAATTAACATTATGCATTTTTTAGTAGCAAAATAAAAAAGTCAATTGTTATCTTTAGATGATGGATAATATTGAATGAACATATAGTTGATTACTATAATAACTATCATTATAATTATATATTTACTTGAGTGACATATTAGGGATTACTATAGCTACCATCATAACCTCCATAGTTCTACATATGAAACACCAACTAGTTAAAGTTTAAACGTCTTAATAATGCATCATATGAGAAATTAGTCTACAACTTTGAAACAACATTATATATAAAGAGATTAATAATACATATTCAATTAAAATGATGTCCAACTATTGGACCTAAAAATTATTTCGCTATATTTATACTATCTCAAATAATATTAAAAATTGTTGAAAGATATTTAAGTTTTAAAATCAACTAAATTGTTGAAGAAAAATCTAGATCATTGAAGACATTGTACCTAGTATCTCTTTTTTTAACTAATTTATCTAAACTGAAATCTAATATAAAATTCATTAACACTATTCTTAGTCTCAAAAGTTAATATAAATATAATCACCATTATTATGACTAACACTACTCATAGCTCTATGATTAACACTCCTCATAGCTAGTAAAAAAAATAGCATTCAATTACAACATATTATATTATAAAAAAATCATCATTATTTTTATTAATGCTAAGAAAAATAGAAAAATGTCACATTATAAAATCCTCATCATATTTAAAACTTTTTGATTAACACTCCTCATAGGTAATAAAAAAAATAGCATTCAATTACAACATATAATATTATAAAAAAAACCATCATTATTTTTATTAATGCTAAGAAAAATAGAAAAAATCCACATTATAAAATCTCCATCATATTTAAATATATCTATATAGTAGTTTTATAGTAAAAAAATTTAAATTTAATATATTACAAATACTGATACCCCGTGTAGATCTACAACTCACAAATAGCATTGATTATATTTATGTCATCTATATCTATAGCTATATCATCTATATCACCTATATTTATGTTATTCTTGACAATGATTTGCGTAGTCTTCATTCTTGCCTTCAATATGATTTTGAGAATGATTTGCGTCGTCTTCATTCTTGCCTTCAATATGATTTGGAGAATGATTTGCATCATTCTTGCTTTGAATATGATTTTGAGAATGATTTGCGTAGTCTTCATTCTTGCCTTCAATATGATTTGGAGAATGATTTGCATCGTCTTCTTCGTTGCTTTCAATATGATTTTGAAAAAGATTTGCCTCTTCTTTTTTCTTTCCTTTAATAAACTGTTTAAAAAAAAGTTATATCAGCATACCAAACAAAAGCTATTTTGAAAATAAAATTGAAAAAAACATATTAATTCACATTCTTAGTTTTAATAACCTAATTACATAAATTAAATTGTAATAATACAAAAAAAACAGACATTTAATTATAGACACCATAATCATAAATATTTAAATTAAATAAAAGCAAAACAAAATTTATTTAAAAATATACCAATCTCCCCATTTCATCTTTCAACAGGGACATAGAATCTCCCACAGTAATCCCATGTCCGTTAACAAACTCAGCTGTCATAAGCATGAGAAAGAAATGATCAGAACATAAGTAAAAAGTCTATATATTATTACATTTAAACAAAGTGAAAATTTACATGAGAAAAAAATAATTAAAAATGAAAAAGATTTGATTAAACTTTCTCATAAAAATAGTTATAGATGAATAGCTTATTTTAATACAATTAAATCCCAAAAATAATATTTAATTTATATATTATTAGATTTAAATAAAATGTCAACTTATATATTTTAGCATGAAAATAAAAAAATAATCAAAACTACTAATATATTATTACATTTAAATGGAGTGATATAACTTACATGTATTTTCGAATACGTACATTCCGCTGTTGTTATTGCTCCAGTATCTGCAGTCATGATATTTTATTTTATATTCCATTTAAAATAAAGAAAAAACCTAAAAGAAACATATAAATATAAAGGAATATATAGTGGCTGAAAAGTAACATATGAATGTTATCACTTAGTAAGAGATACATGTATCTTAAGCGCCACATATAAGGCAACGTCATGTCCTCAACTTCCATTACAAGACTAGGTCTCATTATATCCAACGACGGAAGATGACCCTCTGCGTCTTTCTGAGCATCATAATAAAAATAAGAGATTCAAAGCAGTTTCATATATATGCAGATTGAACTTCCAATGATATAAAAATATTCTTATATTCCAAAATTCGTTAATAGTCAAAATATTCTCATACTCCAAAAATGATTGAGTCAAACTTTACTAATAAAAATACTACCATATCTACCCATATTCCAAAATGTATGTATAGTTGACATAAAAATATAAAGAGGTGCACACCTTGGGAATCACCATTCTTCGTAAAATGCCTACATCACTATACTGAAGCTTCTTCTGGAATAGTGTGCGAAACATCTTGCGAGAGTTATCTCTCTGCATAAATAAATAACAGCTTGCATTAATAACCTATTCGCTTATGTTGTAAAGGAATGTGGAGTATGAAAGGGCTACTAAAACTGAAATTAATGCAGGGATGACTAAAGACTTAAGTACGCACCTTATTCTCGATTGTGGAATGTAAAATTTTCTCAGGGTTTCGAACTCGATTGACAGGTTTTTTTGGACGGGTCATAGAGTTTGACCGCTTCTCTTTCACAATATTCAGCCTTCTATTGAGAGTTTCTCTTTGGCCTGAAGCTATACTAGATTTATCACAGATTCCCAGTGGAAAAATAGACGTTGGAAATGCAGAATTACCAATCAAATTGGATGCGATGGGGGGCAGTGCATCGTAATTAGGAGGGAAACTGGTTGGTAAAGAAGAAGTGCATTGAAAAGCCGACTGGATACCACTGAGTTGTTTAATATTATTTTCATTACTTGCAGGCAAAAGGGAAGAATTATAACAATCCACCTGCATTGTGGATTGATGACTCGGATGACTTCCATTTCCATCTCTTGACACACTTCCATGAGGGTGAAGAAGATGACCTCCATTTCCATTCCACGGCATAACAGAAGAACCCACTTGGGCGTTTTGGAGGGAGGGTTTGTAGCTGGTTTGTCAGTGAATTTAAAATTGGATAATAATAATAATAATAAACTATAGTTTAAAAAATAAAAAAAATAAAAAAATAAAAAAATTACCTGATATTGATAAATATGTAAAGGTGGCGCAGCAGATGAAACAGAATTTTGATGAAGATGAATTCCTGCCTGGACCTGTTGTTTGTAGCTTTTTGGATGGTTGTCAAATTGGGATATTGGGTATTGATGAGGATGAATTCCTCGCTGAGAAGATGGAGCAGAGTATTGATGAGGATGAATTCCTGCCTGGACCTGTTGCTGTTTGCTGTCAAATTGGGATATTGGGTATTGATGAGGATGAATTCCATTTCCATGTCTTGACATAATTCCATCTCCATTCCTTGGCATAGCAGAAGAAGAACATAACTGCGTTTGGGATTGAAGAGCATGAATTGCGGGATGATGAGCTCCGATCCTTGAAACCCTCATATACTCCATTTCTGCTAAAACCCTCATATACTCCATTTCTGCTAAAACCCTTGATAGAGATTCGAGGAATGTATCCATCTCGTTTATTAGATACCCACAGACAACCTCTACCCTAAACTCTCGTTTATTAGATACACAGGTACTTGTGCTGGTACCCTAAACTCTCGTTTATTAGATACACAGGTACTTGTGCTGGTACGAAACTAACGATTTATTCCCTCCCAGTTCTCGCAATTAAGCTTATAGGTTCTGTTCCAATTAGATCATCCGAGCAGCTTCCAACATGTAACCTGTAACCCAAGGCATCCGCTGTGAACACATAAAAGTCGAGGAACAAAATAAGGAGGAGAATCAGGATAGGCCAGAAGGTTCGAGCAGAGATGGAGCCCCCCTGGATATTGCTAGCTCGTGTTTTAGGGATATGAAGTGTTACTTTCCAATAGGTGCTAACTTGAAGTTGAACATGGACTTTAAATGTAGTTTAATAAATTTAAATTGACACTCACTCTCTTTTTAAGAAATTTATTTTTAGAGTATTATGTTGAATTAAAATTATTTTTAAAATAAATATTACTTATTTTTAATAATATTTTTAAAGCTAGGGAACAATATTATCCATATCAATACCATAATATTAAATAGAATATATATATATATATATATATATATATATATATATATATATATATATATATATATATATATATATATATATATATATATATATATATATATAGATATTAAATTCAATAATTATTTATAGATATTGTATTTTTAAATAAATATTTAAATTATATTTATATTTATATTTAAAATTAATTTAATAATTATTTATTTTATTATTTTTTAAATAATAATAATAATAATAATAATTACTTTTATATATTATATCAAATTATTATTATTATTTTTATTAAATAATAAAAAGACGTCATGTTTTATTAAAGATGAAGTCTCAACGAAGGAAACCAAGCTACCAACACTCATCGCTTGAGACTCATCACCCTTGCAGTTAAGCTTGCAAATCATTATACCACCTATGAATGTTTTTGGATATTTCAAACATATTTTAACCACCCCCATCAAAGAATTATCATTTTATTATATTAATTTAATTTTCCTATAAATTATATATTCTTAAAAATTACAATCTATATATTAACATACAAATTATTATTTTTTAATAATTAATATTTTATAATTTTAAATAACTTAAAAAAAATACATAACACAATCTAACTTATTAACCTATATATTAACATAAAATTATTATTTTTTAATAATTATTATTTTTTAATCCTAAATAAATTTAAAAAAATACAAAACACGATCTAACTACTTAAAGTTATTATGTTGATATAAAAAATAAAAATAATATATTTTTAAATACTATCTATTTAACTTTAAACTTATTTAAAAATGTCATCGAACTTTAAACTTATTTTTACATTTATATGTTAATATTTAATATGTTAAAATATATGGAATTATTGTTTATATAAGCTAATATGTTAAAATAATATATAAAATTAATTATTGATTTTATATAAGTTAATATTTAATATGTAAAAATAATATATAGAATTATTGTTTTTTTATATAAGTGAAAATATTTTGTAAAATAATTCATTTCATATTTTAATAATACTTAATAGGTAATGAAATACGAAATTTTAAGCGTAAAACTCTGCGATGTTGAACCCTTTATTTAATAAGTAATATATAATAGTATTTAATAAGTAATGGGAAATACAAAATTTTAATTGTAAAATTATAATAAAAAAAAATATTTAGTTATTTTTATGTGTAGTATTTTTATTAAAAAGATATAATAATTTTGAAAATTATAACAACTTAGTTTAGTTTTTTAGATATACAAGTAGAATTAACATTATGCATTTTTTAGTAGCAAAATAAAAAAAGTCAATTATTATCTTTGATGATGGATAATATTAAATGGACATATAGTTGATTACTATAACTATCATTATAATTATATATTTACTCCAATGACACATTAGGGCTTACTATAGCTACCATTATAACCTCCATAGTTCTACATATGAAACACCAACTAGTTAAACTTTAAAGATCTCTAAAACAAAAGTCTTAATAATGCATCATATGAGAAATTAATCTACAACTTTGAAACAAAATTATATATAAAGAGATCAATAATACATATCAATTAAAATGATGTGCAACTATTGGACCTAAAAATTATTTAGCTATATTTATACTATCTCAAATAATATTAAAAATTGTTGAAAAGATATTTAAGTTTTAAAAACAACTAAATTATTGAAGAAAAATCTATATCATTGAAAACATTCTACCTAGTATCTCTTTTTTTAACTAATTTATCTAAACTGAAATCTAATATAAAATACATCAACACTATTCTTAGTCTCAAAAGTTAATATAAATATAATCACCATTATTATGACTAACACTACTCATAGCTCTATGATTATCACTTCTCATAGCTAGTAAAAAAAATAGCATTCAATTACAACATATTATATTATAAAAAAATCATCATTATTTTTATTAATGGAAAGAAAAATAGAAAAATGCCACATTATAAAATCCTCATCATATTTAAAAGTTTTTGATTAACACTCCTCATAGCTAATAAAAAAAATAGCATTCAATTACAACATATAATATTATAAAAAAAACCATCATTATTTTTATTAATGCTAAGAAAAATAGAGAAAATAAACATTATAAAATCTCCATCATTTTTAAATATATCTATATAGAATTTTTTTTAAATTTAACGCATTACAAATATTGATACCCGGTGTAGATCTACAACTCACAAATAACATTCATTATATTTATGTCATCTATATCTATAGCTATATCATCTATATCACCTATATTTATGTTATTCTTGAGAATGATTTGCGTAGTCTTCATTCTTGCCTTCAATATGATTTTGAGAATGATTTGCCTAGTCTTCATTCTTGCCTTCAATATGATTTGGAGAATGATTTGCATCATTCTTGCTTTCAATATGATTTTGAGAATGATTTGTGTCGTCTTCATTCTTGCCTTCAATATGATTTGGAGAATGATTTGCATCGTCTTCTTCATTGCTTTCAATATGATTTTGAAAATGATTTGCCTCTTCTTTTTTCTTGCCTTTAATAAACTGTTTAAAACAAAGTTATATCAGCATACCAAAACAAAAGCTATTTTGAAAATAAAATTGAAAAAAACATACTAATTAACTTTCTTAATTTTAATAACCTAATTACATAAATTAAATTGTAATAATACAAAAAAACAGACATTTAATTATAGACAACATAATCATAAATATTTAAATTAAATAAAAGCAAAACAAAAATTATTTAAAAATATACCAATCTCCCCATTTCATCTTTCAATAGGGACATAGAATCTCCCACAGTAAGCCCATGTCCGTTAACAAACTCAGCTGTCATAAGCATGAGAAATAAATGATCAGAACATAAGTAAAAAGTCTATATATTATTACATTTAAACAAAGTGACAACTTACATGAGAAAAAAATAATTAAAAATGAAAAAGATTTGATTAAACTTTCTCATAAAAATAGTTATAGATGAATAACTTATTTTAATACAATTAAATCCCAAAAATAATATTTAATCTATATATTAATCTATATATTATTATATAACACAATCTAACTTCTTAACCTATAGATTATCATACAAATTATTATTTTTTAATCTTAAATAAATTTAAAAAAATACAAAACACTATCTAAATACTTAACGTTATTATGTTGATATAAAAAATAAAAATAATATATTTTTAAATACTATCTATTTAACTTTTAACTTATTCAAAAATGTCATTGAACTTTAAACTTATTTTTACATTTATATGTCAATATTTAATATGTTAAAATATTATATAGAATTATTGATTTTATATAAGCTAATACTTAATATGTTAAAATAATATATAGAATTAATTATTGATTTTATATAAGTTAATATTTAATATGTAAAAATAATATATAGAATTATTGTTTTTATATAAGTGAAAATATTTTGTAAAATAATTTCATTTCATATTTATAATAATACTTAATAAGTAATGGGAAATACAAAATTTTAACTGTAAAACTCTAAACAATATATAATAATATTTAATAAGTAATATATAATAGTATTTAATAAGTAATGGGAAATACAATATTTTAATTGTAAAATTATAATAAAAAAATATTTAGTTATTCTTATGTGTGAAATAAATTTTTTTATTAAAAAGATATAATAATTTCGAAAAAATTATAACAATTTACAATAAAAATTAATAACGTGTTTAGTTTTTTATATATAAGTAGAATTAACATTATGCATTTTTTAGTAGCAAAATAAAAAAGTCAATTGTTATCTTTAGATGATGGATAATATTGAATGGACATATAGTTGATTACTATAATAACTATCAGTATAATTATATATTTACTTGAGTGACATATTAGGGATTACTATAGCTACCATCAGAACCTCCATAGTTCTACATATGAAACACCAACTAGTTAAAGTTTAAACATCTCTGAAACAAAAGTCTTAATGATGCATCATATGAGAAATTAGTCTAAAACTTTGAAACAACATTATATATAAAGCGATTAATAATACATATTCAATTAAAAGGGTGTACCGTCACATCCATTCTACATAAACATTTTTTTTTTTTGTATATACATATTTTACTATACCAAGATATGATAATTTTAATTCTACATTCTATTAAAACAGGAAGTAAATATTTTAATACTCTTGCACATTAACGCCTAGACGTGATCGGTTTAGTTCTGATGTTTCGTATGATACCCGTAATCTCCTCCACGGATTAACATATGGATAAGTGTGAGGTGGCAAGCGTTCCCGCAAGTGATATTTATTGAGGCTTTACTCACAGATCTCTCGAGATTTATTGTGGCTTTAATAACAGATCTCTCGGGATACATTTTGGCGCCACTTGGCGGACTTCATTCATTTCTACCGTCTGGTGGGCAGCTCCCGTCTCCTTCGACAGACTTGATACTCCCGCCAGACTTGGCTGTGCCAGTTTCTTCGTCTTTCACATGTTTGCCCTCCGGTAGTTTACAGACTTGGAGCTCTCCGGAAACCTGCTCGGCGCTCTTCGTCACTAAGACTTACAGTCTCAGTCCAGAGGTCGGGCCTAGCAAACTCCGTCCTGGAGAATATTTAACGAGAACACGGTACCAGGTAACAGACTGTGGTTCTTTTCTATCTCGCGATGCTATTAGTCTTATTTACCTTCTGCTGGCAGGTGTTTGTTTCTCTCTTGTTTAGTTTTGTTAATTCGTTTTCTGATGTTTTAGCTCCTATCGAGTTTACTCATATATACTACCCTGACGCCGCTTCAACCAGCTGACAGATGGTCCTCCAGGAAGTACCCTTATTCCTTAGAACGATGGTAAGGCACCCAATCCTTTTTCGTGGCAAACCTTGCTCTGTAGGGTTCTCATCTGTTTATTTTTGTTTTAATCGGTATTTTAAACTTGTCTCATTGCTGATGTCTCAGGTAAAGAAAAGGTGTTCAACCTCTAGCCAGGTAATCTCCCTCTCAGAAATAGGCATTGACTGTTTAATATTAGGATTTCCTCGATATTCCTATGGGGGTATACTGTCTGACCATTTATGCTTGTTTCAGGTATGCAGTGACACTACCTTCTGGTCGTGTTTAATGTTTTTGGACCTGCTGATTTATGCGGGTTAGCGACTAATAAAGGGTGCCCCTATTGCACAGGTATTTAACCCATCAAGGGTGCTCCCCTCTTCAATCTGCCCCATCGGGGTTTACAGGTTCACTTTTGATTCGAACCTTGGTCGTTAAAGATTCGGCACGACTTGAGCCGTGGAGCTACTTTTTACTTGGCTTACCGCCGAGTGGTTATTCATATTCTGTCGTTGCCCATCTGCAGACCAATGGCGTCTGGGGTTCTGTCCATGTTTACTATCAGTAACATTTCTGTACTATACTGTTATAATATTTAATAACTTCTCACATATTTTCTAAATGGGTCTGAAACTACCATTCGACCTAGTTTATATGTAAGAGTATGCACATTACATAGTTCACAGTGGATGCATGCGTTTAATGCATGACAGTTTATGCAAGTTTTTCCCTTTTTCGTTTAATGATGGAATTTTCTGTGGCGTTGAACATCTGCAAATATAATTACTCAGGACTGCTGTGTTTGTCTTCTTTTGTCGATGTGACAAATTACATGCAAGGGTCATACGATGAGTTCTTTATTGCTCTAGAATTCCTTTCTCTGATTTTCGTTCTGTTTTTCAGTTAAACTCTGCAATTAACCCTAACACAACGAGATTTCTTCTTTTGTTATTCAATCATAAGGAAACTCGGATTATTATTTCATTTCCTGTCCTAGGGAGCCACAGAAGCTAAAGTTTGCGCTTCTTTTTGTCTCACGAAGTTGGGTTTAGCAGAATAGAGGTTATAGTTCTCATGCAATCTCTCAGGTTAACTATTTAAGCCAGAGGAGTAGGAATTGTTGTTATTTCCTTCTCAGAAATCGGTGCTACTTGTGCTTACGTTCTTTCTCTATAGTTATTTCATTCAAGATTTACATAGACAGTCTTGAAATGTTACATGCATACTTTCCGCTGCATCAGGTATTCCGGTGGTTTCTGTATGACAAGTAAAATGGTTGCTAAAGTCTGTTTAAGTCTACAGTAATGTCTTTTAAAGTCTACAGCTTAAATAAAAGGAATGTAAGGATTATGCATAACTAATCTTTCATATCTGTTTTTAGATTAACACAGAACTTTCCATAACTCTTTTCGACATCTTAATAGTAAAAGAGAACAGATACATTAATCCCAACTAAAGGTACTTTTAAATCATTCTCTAGTTTTATGCTGAACTCTATGAGGCATCTGTTAAGCAGTGACATTCAAGGTACTTACTCAGATAGCGATATTACATGCTAAGGCATACACATACATTTATACATATGTTTAACATTAATACCCCGAGGTTTTACTTAAAAATCTGTCTACTTATCTTTACAGAAAACTTATAAACACTTCTGATTTACAAACTCACAGAGTATACTTATCTGGTTTAGGAAATCCTTTCTTTTAGCTGATGTCCTCCCAACCTTCAAGGGAGGCTATTATGTCCTCCACTTGCCCCCTAGCTCCAGAATCTGGACGGTGCCACGGGTTAACAGTGGAGATACCTCTGCTGTGACCTCTGGAAGGCCAATCCAGTCACTAGCAGAAAAATTTGATCATTCAATGGAGTTCAGAAGCAATTTTCCACTGGATCTTTCCAGCTCAAGAAAAATGCTCTCCCATTTCTTTCCAAGAATTTCAGAACCTTCACCCCTTTCCAGGATTCACTTTTTATCCTCAAGGGGTGAGTAACTGTATCTCCCAACTGCCCCAACCACCTCCTATTCTTAGAAAACTTTTACCATCAGCTTTTAAAAGATTTCCTTTTTATTTTCAAACCCTTTTTTTAATAAATTTCATAAACATAATTAATTCCTTGTTTTAATTCAAAACAATATCTCAAGTCTTTCTCCAACAGTAAAAATAATAATTGTCTTTTAACTAGTACCTACTAGTTAATTTTTAACGAGACCGTTACATCTCCCCCCCCTGAGAGTAACACCGTCCTCGGTGTTTTCAGCTCATATCTGCGAAAATTTTCGGATAAGCCTCCTACATGAATCTTTCATCCTCCCAAGTAGCCTCGTCTGGTCCAAAATGCTTCCATTGCACTTTCACATGGACAACTACTCTTTTGCGGAGTTCTATCTCTCTTCGATCAAGTATACGTAGCGGCTCGACCAGAAACTCTCCGTCCAGTTCTACCTGAAAAACAAGTGTTCTCAGTTAGTACTTTTATATAGTAATCAAATATTTTATTTTTATTTTTTTAGCTAGGATTTTTTTTTTTTTTTTTTTTTTTACTTTCACCTACCTGAACATTCTGCCAATAAATTACATGTTTCTCATCATGCACATATCTCTTTAACAATGATACATGAAACACATTATTCACTTTAATATGACTAGGCAGCGCCAGTCTATAAGCTACTGGCCCCACCCTTTCCAGAATTTGGAAGGGTCCGTAGTAACGAGGGGCTAACTTGGCGCAAGAAGTCCACCTTAAGGTACTTCTTTTAGGCTTAATCCTGACATACACGTGGTCACCCACTCCGAATTAGCGATAAGATATTTTCTTATCTGCAAAGACCTTTTGTCGGTCCTGCGCGGCCTTCAAATTCTGCCTTATTCTTTTTACTTCAACTTCTAGCTCAACCAACATTTCTGGTCCCAACATTAATTTTGTCTCCGGACTGATCCAGTTAATTGGTGTACGACACTGGCGTCCATATAGCGCTTCGAAGGGACTCATTTTTAGAGACTCCTGATATCCGTTGTTATATGCAAACTCCACTAGGTGCAGGTAGTCCTCCCATTTAGCTGGTTGTCGCATTACATACATGCGCAGCATATCCTCCAAAACTTGGTTTACCCGTTCTGTCTGCCCATCCGTTTGAGGGTGATAGGCAGTACTGAAGTGTATCTGAGTACCTAAACCTGAGAACAAGGTTTTCCAAAATGCGGAGGTAAATTTAACATCCCGGTCTGAAATCACAGTCTTAGGTATACCATGCAACCTGAAAATTTCTCTCATGAATATGTCTGCAATCTGCACTGTCTTGTAAGTGGATTGCACAGGTATGAAATGAGCAGATTTACTTAATCTGTCCACCACTACCATGATTGAATCATTCTGCTTCCTTATTCGAGGTAAGCTTGTAATGAAGTCCAAAGAGATCACTTCCCATTTCCATTCAGGAATGGGTATGGGCTGTAGTAGCCCCGCTGGGTGCCAATGCTCCACTTTAACCTACCGGCATTCTAAACACTTGCTTAAATATTCCGTAATGTCTCTGCGCATACCTAGCCAGTAATATATCTTTCTAATTGCCGAAAGCATCTTTTGGTAGCCGGGATGGCCAGCATAGTTGCTGCGATAGTACTCATCTAGGATTAACTCCTTAAGACTTGCACGGTTAGGAACAAAGGTTCTTCCGCGAAAAGTTAACATTTGTTCTTCGTTGCTTCCATACTCAGATGGCTTACCTTGCTCTTCGTCCGCTTCCATCTGCTGCCATAAAAACTTGTATTCTGGATCCTTTCGTGCTTCTTCTCTTAATTGCTCCGACAACTGGCTTACAGGTTGGCTGAAGTACATTGCATAAATCCCATGCAATTTCCTGCGCAGGGCATCTGCAACTCGGTTTTATTTTCCCTTAACATGTTGTATGTCCATGTCAAATTCACTCAGAAAGGCATTCCACCTTGCTTGCCTAGAGTTTAAATCTGGCTGCTTAAAATAGTTAGTCAAACTGCTATGGTATGTTTTAAGTACGAACCTTTTGCCCAGTAGATAATGCCTCCACATTCGGAGAGCATGCACTACGGCCGTGAGTTCTAGATCATAAGCAGAATACTTTTGTTCATGTTCTCTCAATTTTCTGGATTCATAGGCTATTACCTTGCCTTCTTGCGTTAATACTGCACCAACTCCCTCCTTGCTGGCATCCATACACACCACATAGTCTTTGCTGGGGTCAGCAACTTTCAGCACTGGTGCTGTGTTTAAGAGCTGCTTCAGCTTCTCGAAGCTGTTCTGACATTCATTCGTCCATTTGAAAAGTTTGCCTTTCTTTTGTAAGGATGTAATAGGATAGGCAATCTTAGAAAACCCTTCGATGAACGGCTTGTAATATCCGGCTAGACCCATAAATGATCTGATATCTGTCACATTCTGTGGTACTCTCCACTCCATGATAGTTTTAATCTTTTCGGGGTCCACTGCTATCCCTTCAGCTGTCACTACATGACCCAAATACTGGATTTCTGATTTAAAGAAATCGCACTTGCTGAATTTAGCGTACAGCTGATGCTTCCTCAGTATTTCCAATACTATTCTCAGATGCTCCTTATGTTCTTCCTCGCTCTTTGAGTAGATCAATATGTCATCTATGAAGACCAATACAAAGTGATCTAGAAACTGATGGAAAATGCCATTCATCAACCTCATAAAGGTTGCTGGTGCATTTGTCAATCCGAAGGGCAACACCACAAATTCATAATGCCCATATCTGGTGCGGAATGCTGTTTTGCAAACATCCTCATCTTTGATTCGAATCTCATGATATCTAGACCTCAAATCTATTTTGGAGAACACTTTGGCACCTCTCACCTGATCGAATAAATCATCGATTCTGGGTAGAGGATATTTATTCTTAATTGTTAGCTTGTTGATTTGTCGGTAGTCCATACACATACGTAAGGTTCCATCCTTCTTTTTAACAAAGAGGACTGGTGCTCCCCAAGGTGACACGCTTGGGCGGATATATCCTTTATCTAACAACTCCTGCAGCTGCATCTTTAACTCTGTTAATTCTGGTATACTCATTCTATAAGGTGCTCTTGACACAGGAGAGGCTCCGGGTAGCAACTCAATAGTGAAATCAATATCTCTTTTAGGCAGCAACCCTGGAATGTTTTCTGGAAACACATCTAGGAATTCCTGTACTACAGGAATGTCTTTTATATTTGCTGCCTTTCCCTTAGATTCAGCATACCCTACTTGAATTGCGTACAACTGACATCCCTTTCGGATACACTTGCTCATCTGAGACGCTGTTATGGGGCGTAATTGCACAGGATTTTTAATTCCTTTAATTTCCTTACGCGTACCATCTAGCGCTCTATAATAAATTGTCTTTTCTTTACAGTCCACTAAGGTCCAGTGTTTTTCCAGCCAGTCCATTCTGAGTAACACATCATACGATCCCAATGGTAGAATATTTAAGTCTACCTGCAGCTGTTGTTCTGCAACTTCCAGTATGCAATCAGCAATTTTCGCATTCACTTTGCGTTTTGCTCCGGTAGCTAGTTGAACTAACAAGGAGTTTTTAAATCTCTGCTCTTTTAACTTACACATCTCCACTAGTTTAGGACTTACATAGCTTAAACTAGCTCCAGGATCTACTAAAATCGAGACAGGTTTAGAAAGTATAGTACCTTCCAGTTCAATCATTGTGGGTTGAAAGTCAGCCTGTCGATCCTCCAAGGCTGCGTTTATACGTGGTATATTCCGCACCATGTCCCCCACTGTTGATGCTTCCTGCAAGTTTGCCACAGATTCATTCTTTTTCCGTTGTGGACAGTTCTTATAGTAGTGTGCTTCCCCACAGCCCCAACACTGTAGGGGAGGCTTAGAATTCTGCCCTTGCTCTGGTTTGCTTGATGCTTTTGTGGGTTTTTCTTCAGCTGGCCACCTGATCCTTTGATGGTTCCTGTTAAACTGTTTGCTGCCAGCGTTCCGTCCTACCCCTTTAAAGTGGCTGCTTTTGCTGCTTTTAAAAGTAGAGGAATTCTTCTGATTTTTCTTGGGCTGCCAACCCTTTCCACCATCCCCTTTGGTCTTAAACTGCTGGTAACACATGCGTACTTTCCGGACAGCTTCATCCATCATTTGGGGGTTAACAAACTCTATTCTTTCCCTCATGGGAGCAGGAAAACTACTCAGAAATCTCTGTACCTTGGCTTTTTCCTCTCTGAGGTAAGGTACATAGCGTAGCAGGGAAGTAAATTTTGTGACATACTTGTCCATAGTCATTTGGCCCAGCCGAAGATCGTGGAATTCCTTGGCTTTATCATCATAAAATCTTTTTGTTAGATATTTATCCTTGAAGTACTGCTGGAATGATTCCCAGGTAATGTCCTGCTCATCAATACTGCGAACATTCTTTACCTCCTCCCACCACAGGGTGGCTTTCTCTCGCAGCTGGTATATAGCCAATATGGCCTTCAGATTGCTGCTATACTCATATACCTGAAAATATTTATTGATGTTAATCAACCATGCTTCAGGTGCTTCCTCCGCCTCGCCATCAAACATTGGTGGCTTAATCTTGCAGAACTCCCCCTGCAGTTCAACTTTCTGCCTCTTATGATCCTGCTGATCAGACAGATTTTCCGATTCTGCCTCATTATTATTACGGTTTTTGCTCCTGTGAGAGTAACTCTTTTCAGTCTTTCCAGTGGTGTTGTTTCTGGTTTGCTGGTCTTCTACTTCCGTTGATAATTCTTTTTCTGCACTGGGTTGTCACATCTCCTGATTTTGTTTATCAGATATACTTTTCAGAATCTTTTCCTGGTCTTGCAACAACTTTTCATTGTCCTTTCGAACTCTCATCATCTCCTCTTGTAACTGATGTACAGTGTTTAGCAGAAAAACAGTTTGTTGCTGCTGTTCTTCCAGCAATTTACTCGTTTTTTGATGCTGCTCCACAGTTAGTTGAACCCACATTTCTGGGTCCATAACTGTTGGACCTTGAGTCTCGTTCGGTTGTGATTGAGATGCTATATATTCCCTCATATCTTTTTCTTCTTCTCAGTGCACTAATACACACACAGCTTTGTTAGTAGACCCTTAGGTTGCCAGTGTAGTAACCTGCTCTGATACCACTTGTCACACCTATTCTACCATAAACAATTTTTTTTTTTTATATATACATATTTTACTATACCAAGAAATGATAATTTTAATTCTACATCCTATTAAAAACAGGAAGTAAATCTTTGATGTATCAACAGTACTCGAATCATCAAATCTGATTCATGAACTATATCGAAATTATCAATCATAGTTTACATAAGTACGCATAGTTATTACACGAACCATCAAATCTTAATCATGAACTATATCAAACATAACAATCACAACTTACAAAGGTTACGCAAAGTTGATTATTTGTCAATACTGTTAGACTTGTATGACCCTCTTTATACTGCAAACTCTTGCACATTAACACCTCGACGTGATCGGTTTAATTCTGATGTTACGAATGATACCCGTAATGGGTCTCCTCCACGTGATTAACATATGGTTAAGTGTGAGGTGGCAAGCGTTCTGCAAGCGAGATTTATTGAGGCTTTACTCACAGATCTCTCGGGATATGCATTGGCGCCATTTGGCGACTCCATTCATTGTTTCCGTCTGGTGGCAGATCCCGTCGCCTTCGGCAGACTTGATACTCTCGCCAGACTTGGCGGTGCCATTCTCATTGTCTTTCTCATGGTTGTATCCGGCAGTTTACAGACTCGGAGCTCTCCGGTAACCTACTCGGCGCTCATTGTCTCCAAGACTTACAGTTCCAATCTGGAGGTCGTGCCTAACAAATTTCGCCCTGGAGAAGATTAAACAAGTTCACGGTACCAGGTAGCGAACTAAGGTTTTCTTCTTTCTCGCAAAGCAACCGATATTATTTACCTTCTGCTATCAGGTGTTCGTATTTTCTTGTTTAGCTTTGTTAACTGGTTTTCTGGTGTTTACATTTCCTATCAGGTTTCCACATATAGGCTACCCTATCACCGCTTCAACCAGCTGATAGATGCTTCCCCAGGCAGTGCCCTCATTCCTCAGAACGATGGTAAGGCACTATTCCTTTCTTTTCGTTGCTATCCCTGCTCGGTAGAATTATTCTCTGCTTACTTCTGTTTTAATCAGTATATCTAAACTCATCTCAATGTTGATGCTCCAGGTAAAGAAAAGATCCTCATTCTCTTGTCAGGTAATCTCCCTCTCGGAAAATAGTCCCTGTCGGTTTATCAATGGATACTCCTTTGGGCATATAAAGTTCTAACCGTTTATGCTTGTTTGCAGGTATGCCATGACACTATCCTCTGGTTGCGTTTAACATTTTCTGGAACAACGGATTCATGCGGGTAGCGACTAATAAAGGGTGCCCCTAATGCACAGGTATTTAACCCGTCCAGGGTGCTCTCCTCCTCAATCTGCCCCATCGGGGTTTACAGGTTCGCTTTTGGTTCGAACCTTGGTCGATAAAGGTTTGGCACGGCTCGAACCGTGGAGCTACTCTTTTCTAAGTTTACCGTCGAGTAGTTATTCATAATCTGACGTTACCCATCTGCAGACAAATGGCGTCTGGGGTTCAGTCCATGTTTACTATTAGCTACATTTCTATTTTCTACAGTTATAATCTTAACCATCTCTCATCTATCTGTTAAATGAGTCAGAATTACCACTCGACCTAGTTAATATGTAAGGTTATGCACATTATACAGTTTTCAATGGTTGCATGCGTTTTAAAGCGTGACAGCTTATGCAAGCTCTTTCTTTGTTTTTCGTTTGTATTAATGATGGATATTTCTGTAACTTTGAACATCTGCACATATAACCTCTCCGGTTTACTGTATTAGTCTCCTTTTATTTATGTGATAAATTACATGCAAAGTCACACTTCGAGTTTCTGTTTTACTCTGGAATTTCTTTCTATGATTCTAGTTCCGTTTCCGTTAAAACTCTGCAATAACCCTAGCACAACAGGATTTCTCCTTTTACTATTCGTTCATAAGCAAAACTCGGATTATTATTTCACTTCCTGTCCTGTAGAGCCGCGGCAGTTAAAGTCCGCGCTTCTTTTGTCTCACGAAGTTGAGTTTAGTAGACTAAAGGTTATGGTTTACAAGCATTTTCTCAGGTTAACCCTTAAGTTAGAGGAATAGGAATTGTTGTTATTTTCCTTGTTTAAAATCGGTGATGCTTGGGCTTATACTCTTTCTCTACAGTTATTTCATTCAAAATACATAGATAGTCTTGAAATGTTACATGCATACTTTCCACTGCATCAGGTATTCCGATGGTTTCTGTATGACAAGTAAATTGTTTTCTGAAGTCTGTTTAAGCCTACAGTAAGGTCTTTTAAAGTCTACTGCTTAAGAAAGAAAGAATATAAGGTATATGCATAAGTAACCTTTCGTATCTGCTTTAAATTAACACAGAACTTTACATACTCTTTTCGACATATTAATAGTAACAGAGAACAGATACATTAATTTCAACTATAGGTACTTTTAAATCATTTTCTAGTTTCATGCCGAACTCTATGAAACATCTGTTAAGTAGTTCCCTACAAGGTGTTTACTCAGAAAGCGATATTCTTGCTATTGCAACACATACACGTATACATCTATTTAATAGTAATACCCTGAGGTTTACTTAACAGTCTATCTACATATCTTTACAGAAACCTATAGTCACTTCTAATTTACAAACTCACAGAATATACTTATCTGGTTTAGAAAATTCTTTCTTTTTAGCTGATGTCCTCCCAACCTTCAAGGGAGGCGATGACGTCCTCCACTTGCCCCCAAGCTCCAGAAATCTGGACGGTGCCACGGGTTATCAGTGGAGATACCTCTGCTGTGACCTCTAGAAGGCCAATCCAGTCACCAGCAGTAAAGTTCGATCATTCAATGGAGTTCAGAAGCATTTTTTCCACTGGATCCTTCCAGCTCAAGAAAAATGCTTTCCCCTTTCTTCCAAGAATTTCAGAACCCTCACCCCTTTCCAAGATTCACTTTTTATCCTCAAGGGGTGAGTAACTGTATCTCCTAACTGCCCAACCACCTCCTATTCTAGAAAAATTTTTACCATCAGCTTTTAAAAGATTTCCTTTTTATTTTCAAACCCTTTTTTAATAAAATTTCAAAAACATAATTAATTCCTTGTTTTAACTCAAAACAATATCTCTAGTCTTTTTCCAACAGTAAAAATAATAATTGTCTTTTAACTAGTACCTACTAGTTAATTTTTTTTTAACGAGACTGTTAC
>JAXQQM020069376.1:0-117095 GCA_034641835.2 Pinus albicaulis | reverse complement strand
GGAGATTGTCCCACGACCGGAAGGGAAATCAGTGGTGGGCTGGTGATGGATCTACAAAGTGAAGCAGGCGGCTGACGGGAGTGTGGAGAAGTACAGGGCAAGATTTGTTTCCCGTGGCTTCTCATAGATCGAGGGGATCGATTATGAGGAGACCTTTGAACCTGTCGCAAGGTACTCTTCCATACGGATGATCCTAGCTCTCTCAGTGCAGATGGGGTGGCAGTGAAGACTGTGTTCCTCAACGGAGTCATTGAGGAGGAGGTGTACATAGAGCAGCCTGAAGGTTTCGAGATCTTCAGCAGTGAGTCGCATGTGTGCAGACTCAAGAGAGCACTGTACGGGTTGAAGCAAGCACCTCGTTGGCACACACGGACAGATGGGGCTATTTCCACCCACTCTGGATTCTCCAAGAGTGAGAAGGACCCCAACTCGTACCGTATTTTGGGTGGAGGGGAAGCGTCGACTTCTATCAGACCGTATGTAGATGATCCGATTTTGACGGTGATGAGCCGTTGATACTTTCACAAGGAGGATTCCACAGAGAGTTTGAGATGAAGGACTTGGGCTTCCTTCATTATTTCCTGGGATTGGAAATTTGGCAGCTCAGTGATGGACTGTTTGTTTCTCAAGGCAAGTATGCCAGGGAGATATTGGAGAAGTTCAACATGCATGACTGCAAGCCTGTTGATACTCCTCTTCATGGTGGTTGGAGGAAGGAGGATGTTACTTCAGCGGAGGTAGTGATGCCATCACATCGACAAATGGTGGGGTCACTTATGTATCCGGTCACGATACCCACCCTGACAGATGTTATGTTGTTACCCAGCTTTCGTGTTGCGTGTTAAGCCTACCAAGCTCTTCTGGAAGGCAGGCAAGCATGTATTGCGTTATCTTAGAGGCACATCGGGATATGGCTTGTGGTACAGATAGGAGGATGAGGTGAAGTTGTGTGGCTTCACGGATGCAGATTGGGCAGGGAGCCCAACAGACCGAATGAGCACATCTGGAGGGATCTTCAGTATCGGGTCGACAAAAGTTTCTTGGTACAGCAGGAAGCATAGATCTGTGGTACTCAGTTCAGCAGAGGCTGAGTATATGGCAGCAAGCTTGGCTGCATGCGAGGCCATATGGATGAGGAAGATCCTGGTCGGGTTGTTTGGGTCACACTTGGAGCCTACTGTGATTTATTGTGATAACCAGAGTTGCATCAAGCTCTCGGTTAATCCAGTATTTCATGACAGATCCAAGCACATCGACATCAGGTACCATCATATCAGAGACTGTGTTCAGCGGAGGATCATGCTACTATCATACATTCCTACAGAGGATCAAGATGCAGACATCTCGACGAAGGCGCTCACCAGGAGAAAATTCGAGTTCCACAGAGGCAGGATAGGGGTTGCAGATAATCCATATCTTGCTAAGAGGGAGTGTTGAAAATGCAGCAAGATGATGGAGCTTAGGTGGGAATGAAGTCGCTCACTAAGTGGGCCCGCAGTTATTTTTTTGGCGCAAAGTCTATTTTTTAGACTTATGCTCATTTTTAGACATATGGATCATGGTCTATGAGTTGCGTGATGTGTTACTTATGGATGAGATTGTCGATTTGGTGTGTTAGATGGACCTATTTTTAGACATTGCCGTTTATTTTTAGACCCGGCTGGTGCTGTGTGTCATAATGCTCAAATATTATTACCCTTATAATATTTAGACTATAAACATTATCTTATCCTCTTCGATACCCCTCAATTTGATGCTCGGATGTGTGCACACGTGCCCTGGGCTTTGCTGAAATACGCTTTTCCCAAGTACAGAAGTGGAGCTATCGCATGGTTGAATTCAGTTAGAACTCATGTGACAGAGTTTGGTGGAGTTGATGAGACAGTTAATGGAGTTGTGTTCAGTTTAACTTAGTTGAGCTAGTTGTATCTAGTCTAACTGATTGATACAATTAGTGAGAGTGGTGTGAATTAATTATTAATTAATTCACTAATTATTAACTCAAAAATCAACTAAAGAATACATCGCTAATCGTAATGCATACGCTCAGTGAGACCAATATGAGGGTGAAAGGGTGAGTCTACCATCAATTGTGACTATAGATGTGTATGAGATTTGCACACACATTGATTGAGATTGCCAATGAGGATTGCGCAAATGAAGCTAGTGGGTCTTAATCTTGGATCTCATCATTATTCATCTTGATTGTTACAGAGAGGCAAAGGCATTTGTGGAGGAGATTTGAACCCGTGACTTGTTCATCTTCCGTGCTAGTTTGTGTGTAGCATGTGAGATATCACGTAGAGTCATGAGAGCTTTGCGCTATGTATTGTTACATGTTATCTATCATTATAACATGCGTATAGTTGTGTTTTCAGCTATTGCTTTCCCCATTACATACTGTGTTGATATGTGTGCTTGATTATTGTTTTATGAGCACATGCGACTGTTTCTATTTCCGCATATTGATGATCAATTGTAGAAGAGGTTATGTATTATGCATGAAGCTTAAATAGTGTGTAATCAAGATAATCTCGGTGAATAATTCAGCTATTATTAAAATTTGTACAGGATGAGCTCCTTCTCACACTCAATGAATAAGGAGGTGGTAATGATAACTCTTCCCAAGAGCTATGTTCCTCCTTAACCAGCAAATGATCTATGCACTTACTCATATGAGAGTGCATCTCCTCTTTAAAGTTTTCCCACTTGAATCCATCTAAGATAGTGTGATATGTTCTAATGAAACCAGTGGGTTTTGAAAGCAAGACCTCATAGGTTGTATTAAGTAGTTTATTCTTGAGTTTGGAATATTTAGTTAAGTAGATCTGATCATGAACATAAATGATTCCATTAACTACGTTATAATTCCCATCCATTACTTTCTCATCAAGAACCTTACATGTGAAGAGGTCCTTGGAATATTACATCAAGAGTTGGGACTCCCAATAAGGATCTAGGCTTCCCAACATTGACAGTGTTGTAGAGGTCTGAAATGAAGCATCTGTCATATGATGGCTCTTCTTCTTGACATGCTTGATGTCAAAGTCACATGTTGGATTATTCCCAACTTTCTTTTGCTTCCTCTCTTGCAGCTGATCTTTCTCAAGACAAGATTGAATTTTGGGAGAGTCATCCTTCTTTTGAAAGGTTCTCCTCCTCCAAAACATCAATAATTTTGTTCCTGCATACAAGAATGGAAATACCTTCTTGTTATATTCAGAAATTTTCATTATATATCGGAGTATCTTTTGCTACTCCAAGGCTATGGAGTGGCCTTTTGATACTATGCTCATATCAACACAGATTTTTGAATCTCTCCTTTCCAGTGCAAATAGATGAATGGAAGATAGCAAAGTCAATTTCAAAAAATTGCTTAGGTTTCCATCAATGATTCTTAGCGTTGTAGTAGCTCCTTTCAAGGTGCCCTCTTTAGAAAAATATGTTGCTACTGTATATAGTTGAGAGAACACTTTAGCTTTCTTCTAATCAGGGGTCTCCCTAGTGGAATTCCTCCATGCAAAGAGACATCAAGGCATTGAGGAGGATATATAGATGTATGGAATAATTTGTCCTTGCCTTCATTGCATAGACCCTCCTGCCTTCTTTCTGCATCAATATTTTGAAATAAAGAGGGGTGTATACTCATTATATGGTGCTTGTCCTCCCCTTTATCTTCTGCAATATTCAGATTCTCACCATTTGATAATGATGGCACATGTTGCACATGGATTATGCCACAACCTCCATATGTGAGATTCTCTGAAACTCCTTGCAAGAGTGCAAGAGTTTCTCTCCTTGGAGCAATTGCTCCTTCCCCCTCTCCATGAGGTTCTAGATGTGCTCTTGTCATGACTATGCTATTATCCCCAACCTTCTCTTCCTTCTCCTCAACAGCTGAAAATACCTCATCATCAATAAGAGACCTTAGATCTTGCTCTTCTTTTGAAGGAGGAGTCTCCATGTCTTGTTCTTGAGAAGAAAGCTCTTCATTTAATGGAGATCTTGCCCTTGGAAAGGTATCAAAAAATTTTACATCCTCTACAACAGTTTTCAAAAATGGAGTTGGATTTATAGATCCTCCTAACACATGCAAAAGTTTTGTTTGATATGGTTCGATAGCCTCCAGAGAAGGTGTTTTACATGATTCTCCATAAAACCTTTCTACTACTCTCTTAATGAACTTTGCATAAGTATATGTATTTTAATTTTCTAAGGAAAAATATTCAAACAACCACCAAGCATAAGCCTTACCCTCAAAATGCATCACTGCTACTTTGATCGCCTCATTTTCTGAAACTTGATGTTGTTGCACATAGGTGTCTAGCTCCTCCACCCAAGCCCTAGCTGGACATAGAGGCGATCCATGAAAAGTAGATAGAAATAATCTACCCTCACCATGCTTCTTGCTACTTGTTCTCCTTTCCTGCTTAATCTTGCAAAACCCTTCGAAGTTCAAGTGATCTTTGAACTCCTTACATTGAGCTTCATACTCCTGCAAATAATCACCAAGAGTCTCTCTCTTTGGTACATCTCCTTTCTTCTTCTTCATAAAGTTGTTGATAGAATTTTGTAGATCTGATGATATGGCTAAGTGCTCATATCCATAAGATGAGGACTTAGAACCTTCCTCATGTATAGATCTTATAAATCTTGTTGAGGGATCTTCATGTTTTTACCTCCTCATTTCTTTGATTTCTTTGCTTCTACCCTGCAGATTTGGAAAGAGAAGTTTTGAGAACCTCTTTTCCCCAGAAAATAAGGGTTTTCTTTGATCTCTCTTGCATATCTTCTCCTCCCCATGAAAATACTCCATAGTGGATGAATAACACAGACTGAACCAATATTAGAGCTTTGATACCACTATAATATCCCAAAATAAGGAAAATATACAACAATGATAATATCTTAAGATATTATAAAGTTGGAGCTATAGCAATAAATTAACTCATAAGAGTGTATGGAACACAAATCCATCATATTACAACCACAACAACAAACTATGCCTTCATACAATGTCACCAAGTGGAGAAAAGTAGCAATATTGGCCCCAAAAATGTTATTTCCTGAAGATTAAGTTATAATAGTAGAAAATAAAAGTTGTGTCCCTTAGAATATGTAATAAGGGCCTTACATGAAAAGTATTTTTAGAAAAAAATGTCTTTTTCCTAGTTAAACAGGCCTCCCATGCTCAAACAACCTAAAAATTGATGAAACCCCAAGACTGCAACACACAGAATTTACTGCATAGAGAGATTGCGCAGTTTATTTGAGGGTTATGCTCAAAAAATGGAGAGAAAAATCATATCTTATATTATATTACTCAATGAGGCATAAAAACAGAGATTTAGTCTCTTTTTACATAGATCCAAAATGACCCGGCAAGGGTTTCTTGACAGAAATGATATACAAGTAAGAACTTCTATAGATCTATGGCTGAATCATGCTGTATAGCTAAAGATATACATAAAAATGGTTGAACATGAAAATAAATTGCTGTAGACTCTCCCACTATCTCTCCAGGAAAAGGGCTGATCCTCCTCCTAAGAAACTAGCTCACAAAAGTGGGGTTTTGACCCCTCCCACTGCACACCTTAAGAAATAATGCAGTTTATTGAAGGGACTGAATTTTTGCTGAAGGTACATGCTTGGCCCAACACTGGATAGTGGAAAATGTAGCTCAGAAAGCTCCTCTGAGATTTCTTAAACAAGATCTCCAAGAAAGAGTAGGGAATCCCCGCATGGGAAAACCCTTGCATGAAACAGATGAAAAAACTTAGCTAAACAACCAAAGTATGCAGGAAGTCTAAACAGACCACATACAATATAATATAAATCATCCCCATATGGTTTCCATCTCCTCCATTATATACTTGATGAGCTTCCTCACCAAAGGTCCCACCCCACTATGAGGTTGCTTCCATGCAAAGGCTCCTCCACCACAATTACGTTGTCTCTATGTGCCTTGCTCATCCTTTTACAACGCTATTTGATTTAGTCAATCTTGAATAGATCAACCTTGATTGGATCTTCATGCCTTGTCTCCTTTCACACTCAAGGTGTCTTCATTTTGACTAGCTAGATTGATCTTCATTCATATTGGGTTGTCTTCCTTTAGGATCCACTCCTCATATAAAAATGTTGTTGACTTGGTCAAACTTGAATTTTTCCACACATTTTAGACCTTGCTCACACATGTGGATGCTTGATATAGTTATTACATGATCCTTTTTCACATTATGAGGGATTTCTATTCATACTTAAGCAACTTATGAGCCTCCTTGCCCATTTATTCATCTATCTAGATTTTTAAAGAAAAATTAATATTCGTATTAGCTGCATGCTAATTTAGGAATATTACACTTTTGGCTTCATGAGGACTATATTATTGCAGCCCAGGATCAAAAACTCCACATTTATCATAAATTGAGAGAGATATAGTGTAACTTCAGTATCCTTACCTCTCATTTCTAGCCATGCAGCCCCTATACATTGCCTAATGAGAGGATTGATGATTGTTTCTACGAGCTATCAAGGATGGCTCACTTTGTTTGGATGATAGCATGGAGATTGGGGTATCTCATGGGGGTTAAAGCACCCACTATTCATCATCTCTCATGCCTTGATGAGGCCAATGGACAACACATGATTCTTTCTATGTATCTCCCACTTCTTCATGATGACATCTATCTGGTTCATTCACCAAAGGCAGAGTTGTACTCTCAGGAGGAGACAAATCCATTGGAGATTTTGCAATGTCCTTGTAAGTTGCTTAAGTACAAGAAAAATTTTGGAGGGGAGGACTGTAATATTCCTAATTAGTCCTAAGCTAATTGGAATATTAAAATTTTCTTTACTTTCTGTTCATGAATAAATATAAAAAGGAGGAACATAAAAACTCCTAAATTAGTGAATAAATCAATGCCCCATGTGAACAAGGTTAAATATGGGCTACCTTAATAAGACGCCTTTATGTGTGAAAGGGATTGAGCCATTTGACTAGGTCAACAGGACCAAATCAACAATGTTTTCTAGATACAGTGAACCTCCTTGATGCATAACACAGTTCTAGAAGGAGATGGTTTGTGTGAAAGAGAATATTTCCTTGAAGGTGGTTTAGGGTTTACAATCTCTTAACCTATATAAGGAAGGGGATGGCAGCATGTAAAGGTTGTTCTTTATATGATATTTTTATATGTTTTCTATTTAGACCATATAGCTTTCTTTGGTTATTTAGCCTAGATTACAAATGTTGTTTAGCATTGGGATCTCCTGTTTAGGAATTCCACCTCTTCCCATTGAGTAGATCTTGAGAGAGTCTTGTATTTCATAGTCCACTATCCAGCTTGAGGCCAAGCTTCTCCTTTCAACTACAACTCAGATCCTGTTGAGGGTTTGGTTGTCTTTGCAAGTTACAGCAAGTGGAGATTAGATCTATTCAGATCTAGGACATTTCACTGCCCTTTTTCAGTGGAGGAGCCTTCTGCTCTATTGGAGGAAGTGTATTGGAGTGAATGAGCATCATTTCTTGATCTTGGCATGTGGCCAATAGCTATCTACACCCTACAGCATAGTTTCTACTCCATATCTGTGTTATTCTTGTAGGTGGTGTTGAAGGGAGTTGGGTGCACCATTTGGAGAGCTGGTTTTTGAGTGTTGGGGATCTTCCCTTCACTTTGAGATCCATTGGAGGAGATCTACACATTTTACTTTCCAGATCTGATATGCATATTTCTAAATACTTCAAGATTTCTGAATCATCCTGCAGATCTGCATTCTTAGATCTCAGATCTACTACTTATGCTTGGTGTAAACCCCAAGGGGATCTGAAAGAGGAGCCTTTCTTGTGCATGGATCTGATATGGATCTGAATTTTTATGCACAGATCTACTTTAGATCTGACATGTAATCAACAGCAGTTTGTAGCCTAATAAAATAATGCTGTCAAGGTAGCTTCAGTCCATTATTGTGGTTGCAACACCTCTTTTGAGGGATTTTCTTATGTTTATGTCTTGTATTTCCAGCTATGTATCTCATGGGATTCATTATACATCTATTTTGTTGTTGTGAATAATATTGAAGAGCATTTTATTGGCCTCCTGCTCTTGCTATAGATCAACTACGTTATTTCTGAAGCATAATTGTTGCATATTGCTGCAGCCCCATTCTTGGGCATTTTCCAACTGTACTAGGTGTGGGAGACTTGTTTACCTCACCTAGAAAGTTTTGTTTTTGCTCTCCTCTTGCATTCAGGTCTTAGATTTTTATATCTAAGGGATCCAAGGGTTGGTTTCCAATCTTGTAGCATACATTCCTGAAAAATGCATTTTTCAGGCATGCCTTTCTAAGCAATCCCAATTTGGGATATTATAGATTACCGCCTGACCAAGATTCGACTCAGGCTATCTACAACAAAAATACCTTAGAGACCATCTCAAAAAATACACATAAAAATATAAAACCTTACACCAGACAAGAGGGAAGAGATGAAAAATTATCTTAAACTTCACAAACTTCTCAATGATACTCGATTTCTATAATTCGATATAATTGTTGACTATACACAAAATTTGGATGAGAACGAAATGAAGAAACTTATGAACATGTTGCGCAATCCTGTAATTTCAGAGATAAGGACAAAGGAGAAGTAGTTCTAAGACACAGTATGGAGGAATATTAATCTCATACATTTGTATTTCCAATGAAAAAAAGAATATAATCTTTACCAAAGCACCCTTATACCTTCATCTTCACAACAATCAAGAGGACAAAAACGATATTTTTTTATCGGATATATTTAAAGAAATTATAAGGATAGTTGACATTATTGGTGTGATATCATCAGACATTGTTCGAGAAAATTCGATGGGATTTGACGTGATTTTAGGGTTAGTCAGCCTTCTTGGGCATGTTTCATTTCATCATCGTGATTATGTGAAAGTTTAGACACTTGTTTTGAGACTTTACGATAAAATATTCGACGAATTGCATGGAGATAGTGAGAAAGCTTTTGGACCTTAATTTTATAGATATGTTTTAAATTCCAAGGGGTTTGTAGTGCAATAGATAAATTTACCCATGTAATTACTTTTATTACTAGCAAAGATCTGAATCAGTGAATTAATATTCTGCAAAGAGCTTGGATTGAGGATAATAAGACTGTCATTCGCCAGATTAATTACGCAAGGTCCCTAGTTGATGTTATAATTCTCTGCATCTCTAGATAATTTGAGATACCAGATGAACAAGGTTTTAACAAGGGACAAATTCATGAAGCCCAAGGTTAGAGGTGGTATAATTCGGCAGCTCTTGAAAAGGGTCTTTCGCTTATCAAAGAAATATTGAATGAAGGAGGCCCATTAGCTGATCCTCTCCAAGATATGGAGATAGTGAAAGAAATTGTCGGTATGTTCAGAAATTATATCATGGACCATCAAAATTTTGCATGAGGGAGAATTTTAAGGATGGAATTTTATCTTAAAGTTTAGAAACATTGGAAAATTGTACTAGTCCCTAATATGAAAATTGTAAAAATTTTGGTGATATTTTTATAGAAATACTTAGATTTCCAATGATTTGGTATTAGTTGATATCATATTTTGGTGATTTTTAAGGTAAAATAATGGTGTACTATAAAATTTGGGCCAATACTTTTAGGAAGAAAAAATTGGTGAATATTTTTTTTGGAAAAAACATGGAAAATTAGCCCACCTTGAATATTAGCCCCTAAAATTTTCATTATTTTGCATTGCCTTGTGAGAAAGGATGCAAACAATTTGAGCTTTGCATTCACTACATAATTTCAGTAATTGGATTGGAGATCATCCAAACCATAAAAAATAGAGGAGGATCGCTATATGATATCTAACCTCTCTTCATATATGCACAGATGTTAAATTGAAATACTTCCATAAACACCGAGTTGAGGTTGTAGATTTGATTTTCTAACTGCATGTTTGTGGAGGTGGGAACTGAGATATGAATCCAATATTACATATTGGAGACAAAATATTCTTAGGTCAAGGTAAGGGACATTGGATATTTATTAACGAACTTTGAATTTGGATAACCTGTCATGTGAACCGGGTACCAATTTGGGTGGTTCGACAATTGTCTGGCATATTTTACTTTGAATAATAGAATATAGTTTCTATAGTAGGGATGTTTACTAAATCTATGTGCTCACATATTAAATTAAACTTATAAAAACTCTTCATAGATATGTTTCTTTTCTTTTCATTTGTTCTGTTACAACATAGAGATGAAAATTACAGGATGAAAATAATTGGTCAATTTCATATTAGAGTAGTGTGTCTAAGTGAGAAGCCAAAAATACATTTCTAGGGATAGGCGGCACTGTCATGATACAAGAGACAAGATTAATAGTTGAGTCAAATATATGAATATGGGGCCTCATGATAGGCCATGACATGTCACTTGCAGGGTTCATAACATGTCTCTAATGGGGTCTATGTGACAGATGTGATGCATGCATGCTGTAATGTTCCAAAAATTTCATGAATAAATTGGAACATTAATTTTTGCTCATATTGTGTAGTAAGTGAATAAAAAGGAAGAGGAGGCCTCTTGACATGAATTAAACCCTTCCTAATGTGAAAATGGGACCTTTGAGCAGCTTATTTTACACCTCCTAGTGTGAAAAGGGCTAATTGCATGAGGACAAGGTCAAGTTGACCAAGTCAACCAACACAACCTAAGGAAGAGTAGCTTGCCTAAGAAGACAACGCAATTTTGGAGGGAAGAGATTCAAATAAATATGGAAACCCTAAGAGGTGGGACCCAAGGTGAAGGAGCTCACAACTACATAAGGAGAAGAAGGGCAGCTTTGTGGGGTTAGCTTATGTATTTCGATTTCATGTCTGCCTAGACATTTTCCTGCAAACTCCTGCTGCTCAGAAGAGTTTGGAGGGATTCCTGTTTAGGAATTCCTTCTCCTTCATTGAGTGATCTCTTGAAGGGGGTTGTGCTTCATTTTCCCCACATCAGGATTGTAGGCCAAGAATTTCTCATATCTGCAGCGTTATTTCTGTAGCAGAGGATGCTGAGTAGCTGGGCAGTGCAGTGGGAAGGTTGTTTCATTTTCTCTTGTGCATTTCTATTTAGTGGAGGGAGTTTCTCTTGCATTGAGGGAGCTGCATAGGACATCTCAGAGCTCATTTCAGATCTTGGCATGTGGCCAACTCATGTTCCATCCTTGATAGTGCAGTTCACTGGGTAAACTGTGTTATTTTGAGAGAGCAGCAGCTGCAGGGTTCGATCCCTTGCTAGTGAGCCCATTCTTAGGAGAAAGGGCCATCCCTTCTCTTGGAAGGCTTTGTATTTCATTATTCCTCTTTAATTGAGAATTTTCAGATATATCCATACTCAGTGTTGCAGTAGCTACATTTTCCAGCTCTACATTTGCAGATCTGCATTTTTATACATTGTATCTTCATGTAACCCTTGTCGGGTGATCTTCATTTTGTATAAAGAGGAAGGAATTCTCATTTTTCTCACCATTGGATGCTTATGTATTTCTGATCTGATATGTCACATTGTTTACTACAGAAACCGTAGTAAAAATAACGTTTTTCTTGTTTTAGTCCTTTCTGCACAAGCTAGACTATGTGGTTTTGAGCTAGATTGAGGCATATTGTTTGAGAGTTCTGTTTATATGAGCTAGATTCATTTGTTTTACCTCTAATTCTGCAAGCGAGTCACATATTGGGTAATCTAAGAGATATCAGGTCCATTTCTCTCTTATACAGCGTTACCTTCTGAGGGCAGTTGTTTTATGCTCATATGTTGCTGCAATTTTCAGCTAGTTCACTGTGGGAGATTTGAATAACCTGCTTAAGGTTATTTCTTTGAACCTACATTCTACAAGGAGGTCAAATAATATATTTTCAAAGGTAACACATTAGTGGTTGGCCTTATTTTCACATTTTATTCCTTATACAACGTCCCCAAGGAGCTGCTGCAGCAATTTACTAAGTAGGGAAAATCACATATTTGTAGACAGAGACTGCAAAAGGCCAGGTAGCCTCTGGTTCTCTCCCTTCTTTGGAAGGAGACATAACCAGTAAATGCCTCAGCAGTCCATCTCTGGCACAGACTTGTGATATTTCTGAAAAAAGGAATATTACATATGCATATAAAACCATTGTTCAGTTAAGCGTCTTAAATCAAGAATCGGTTGAGATGGAATCTATATAGTTTTTGATCAAACAACGTTAAATTATTCAATTAGTTAAAAATATCAAGAATTTTTTTAGATATCTGGAGTAAAAATGTTATCAGAACACTCACAACGAGATAGTGAATATGACAACCAAATAGTGAATACGTATGATATGCATGAAGTTAAAATTTTATGTGAAAATTTCTGGAGTACAAATGTTATTGGCACACTCATAACCACATAGTGAATATTACATCGAAATAGTGAATATGTATAATATGCATGAAGTGTAGATATTATGGGAAAATATCTAGAGTAAAATTTTTATCATCACACTGAAAACCAGATAGTGAATATGTATAATATGCATGAAGTTTAAATTTTATGGGAATGTGAATATGTTTATAGAAATACAAATTTATATAATATTAAAGACAATGGAATATGGATAGGTTCACATCGATTTTTCTTTTTTGTTGCATGAGTTGGAAGTTTTTGAGATATGTCTTAAGGTTTCACCCAAATTAACTTCAAACTTGTAAATTCCAGGGGTAAGCACGAAATTGTAAGTCTTCATAATCAAAACAATGAAGAAAATTATTAAAAGCGACCAAGTCCCAAGCAAAACTCACATGTTAGGCATATGTTTTGATGAAATGACAAATAGATATTTGTATGTAAAAGGAAATGGAGCAAGATATGGTTCATTGACGAACAAGAGATCATGAACAAATATTTCAATTAAAAAAAATAAAAAATTTCCATATACGGACAACAATTGCTTCAATACGGCCTCTAATGTGTGATCAGACGTTCTCTATGAGAGTTTGTTGGTAGTATGTTTATGAATCGAGGAATTTGAGAATCACATCAATGATTTACTTTGATCCTTGTGCACTTCCAACAAGATTATCAAGCACCACTAACACATGATCTGGCATTCCCACTATTGTATGGTCCTTGAGGAGATCCACAAAAAGAGGAAATACAGCAGCGACTATGATAATGGGCCTATTTCTCTTACTTAACAATAAGTTAAGAAGATAAATAGAAGCATATTTTTTTCCTCTTTGAGTCCCTTCTCCAATGAGTCTTAGAAGGGCTAGGATAGCATCAGGCATGCTGTCGATCATGCATTTATTGTTATCCGCTTCGAGGTTGAACAATGTCGCAGAAGCATTTTCTCTACCTTCCACGTTGCCACCCTTTCGCAACACTTCCATGATCATCTCTAGAACCCCCTCACACATATAAAATAGTCATTCAGTTAAGCATATTAAATAAAGAATCAATTGAAATGGAATCTATATAGTTTTTTATCAAACGGTGTAAAATTATTCAATCGTCTAACATTGCATCGGAAGGTTGCAAACCTGTACATAGTAGCACTTAGGAGAGTTGTTTTCGAAGAGGGATGCCTTATGAAGTGATTATAAATTATACATCTCTTCATTTATAATACTTACAAATAAAGGATAAATATAGTTAGTTATATATTAATTCATTATTAGTCACTTGTTAGAGAGCGTTAATATTGTCTTGTATTTTCATATCCTAGTTTTTAGGAAAATTTTCAAGCTCCCCAACAGATATTTAATCCTAATATGTATGAGCTCTATTTCTCATGAATAGAAGTGTCCTATGTAATCACTCTCATGGTGAGCTAGCCTCACTTAAGATTTCATTATTTATTCCATATTCTTTTCTTCCTTGAAAATTTATTTGGGTATGAGAGGCAAAGTCGTGTGGGCTTGGTCTTGTGAACGTCTCATAGATTCTGCCTTTAGTGAATATTGTGTACTATTTCTAGTGGGGTGCACAATGATTGTGAGTGATCTGCATGCTGGTGATTCCTTATAGTGTAGAGACACCTGGTTGCCTATGTTCGATATTGGGAACATTGGTGAAAAAATTCAATAGTTCATTTTGCAGAGCCAATTTGTTGGTTGTTATCCTGTTGCGCGTTGAGATCCATTTCAAATATGTGCGTGGAGAGCCTAACTTCCACGAGAACTGATATATCACCTAGAGGGATGATATGTGTGTTAAGAGCATGGTTTTCATAATGTATGAGGACGTAGAGATTGCATGGATTTTTATTGAGCATGGAAGTGTGTGTGGGCTTGTCATCCTCTTACAAGTTTTCAGATCTTATTTTTTTTAGTGACTAATCTCATAAGCATTGCCACTAATATTTTGAATCTCGCGTGAATTAGATAGCTAATCGTTGTGGATGGAGAGCTGATATGATTGTTGTTTTGATGAGCATAGAGATTGGTGAAGCCGCGATGCATTAGTATTTGTGTTGTGATATTTTGGGCCACTAAACCACCCAATTTAAAGTGGTTCTACTTGTAGCTCGTGGAAGATCGAATGAGGTCAGGGTCGAGCGTCACATGCAATGATATTGTGTTTTAAATGTGTAGCCCGAGGAAAGATCCAAGGTTGATCCGAGTTTAATATTTGGGTAAGATCCCAATTTCGAACCCCTTGTTGATAGTGTAACAATTAAAAATCAAGTGAGTTTTGTGTGAAGGGCCACATTGGAGACAAATTTTCAAGGAAGAACAAATAATGAATAATAATAATCTCCTAGGTGAGGCTAGCTCACCATGAGAGTTATTACACTTGAAACTAATATTCATGAGGAATAAATCTCATACATATTGATCTAAAAATGGGTTGGACAACTCTTTATTATTTTCTAGAACCTGCCACTCAGTTAAACAAATCAAATATCTATATTTTACTTGACAATTTGTGGAATTTATGCTTGAAAGAGGCGTATGATTTTTAATTGTTTAAGTGTCTTAAATCCATTTGTTTTTTCTGAAATTAAACATGTGTAATAGAAATATAATGAACCAATAAAAAATCCACACATAATGACAAAATTAATCTAGGAGTTCACCTGAAAATCGTGGGCTAAGTCTCCTTGAGCTTTTGTCATCTTGACTTGGCTCTTTGGGATTACAGTAAATTTTCTTTTACAAGTGCCACACTTAACTCCAATGGTTACTGAACTAAATCAATAATCTTAGAATACAATCTATATCCCTGTCATGGTTGTCATCACTCTGCAAACAGATCTATGCTCCCTTAGACTTGATTCCTTTTGTTGGTGCTCCGAGCTACACTGAGCTTCTACATGGAACTAAATCCTTCAGAATTATCCTTATATGCCCAAAAAATCACCTGTTTTCTCCATCACACACCAGACACCAAAATTATACTGAACATTTGCTCAAAACGAGCACTACATCCCCAAACTAGGTGTTCCTCCACGGTTTGCCCTAGGTTGCCCAAAACTTCCCTGAAGCTTCTTGAGATCTAGAAGTCTTCAAATGGCCCTGAAAATCCCTTCATTGTATTCAAAATAATGAGGATAGACTATTGGTTCACTGAAAATGGCCTTTGGCTGCTCTGGTTTTGCCTCCAACACCTTTTAACACCCCCTGGCACTACGGTCACTGAAAATGTCTCTGATGGGTTCTCGGCCTTTGGAAGTCCTCAAAATATTTTTAAACCTCCATCAATGGATTCAAAATTCTAATTACTATAAAAAATGACTATTTATTCACTGCATAAGGTCTCTAGCTACCCTAGCTAGGCCCAGAACTGTTGTTGGTAAAAGATGGCACTGGTGGTCCCTGCAACTTCAATACAACATCTCAGCCTTAAAAAATCCTCTAAAGGCTATGAAAGCCACACCATTAGTACCAAAACATCTGAAAAATCCAAAATTGTCTATTGGATTTCTTAATAAGGCCTCTAGTTCCCTTGGCTAGGCCTCAAACTGTTGCTGCTTCCTAGTGGCCCCTTGAACTTTTTAGAAGCAAAATCTTGCTCAAAATTTCTTTGATGGCTCTGAAACCCACTCAAATGAGTCTGTAATGTTGGAGATATTTTAAATTTACTATTTGCACTCCAAAATTGGTCGAATATAGCTCAAGATAGAGCCTGAACTCATTTTGCCCAGTGTCACCTAGAAATCCTCAACCAAAATTGGGAAACATCACTTAAACTGGTGAAAACCCCCAAATTTGGGGTGCACTCCAAACATACTGCTAGAATTAACGTTTGCAATAAACTGTGATAGTGAAGCTGGTCATATCTGCCTAAAAATTTGCGATCACATTAATTGTTGACCAGATAAGCCGCGAGGATAATGTTTGACCCGTTAGACATAGCTCCATGTGAACATTAACCGACGGGTGTTACAGTTATAAACCATTATTAAATGTCACAGGTTAGTTATATGGCATGTGATAAGGTCTTTCCACATGTCTTTGGATGGTGTTTAGGAGCTTTTCGTCAGTGGTTAGCCCTTGCGGAAGGGCCAAGTCTTATGGGGAGGGGTTGGCCTGAGGGGCTGGCCCCTCCACTCCCCCCACACGAGTTTGAACTAACATTAAATACAAACCCAAAAAAAAACAATTTTAAGAAACACTATGTAGCGGAGACGGTTATGCACTTGTGTAGGTAGGTGAGAGGTCTCACGTTCAATTCCTGTGAAGTCCCAAAAAATTTGATAGACCGTTCCTGGGCCATGTGGTAGCCTCTAGGCCTGCCACGTGGCAACCTCCGATTGGTCAATAAAAACTAAAGTTAACCAATTGCCAAATAATATGATGCCACTTGGAATGCTCTGATTGGCCCATATAGAATATTCTAGGGAATATTCTGGGGAATATTGCGAGGAATATTCCAAGAATATTCCCTAGAATATTCTATTTTTAATTTTTCCCAATCCAAGTCAAAGTCCAATTTTTACAGTTTACTAGACTTTTCAAACTGCGATAACATCTTCATACGGTGTCGATTTTTAGAACTGTTCATGGTGCCGAAATCAGGAAGAAGAGATCTATCTAGTCGCTCAGGTGCGACACACTTCTGAACACTTTCAATTTTGAGTTGTCACTTAGGTCCATAATCTAGTTATGATCACACCTACCCATTAGGAATCTATTTGACCCCAAAATACTGATATAATGATCTTTACAATAGACGAGAGTACAACACCCTTT
Organism: Pinus albicaulis; assembly: GCA_034641835.2. NCBI lineage: Eukaryota > Viridiplantae > Streptophyta > Pinopsida > Pinales > Pinaceae > Pinus > Pinus albicaulis. Next base: position 99,887 of record JAXQQM020069376.1, on the reverse strand, counting down.
TTTTTTAGCCTCCATACACTTGCCTTGCATGGCTAGTGCCTTTGAACCACAACTCGAAGGTATTTGACACTTTCCTTCCTGGATGCGCTTGCCCTCCTGTTAAGAACTGTTTTCCATGCACTCACTCAGAATTTTTTGGTGAAATTTTTTCAGAAGGTAGCTAAACATCGCTTCCTTGATCATCGATCCAAGGTGGCTCAAACAAACATGATATTACAACATATATACATGCATACATAACTGAAATTTTCATATGTACAAATGTGTGTATGTCTTATTGTGTCAAGAAGTCAAACCACTTCTCACCAAGCTGCTTCCATGGTGAATTTTGCTACTAGAAATCTTATTCATGTGGAACATTCATTCTCACATCAATGATGGAATCCTTGGTTCCAATTTCACTAGTATTTCTATCCTCTTGCCTCATGTGCTTGGTGTTAGGGTCCTATAATAATAGGGTTCATAATTTTTGAATTGACTGTGATAATATTGTAAATATGTACATACCTTGCTTTCTGCAAGTTGTTTTCCCATATTTTGAAAAATGAAAAATAATAAAAAATGAAAAGAGGGTAAAAGTCCTAAAAGAAAGATCAAAGGACTTAGGAAAAATAGACCCCAAAAGAAAAAAAGAGATAAAATAAGACATGAAAGTGAGCAAGTCAAAATGCCACTTCTATTTACTTTTACTGCAAGAATAATGATTATGTGCAGATTGCCAAAAAATGCCATAATCCATGATTAGTTAAATAGTTTAATCTTAACTTTTCATGCTTTGAATTTGATGTTTTAGATAGAGAATAAATATATGTCAAACATTTTAAACTTGAAAAATCAGTAGATATTTAGAAAATAAATGAGGAGCTCAATAGTTTAATCTAATCCCTTGGATGAAATAAGGTTAGACTTATATAGTTTTTATGTTTTGAAAGAAAAAATGATTTAGGGTTGCAAGCCTAAATGCACCCATGAAAATGAAGTAAAAAATGTTAGAAATAAAGATGGGTAGGTAGAAAGCAGTTGAGAAAGCATGTAATGAAGCATCATCAGGAAAAAAACACTAATTTTCCCTTCCCTACAATTATTCAATATTCTAAACTATCAGTTAAAAAGGCTTAGAGCATTTCTCTGACTTCTGTTGGGACCAGACCCAAGGCTTGATAACTGATTGGTTAAGAATATTGAATTCCTACAAAAAAACCACATTCATCAGGATTATCCTTCATTCCTAATCATAATCCCTTTTTTCTAAGTAAAAACCCATTTTTACTTAGTAAAAGTAAAACCCTAAATGACTAATTTCATTTCCTTTCAAAAAACATTCAAAAACCCATAAAATGCATTTATCCTAAGTTAAAGTGTGGAAAAATACAACAAAAGGAGCTATGCTTATTTTCACTTTACTTAGAGTTAAAGCATGCATTTTTGTTGATTACATTATCCCTTTTTTATAATAATTTCTAGTTTATTATTAAATCCCTAATTACACCCTCCCGTATGGTATTAAATCCTTTTATTTTAAATAACCCTAAAAACCCTCTATTTTATGTTTAAACCAATGTTTAAATACCCCATGTGTGAAATATAAATTCCCCCCTATCCCATTGTTTTAAACCTATCAAATAAAACAGATACCCCACCTCCTATGGTTTTTTAAAAAATTGCCAAACATTTGTAAAAACTATATAATAAAGAACCACGCATATCTATGATTGAAACATTGTGTAATGTTTTAATTTAATGTATAAACCTTAATTCCCGCCCATCATATAAACGTATGGTATAAAATTTATTTAAACACATATTTATAAAGTTTAAACCTGTCCCCATCACATTAATACACCCCGACCACACTACCAAATCCTGATGCAACTTTCACAAGAGATCTGGGCCATTCGTAAACGAACCCCAAGATCCAACGATGGAAGACTTATATCGCAAATAAACCTGCACGATATTCCCCATATCAATTATACGTGAAATGGGTGGTATTGCGATTTCCTCTCTCCTCCACGTGTTTCCCTTTTATTGGATTGCGTTGGTTTCCTCCAAAACAACTTACCACCAAAAAGGCACGCAATAAACCACCTGTGGTTTCTCCCCTTCAAAAGACTAAAACCACCTTCCCGTCCGTTGTAGGGTAAATTAACCCTAATTTACAAATAAATTCTGAAAAATACATTGTTAGCCTTTCGAACTTGCTGTATGTATTCACTGTTAGCCTCCTCTACACATATTCACTGTATTTACTTCGAAAACAGTATTTTCCACTGATTTATTGCCCAAAAACCTGTAAATTACCCCTTGTACCTATTGTATATTGCAAAGGAGCTTTGAGTTGTTCCATAGATTAGAAATAAGTCGTTCAATCCATTCAAAAGACCTTAGAGACTTCTTCAAACCCTATACCTGAGCATAACAAGTTTTCTTCCAAAATTTGAGCCTATTTTTAGTTTTAAAAAGACCTTTAAAAATACAATTCTAGTCAGAACTCAAAATTGATCCATAGAACTCTATCAAAAAGGCCAAAAAATAGGCCAAACCCTGTCAAAATTTCTAAAAAAACCCTATTTTATTGCTGCGCACTGTTTTGAAATTTTTTTTTGAGTTTTATAGTTTTTTGTAAACTGTTTAAACTCTAAATTAAGCCAGAAATCCTCTGAAGATATCTTAAACCTCTGTGCCTCAATTCAAATGATTTTTACCTCAATTACTCAGTAAGAAATCCCAAGAAACCATTATTTCTTGTTTCTAAACTAGTAAAAGTTTGTAAATCCTATTGAGAATCCAAAATTGAAGGGAAAAGCCCAAAGAAAGACCACATTTTATCCAATAAACCTTTGCTAAATTAAAAAATACTTCTGCAAATAGACTAATCTTGTAGAAGTAGCCAAAATGCCTAAAAAGCAGAGTTCTAGCAATCTTGAAGGTTCCAAAGTGCCAAAATCAACTCCAGTAATGACTTCCAAGAATACTATTATTGTAAATCCTTTACAACCCCCTGTCATAGACATTGAGCACATTCCATTCGCTGATGTTGACTACACGATAGCAGACCCAATTGTTGAATTTAATCTGCTGGACATTCATAACTGGATCTATGAAAAATCCTTATATAATGAAGATGAAGTCCATATTTGGGAATCACACTTGCCCAAATATGTTGTCCCAATAACTCATCCATGTCAAGATTTCATTAGGTTATGTCAATAGTATTATGTCCCTGAGAAGAGAGCCATAGTAAATGCCAACAAAGAAGTACTTTTCACCATTACTGTTGAATCCATCAACCAAATGCTATGGCTCCAACTTGATCCTCAAGTAGTCCCTTTATCCATAAAGGCCCTTACCAAGCTGTATATTGGCCTTGATTTCCCTAAAAGATTCCAAATATTTCAAATATTCATGCCCATGCATGTAGAAATTCCTCAAATTAATCCCCCATACTCTTCCTCAAAATTCCCAGAAGGTTCAAGGCATGTGATTTCCATGTTTTCATTCATTATAGGATATTTTACTGATGAACATACAGATGAATCCATTTTAGGTTTCCTACCCACTTTTACCCTAGGACAACCTCCATCTGTTATCTTTGATTATGCTAGTTATATTGCAGACAATATCCATGACTAATTGATTAAGTTGCTAACTGAAGGAGTGTTCAGATACACATCCTTCCTCTTCCACATGTTCTTATATTTCCAAGCAGATAATTTTCCATTAACTCTTCAAAATCTTGACATAGAATTTAATCCTCTTTCAGTTAATTTTTGGACCTCTAAATGATTAGGAAATATTCCACAGAATTCACATATGCTAAGTTTTCATATTAATTCATCCATCCATTAATAAAAATGATAAAAAAATAAAGAGCAGCCAAGGATAAATGATGGGATGAAGAAGATTTTATATTTGTCAGAGCAAACCAAGACAGGTGATTGGTACTTATATGAAAAACATACTGATATTAGAGTTTTTGGATCTAATTTGTTGCCGTACAAGTTACCCAAACATGTATCAATGGGGATTTTTGCCTTGGAGTATATCAGGCAAATATTAAACTCTGATTCTATCAATTTCTTAGTAGCAAAGAGGAAAACACAATTCAAATTGAAGAATCAAGTAGGACCATTCATTGGCAATCATAGAGATGTAGAGGCAGAAGCAGCTAAACAACTATTGGAATACAGATTTGAAGAGAGCTTTCCTTGGAATTATGATCCACAAGGGATCCTAAGTAAAATAAGGGTTAAATATAAGTTAACACCCTTCACTCATCAGACAAAATCAGAGATAGAAAAATATGCCAATCAGACTGAGTGGGCAGAGAATACTTTAATAAATGCAGTGAAGGAAAGTGATACTAGTCACACTTTACAAACTGTTGATAAAACAGAGAAAGCCACTAAGAGAGTAAGATAAGAAGGTACCTATGTTGTTGAAACTCCCACTAAAACTAAATTCAAGTTAAGATACAACAAAAGGCAAGGTTAATAAATGAGAGAAGAGTGACTATGAAAGAAGAAGCCTCTAGTTTAGACACAAAAATAGATAGGTTAGCTAAAAATTTAGAGAGGGTGATGGATAGGTTAGATAACATAGAAAGAAGACCTCAATGGGAATCAACAACAAATCAGAAATCCCAATTTTAGAAAAAACACAAATTCAGGAAAAAGAAAAGACTCGGCCCCAGACCAAACAATAAGACCTCCCTTTCAGAAGAAATATGCTGAGAGTTATCAAAACAATGATGATGAAGAGGATACCATAAATTTAATGGGAATAGATGACAATAACAATATCTTTCTCACACAGGAAGATCAAGAGTTATTTGAACTCCAACAACTCCAATTAGATTTAGGGAAATCCTTTGATTACAAACAAGGATATGATTTTTCAATTAACGAAGTACACAGTCAGTATAACCTAAGAAGTAATAAATCAATGATTCTTCTACTAAGAAAACATCTCAAACACCAAATAAGTAAACAATAGAAGCTCCCAAAACAAAAGTTCTGCAAATTCTCCCTAGGGAAAATAAGAAAAACTCTTGTTCTTCCAAAAATGTTTCCAGCCCTAAGATTTCACCAAGCCCTAATATTGTTGACATAACTGATGAAGTCTCCCAAGCTGCGAAAGATTCACAAAAATCCGCTTCTCCTAAAGCACCTAATTCTAATCAAACAACAATCTTAGATCCTGAAATGCTCAATGCTGATCTAAAATCAGCAGATCCAAAAGCTGCCACTGCAAAAACAACTTTTGACAACTCAAAATCTGAAAAAACATCTACTACTTCACAAACCATTCTTGAAAATAAAAAAAGAAGAAGACTCAAGATACTCCAACTAAAAATGAAAATATAACTGTAGAAAAACAAGATAAACCAATCCAAACTACAGTTACCAAAGAAGAATTGATTCAAATAAGTAAATCACAACCTTCATTCAACATATAATCTGAAATTGCAAAGCTAAAAATACCAATTCCACTGAAAGAATTGATAAAAAATGACTTGTATAACTCAACCATAACTGAAATATTAAACATAAATGATAGAGAAAATTCCATAAATCTGAATGATGATCAACCAGAGTTGATTTTTGGCTCAAATGTGAATGGAAAGCATTTAGATGGAGCAATTCCTCTATTTTACATTAGTTTAACTATTCATGATCAAATCCTACACAATGCAATGCTAGATTCAGGAGCTTCACATAATCTAATGCCCCAAGCTATAATGGAAACCCTGAACATAGATGTCACAAGGCCCTACAAAGATTTATTCTCATTTGACTCAAGAAAAGTAAAATTCCTAGGTTTAATCAAAGATTTGTGTGTAACATTAGTTCAATATCCTCGTAAGAGAAAATTAATGGACATTGTAGTAGCTGATATCCCACCCAAATATGGAATGTTATTATCTCACTCATGGGGAGAAAAGTTACAGGGATCTAGAAAATTGGACATGTATTATGCTACTATATCAGTTTTTTGTCAGCCAAAGAAGTTATATTGGGAAACATTAATGAAATACATGGTAAGTAGTGCTCAAAGGTCAATAAATTACCCATTTTATACCACACCTACTAATCTAGATTCTTTCATCCTATGTAATGCTGAAACTGATAGTGAAATCAAGATTGAACTAAAAGAGGAAAAGAAAACACAAGACAATGATAATATCTCTCATGAATATTTGTGAAATTTAGACTTTGATGGTTTAGTAAATAATTTAGGAGCAGGAGCAAGAGTATGGATAACTAATATAGAGAAAAATCATGCAGAAGACCATGCTTTCAGACTAAATTTCAAATGTACCAATAATATGACTGAGAATGAAGCTCTCATTCTAGGACTCCAGATAATCAGAAACTTAGGAGGTGAAAATAAATAATGGGAGATTATGAGTTGATTGTTAAACAAATTAAAGGTGAATATTTAGTTTACAATCCTAGACTAGGCTGATACATAGAGATTGTACTAGATTTGATTAATGATTTATTGGAATGTAATTTTTCTGCAATACCAAGAAGGAAAAATTTACAAGCACATTCTTTGGCAACTTTTGCTAGTACTTGTAGTTTACCTTTTCAACCTAATCATATGTATACTGTAGAAGTAAAACATAGACCAATAATTCCAGACAACCTCAAATATTGGCAGATTTTCTCACAGGACCAACAAATTTACCATTTTCTAAATAATGAAGGTGAATTTCAGAACTATAAAATAGACACTCATTGTATCATAGATCAAGATTTAGATAGTGAGATTGATGTAAATAATGTAGATGTAAATAAAGTAAAGTTTGCTAAACCTACTAGATTTACTCAATTAGATACAGATAAATTAGAAGGAGTAGAAATTGATGAGATCATTTATGAAGAATCTGAAATATTAAATCTCAAAGACAATTTCTTTCCAAAAGGTTTAACTCCCTTAGAAGATATATTTGACTCAAATGATGTTGCTAGAAAACCCAAAATGGAGCCAGTTAGATCTGACATTGAAGAATGCAATATTGGTACAGATCTAAAACCCAAAATGATCAAACTTTCCAAAGCCTTACCTCAACAGGAAAAAGAAAAATATATTGCTCTTTTTAAGGAATTTCAAGATGTTTTTGCTTGGAGTTACGAGGACCTTAAATCCTATGACACCAACATAATTAAACACCAAATCTCTATAAAAGAAGATCAAAATCCCTTTAAACAAAATTTAAGAAGGATCAACCCTATTTTTATGCCTTTCATAGAAAAAGAAGTGAAAAGAATGTATGATGCACAGATAATTGCACCAATCAGGTATTCTAATTGGGTTTCTAACCTAGTTCCAACAAGAAAGAAAACAAGAGAGATTAGATTATGTGTTGACTTTACAAATATAAACAAAGTATCCTTAAAATATAATTACCCTTTACCAAAAATGGATCACATATTACAAAGGGTAGTTGGTTCTTCTAGGATTTCACTGTTAGATGGTTTTTCAGGATACAACCAAATTTTCCAACCAGAAGATCAACCCAAAACAAATTTTACTACTCCTTGGGGCACTTTTATGTATTAAAAAATGCCTTTGGGTTTAATGAATGTAGGGGAAACCTTTCAAAGAGTTATGGAAATAGCCTTTGGAAAGGAAATTCATGAGTTCTTAGTAATTTACTTAAATGACATAACTGTATTTTCTAAAATAGATTACGAACACTTGGATCATCTTAGACAAGTTTTTATAAAATGTAGAAAATTTGGCATCTCATTAATCCTAAGAAAACCTTATTTGGATTAGAAGAAGGAAAGTTACTAGGACACATAATATCTAAGGAAGGAATCATAATAGATCCTGCTAGGATAGAAGCAATTATTAACATTAGTCCTCCAAGAAACATAAAAGAGTTACAAGCATTTCTAGGTAAGATTAACTTTTTAAGAAGATTTATATCCAACTTAGCTGAAATAATTAGAGAACTAAATAACATGCTTAAAAAATATTTAGTTCTTAAATGGACTGTTGAGGCCAAACAGTCATTTGAATCCATCAAACAAGCCTTAACCAAAACTCCAGTCCTTATAAGTCCTGACTTTAAAAAGGATTTCATCATTTTTTCATTTGCTTCAGAGCACGCCATTGCTGCAGTTTTACTGCAGAAAAATGACCAGGGTTATGAACAACCCATATCTTTCTTTATCAGAACACTTAAATATGCATCTTTGAAGTACAATATCATGGAGAAACAAGCCTTAGCTTTGGTAAAGGCCATTGAAAACTTCAGAGTTTACATTCTCTATTCTCACATCATTGCCTGTGTCCCAAATGCTATAGTAAAATACATTCTTACTCAAGATGGTCCTGATGGAAGAAGAGGTAAGTGGATTGACACTATCTTAGAATATAGAGATAAAACCCACCAAGTTGATAAAAGGTCAAGGTTTAGCTAGACTCATGGCTGAATCAAATTGTAATGCCCTAGACATAAATTTTATTGCCCAAGTAGATGATTAGGAAGAGATGGCAACTCCAGAGATCAGTGCAGCCTTTTTAGACTCACCATGGTATGCAGATATTATATTTGTATTACTAATCTTACAAGCTCCTCCTGGACTGTCAAGAACCAAATCTAGATTTCTAAAGCTTAAGGCAGTAAGATTTTGTATTTTAGAAAATGTACTTTTTTGGAGAGATCATAGTGGGATTTTATTAAATTATTTGTTAAAAGAAGAAACTAACAAAATACTAGAAGAATTTCATGTAGGTGATTATGGAGGACATCTTTACTGGAAGACTACTGCAGACAAGATCCTGAGAGTTGGTTTTTACTGGCCTACTTTGTTTGCATATGTAAAAAGATATGTGACCTCCTGTCACAAGTGTGAAATATTTGAGGGTAAGAAAAGGGCGTTACCCCTGCCCTTAAATCCCATCTCTACTGAAATGCCATTTTAACAATGGGGTCTCGACTTCATTGGAGAAATTCACCCCCCATCATCAACCCAACACAAGTGGATTTTGACAGCCACTCACTATTTTACCAAGTGGATTGAAGCCATACCCTCTAGGCAAGCCACATATATTTTCATTATCTCCTTCCTAGAAAGTAACATTCTTTCAAGATTTGGATGCCCCCAAAATATAATTATTGATAATGCAGCAGCATTCAAATCCAAAAACATGGTTGAATTTTTCCATAAATATCATATTACCCTAGGCCACTCTACTGCATATTACTCTCAAGGTAATGGTCTAGCCGAATCTTCAAATAAGAGCCTTGTAAACATCATCAAAAATTTACTTGAAGATAATAAAGAGACTTGGAATAAGAAGTTAGTCAATGCCTTATGTGCAGATAGACTTACTACCAAAAAATCCATTGGTACCTCCCCTTACCAACTTTTCTATGGAATGGATGTTGCTTTTCCATCTTCCTTAGGAGTACCAGTGATGAAGATTATCCGAGAGTTACAAGTTGAAACAAATGACATTCAAAGAAGGATCAATCAAAATATTCACTTGCAACAAACAAGGGAAGAAGTTTATATCAAGTCTCAAGTTATCCAGGATAAGATTAAGAATTTTTTTGATAAAAAGAGTAAAGAAGATGATTTCTACATTGCAGATAAAGTGTTAAAATGGGATTCAAGAAGGGAAGACAAAGGTAAACATGGATTATTTTATTTTCTATGGAAAGGACCTTACGTCATTTATGGTTATAGAGGTAACAATGCTTTATTTCTAAGAGAAATAGATAGGTCAGAAATGTCAGAAGGAGTAGTAAATGGCAGAATGTTGAAACACTACTACTCTCCTGAGATAACAAATAGTTAGTTTCATTTACTTTGAATCATTGTAAATATACATTGAAGATTTTAGATTGGATTGGATTGTTTCCTAACAAATTTGAAGCCCGGAGAGCAGGCCCTAAGCTTTGAGAGATAAATATCATAAGTATGAATAATTGCAGAGATCAAAAGATACTTATAGGATCATCACAATCAAATTTCAGAGGCTACTAGTCTTAAAAGTTCTTGACATTTCAACAGGAAATGCCATCCCCAATTGGAGCCACTGTTAGGGTCCTATAATAATAGGGTTCATAATTTTTGAATTTACTATGATAGTCTTGTAAATATGTACATACCTTGCTTTCTGCAAGTTGTTTTCCCATATTTTGAAAAATGAAAAATAATAAAAAATGAAAAGAGGGTAAAAGTCCTAAAAGAAAGGTCAAAGGACTTAGAAAAATAAGACCCCAAAAGAAAAAAAGAGATAAAATAAGACATGAAAGTGAGCAAGTCAAAATGCCACTACTATTTACTTTTACTGCAAGAATAATTATTATGTGTAGATTGTCAATAAATGCCATAATCCATGATTAGTTAAACAATTTAATCTTAACTTTCCATGCTTTCAATTTCACATTTTAGATAGAGAATAAAGATATGTCAAATAGTTTAAACTTGACAAATAAGTAGATAGTTAGAAAATAAATGAGGAGCTCAACAGTTTAATCTGAGCCCTCGGATGAAATAAGGTTATTCTTAGATATTTTTTATGTTTTGAAAAAAAAAATGATTAAGGGTTGCAAGCATGAATGCACCCATGAAAATGAAGTAAAAAATGTTAGAAATAAAGATGGGTAGGTAGAAAGTAGTTGAGAAAGAATGTAATAAAGCATCATCGGGAAAACATCACTAATTTTCCCTCTCCTACAATTATTCAGTATTCTAAACTATCAGTTAAAAAGGCTCAGAGCATTTCTCTCACTTCCGTTGGGACCGAACCCAAGGCTCGATAAATGATTGGTTAAAAATATTAAATTCCTACAAAAAACCCACATTCATCAGCATTATCCTTCATTCATAATCATAATCCCTTTTTCCTAAGTAAAAACCCATTTTTACTTTGTAAAAGTAAAACCCTAAATAACTAATTTCATTTCCTTTCAAAAAACATTCAAAAACCCATAAAATGCATTTATCCTAAGTTAAAGTGTGAAAAAATACAACAAAACGAGCTATGCTTATTCACTCTACTTAGAGTTAAAACATGCATTTTTATTCATTACATTATCCCTTTTTTATATTAATTTCTAATTTATTTATTAAATCCCTAATTACACCCTCCCGTATAGTATTAAATCCTTTTATTTTAAATAACCCTTAAAACCCTCTATTTTATGTTTAAACCAATGTTTAAATACCCCATGTGCGAAATATAAATTCCCCCCCTATCCCATTGGTTTAAACCTATTAAATAAAACAAATACCCCGCCCCCCTATGGTTTTTTAAACGACTGTCAAACGTTTGTAAAAACTATATAATAAAGACCCACGCATATGTATGATTGAAACATTGTGTAATGTTTTAATTTAACGTATAAACCTTAAATTCCCACCATCATATAAAATTAAGGTATAAACTTTATTTAAATTCATATTTATAAAGTTTAAACCTATCCCCGTCGCGTAAATACACCTCGACCCCACTACCAAATCCGGATGCAACTTTCACAAGAGATTTGGGCCTTTCACAATCGAACCCCAAGATCCGACGACGGAAGACCTATATCACAAATAAACTTGTGTGATATTCCCCATCTCAATTCTACTTGAAATGGGTGGTGGTATTTCAATTTCCTCTCTCCTCCACGTGTTTCCCTTTTATTGGATCACGTTGGTTTCCTCCAAAACAACTTACCACCAAAAAGGCACGTGATAAACTACCTGTGGTTTTTCCCCTTCAAAAGACAAAAACCACCTTCCCACCCAATGTGACCGTCATTCATTGTAGGGTAAATTAACCCTAATTTACAAATAAATTCCAAAAAATACATTGTTAGCCTTCCCGACTCACTATATGTATTCACTGTTAGCCTCCTCTACACAGATTCACTGTATTTACTCTGAAAACAGAATTTTCCACTGGTTTATTGCCCAAAAACCTGTAAATTTCCCTCTTTACCTATTGAAGATTGCAGAGGAGCCTTGATTTGTTCCAGAGATCATAAAGAAGTCATTCAATCCGTTCAAAAGACCTCAAAGACTTCTTCAAACCTTGTACTTGCGCATAACAGGTTTTCTACCAAAATTTGAGCCTATTTTTAGATTTAAAAAGACCTTTAAAAAGACAATTCCAATCAGAATTCAAAATTGATCCATAGAACTCTATCAAAAAGTCCAAAAAACAGGCCAAACCCTGTCAAATTTTTTGAAAAACCCTGTTTTATTGCTGCGCACTGTTCTAAAAGAAAATTTTGATTTTTATAGTTTTTTGTAAACTGTTTAAACTCTAAATTAAGCCAGAAATCCTCTGAAGATAGCTTAAACCTCTGTACTTGAATTCAAATGATTTTTACCTCAATTACTCAGCAAGAAAGCCCAAGAAACCCCTTTTTCTTGTTTCTAAACCAGTAAAAGTCTGTAAATCCTATTGAGAAGCCAAAATTGGAGGTAAAATCCCAAAGAAAGACCATATTTTATCCAAGAAACCTCTGCTAAAGTAAAAACTACTTCTGCAAGCTGTCTAATCTTGCAGAAGTAGCCAAAATGCCTAAAAAACAGAGTTATAGCAATCCTGAAGGTTCCAAAGTGCCAAAATCAACTCCAACCATGACTTCGCAGACTGCTATTATTGTAAATCCTTTACAACCCTCTGTCATATACATTGAGCACATTCCATTAGATGATGTTGACTACAAGATAGTAGACCCAATTGTTGAATTTAATCTGCTAGACATTCATAACTGGAGCTATGAAAAATCCTTAGATAATGAAGAAGAAGTCCATATTTTGGATTCACACTTTCCCAAATATATTTTCCTAGTAATTCATCCATGTCAAGAGGTCATTAGGTTATGTCAATAGTATTATGTGCCTCAGCAGAGAGCCATAGTAAATGCCAACAAATAAGTACTTTTCACCATTACTGTTGAATCCATCAACCAAATGCTACAGCTCCAACCTCATCCTCAAGAAGTTTGTATATCCATAGAGGCCCTTACCAAGCTGTATATTGGCCTTGATTTCCCTAAAAGATTCCAAATATTTCAAATCTTCATGCCCATGCATGTATAAATTCCTCAAATTAATCCCCCATACTCTTCCTCAAAATTCCCAGTAGGTTCAAGGCATTTGATCTCCATGCTTTCATTCATTCTAGGGTATTTTACTGATGAACATACAGATGAATCCATTTTAGGTTTCCTATCCGCTTTTACCTCAGGACAACCTCCATTTGTTATCTTTGATTATGCTAGTTATATTGCAGATAATATCCATGACCAATTGATTAATTTTCCAATTGAAGGAGTGTTCAGATACACATCCTTCCTCTTCCACATGTTCTTATATTTTCAAGCAGATAATTTTCCATTAACTCTTCAAAATCTTGACATAGAGGGTAATCCTCTTTCATTTATTTTCTGGACCTATTTGATCATGAAAGAGTCCACAGAATTCACATATGCAGAGTTTTTAGATTCATTCATCCATCCATTAATCAAAATGATAAAAAATACAGAGCAACCAAGGATAAATTATGAGATGAAGAAGATTTTACAGTTGTTAGAGCAAACCAAGACTAGTGATTGGTACTTATATGAAAAACATATTGAGATTAGAGTTTTTGGATCTAATTTGTTGCCTTACAAGTTACCCAAACATGTATCAATGAGGATTTTTTCCTTGGAGTATATCAAGAAAATATTAAACTCTAATTCTATCAATTTCTTAGCAGCAAAGAAGAAAACAGAGTTCAAAGTGAAGAATCAAGTAGGACCATTCATTTGCAATCATAGAGATGCAGAGGCAGAAGCAACTAAATAGCTATTGGAATATAGATTTGAAGAGAGCCTTCCTTGGAATTATGATCCACAAGGGATGCTAAGTAAAATGAGTGTTAAATATAAGTTAACACCCTTCATTCATGAGACAAAACCAGAGATAGAAAAATATGCCAATCAGACTGAGTGGGCAGAGAATACTTTAATAGATGCAGTGAAGGAAAGTGATACTAGTCACACTTTACAAACTGTTGATCAAACAGAGAAAGCCACTAAGAGAGTAAGAGAAGAAGGTACCTATGTTGCTGAAACTACCACTGAAACTAAATTCAAGTTAAGATACAACAAAATGCCTAAGTTAAATCCAGTGGGTAAAGAGAAGGTAACCATTGATGTTGAAGAAATAAATATTCCAGATACCAACACAGATGTTGCCACTGTCATCATCAATGAGCCAGTTACTGAGAATCAGAATGAAGAACAATTTGAAAATTAAAATGCACAGTTGATAGAAAAACAACCAAACATGGAAGCTTCATCCTCACAGATAGTTGAGGAGAAAGATCTAGATATTAAAGAAAAGTACAAACAGATCAAGTTAAAGAATGAAGAGATAAAAAAGAATATCTACTCTCAATATCTCAAGAAAACACCAAGTGTTCAAAATAGACTTATGTCTGCCTTTGATTATTCAAACCAAAAGCTAATCATGTTAGTATTGTAGCCTACATTGAAATCTCCAAAGACAGTGGAAAATTATAAGAAGATTTATTTAGAAGTCCAAACAGAAAAAAAAAATCATGCTCTTGATCAGATTGAATTCCATAGACAGACTTCAGAAATTTTGTACTCTATTGTTACAACTAAAGCCATGAGTGCTCAGAAACTCCAGAACATCATCTCAAATATGAAAGATCAAATGAAATTAGACAAAGCATCTTTATATGCTAAGGATCTAAGAATTAAATCTTTGGAAGAATTATTTTTACAGGTTGGATTAGACCTAGCAAATGTCAAAGCAGCAGAGAAATTAGTGAAGAAGAAAAATGAGAACATTGCAGCATTGAGGAAACAACTTAAATTACCATCAAGTGAACATCCTCAAGCTAAGTAAATAATAGAAGGAAAAAAAGAGAAGGATGACATGATGAATTTGATTTTTCAATTGACAGCACAAATAAAAGAAATGGAGATTCAGATGGACAAACTTGTCCAGGAAAAAGAAACACCCAAAACACAGGAGGCACCTACATTCATCCCTATGGTCACTACAGTTGTGCCATCAACTCTAGGTTAAGAGTTGGCACCTAAATTTCCATTGGCTATTGCAATGCCAGTGACATCATCCACAACATCAGCTACAGAGTCATCTACAACAACAGTTCACCATACAGATGAGGCCAGCAAATTGGTAAAGGCCATGGAAGACATGTCTCCTCAGACAAATGAAATCAACAGATTGAAATAGATGGTTGAAAATCTTGAACATCAAAATAAATTGGCTCAAATTAATGCAAAAACGCATGAACAAAAGGCTATTAAATTAACTAAATAATTGAAGAAGCTTCAAAAGGACTTAACTTTAAAAGAGCCAATCTCAAATGTGAAAAATTATTTATGGAGAAAAGTCATTAAATCCATCAATGATGTATGGCCTTTAATTCAAGTGAACTTTGAACAAAGAGATTTGTTAACAGTGTTAGAGTCGGTATCTTCATCCCTCCGTTAGAGATCAAATTTCTCTTGTTGCATTTCATTTTAGGTGTCTCACTTAGTTCAGTCAATTGCATTCCGTTAGGAGCATGGATCATCTGACGGTAGGGTCTTGTCACTCATATTCCTCATGTCTTGTACTTGCTGGCCTAGTTCTTTTCATCATGATCATTTACAGTAATTTTTGGTGTCATAGTTGGCAAAGAGTCATTTTAGGGTTTTTAGTCTCATTAGGTCTAGGGTTTTATTAATCAGGTCTCAAAATGCCTAATAATGGCCAGTAGGCTCATGGGGAAGATTCAAATAAGGTTTCAGTGCAAAAATTTCATCATCATAATGCTTGATAATGATTTTTCTTCAAAACTCTGTTTTGAAGAAAAATTGTCTATTTCATCTTTTTGTAACAAATGCAATGTAATTTTTAAGTTTTTCAGTTGTAATAGTGCTCCATTCGCAGCCCTGGTCACCTTTGCCAAAACTCCATGCCATCCATTCCCTGCGAAACAGACAAGAAGCTCATCATTCAGTTCAAAAACCAAAAGCAAGAAAAATAGAGTTCATTTAAAAAGTGTCAAAGTTTTCAAACATTACAAAGTGGGTTTTCAAAAAACAAAAATTGAAATCTTTGGCATAAAAGATATTTTCATGTTTCAAAGATTCATTTACATGCCAAGAGACAACAATGAGCCAAGAAAAATTGTGGAGGAGTGAAGAAAGAAGTTTGGAGGGCGGACTGTGTTAAAGTTGACTGTGCGGCGCACTGGGCAAGTGTCACAGCACATCAGAGGTGAGCGGCGCATCGGGCAAGCTACCTATGTGTAAAAATTGAATCGGCACGGTGCATTGGAGGGGCACAGCGCACTGGGTTACTTGCGTGGCGCATTGGGCCGAAACACAAAATTTTTTCCATTCCTCTCAAAAATCAAATTTTCTCGGTTGCTCCTTATTCGAAGTAAGTCAAAGCCACTCCTCTATTGCTCATAACTCGTGCTTGGTGTTGATTATGATATTGGTTATGAAAATTTGAGTACAAAACTAAACCCTATTATCTTGATTGAGAACTGCCTCTTTAGGGTTCTGAAACTTGTTTTGGTGTCAATCATTCTATTCCCATCACCTTGTTTTTTCCCCTCCTCATTTTTTACATCCACACAACAATCCATTTCATTTTTCACCTTATATCCCAAGTCACTCATTCCTAAGCCTATTTCCCTATCCCTAAAGTCATTTCATTTCCTATCATTCCCATTTCCCTTTCACTTGTAAAATTTCCCAAACCCCAAGTTTTCCCAAGAAGTCAAGTAGTTGTCCTTACACTTCAAATATCACTTGATTAAAGCCTCATTGTCCTCACTGCCCTATTTCTCTACAGTCCCTCCCATACTACCATACATTTGGCACTAAAACAAAAGCACCAAAATTCTCATTTTCATCTATCCACTTCAATATAGACCTTGCATCAACCTTGGGCATCATGGAAACAGATACTGATACATCATATGACCGAGATAGTGATTCCACCACTGAGTTACATGCACCTAGAAGGCCTCATAAAACTGGCAGACATGTGAGAGAGGAGCCAACCTCATTGGCTGAATTGCAGGCTTGCCCACTTGCCATGGCATGTTTCCAACAACAGTCATGTTTTCAATTTTGTGAAATGATTGCTAGGATTCATTATCATCAGGAGCTAGCTCGTTTGTTTGTATTGCATTTACATGATGGTTAGGTCACCCTTGCCGGTGTAACATTCACTTTGACACCGGAAACTATTTCTCAAGCAACCGAAATACCAAATGTGGGAGAACAGTGGAACAAAAGACAGCAGGTGGACAGAGTGCATTATGAACCATATATTAGGCCTAGCTTTGTAAGACAACTCAACAGAGTGTTCCCATTCCGGTTCCTAAAGGAGTCTTATGAGCCTCTGATGAAACTTATTATCAGATATTTCAGTTGTGAGAGCCGGTTTTCACGCCTCTATGCCTACCATATCAGGTTATTGATGCATTTCACCAGGGTGAGGATGATGAACATCCCATATTTCATGTGCCGAAACATCGAGAGAATGACCACTCTTGTGCAGAGGAAAACTCCCGAGCAGCAGTACAACAGTATTGATCACTATGCACTCATTAAGATCGTGGTTGTACATCAGCTTGGCTTGCAGGGTATTTCATGGGAGGATTTCATTTCTAATGATTTCTTCACAGCTCCTCAGGTTCCTCCGAAGGTTGTTCATGATGCAGGCGAACCTTCATATCATCATGGAGGTCAGGAGACAGAAACCACTAGTGTGCCTACATATGTCACTTATCAGAGAGGCACTAGAGGATTATTTGCAGCGGCCCGGCAAGTATTATCTCCACCTGGGGTGGAAGGGGTCTTGCTTCCGTCATCAGCAGCACAGGTACAGGTATAGAACATAGGTAAGAGGCCTATTCAGGATGAGGGGCCTTCAGGAGGCCAAGACACAGGTTTCATACTGATTGATGAGGATTTGAGCTCTCCAAGCTCAAAGTTGAGAGAGACTATTCAAGAGCAGAAGGCGGAGATAGACACATTGATCGTTAAATTGCAAAGAGCCCAATGGATCATAAACTACCTGGAGCAGTGAAACAAATATTTGGAAGATCAGCAAATAATCATGGAGTTGCAAAACATCCGTGAGAATTGGCGAGCTGCCCAAAGAAGCCAAACCGAGATGACATCCATTGAGCGAGAGATTGAGGATGATAGAGAGACTTGGCTTGAGAGGGTCAATATTCATCTAGAGAAGCTATTGGAGAAGGCCAACAAGGAAAATAACATGCTCAGGCACATGAAGAATCATTATTGGGCGAGAAAACATGTTTGCAAGGCAAGAATCAAGATCCTGAAGGCAAAGCTAAAGAGGGCACTAAAGCGTTGCAAAAGGCATGATAGACTCCAAATTTTGGCTGAAGCTTCTTTGGCTCAGCATAGCACTTTATGGTAGACATTCAGCCCAAATTTCAAGAAATTTGGGAAACTTTTTGTCAATTTTGAATTTTTTGGCCTTAACACAGATTTTCCTGCCCGACGCGTTGCGCCACTTGGTGCGCGCTTATAATTGGCAGCTCCTCTTGAAGAAAAAATTGCATTTCTAGATTTTTCATCAAAATTTATGCATTCCTACCCATTACCTAAGGATTCAGACAAGTTTTTGGTTGCTTGAAGGGTCAAAAACACCCTAAAAATGGCATTTCTGCCACTTTTTGGACACACAAGAAGCAGTGTTGGGAAATATGATTTTTGGAGGGGAAAATGGAAACCAAATTTATAAATTCTACTTGGGTTGGAAAGTAGACAGGTAGAGCTTTCCAACGAGCTATCCTACGCTCAATTTGGACTCCGGGAAGGCCTTCAAAAGCAGCTCCAAATTGGCGCGACACATAGAGATTTCAGGCGCGGCGCATTGGAAATTTTGGCCTAGTTTTCACTCAGTAACTCAGTTTTTCACCTAGTCTTGGCCAGTTTGAATTTTTTATCTTCATATGTACAGATCTTGATGTAACTTGATGTAATTTCATGACTTGGATGTAATTTTGGCACATTTTTACTCATGCAAGTAGATTCATTCACCAAAAAGTGAATTGTAACTGAATGAATCTGTTTCCTATCTTATAGAGGCAAGTTGTTCCACTGCATATTTTCTAGTTCTTAGTTTAGATATTTTTGAAACAGCTCCTAAACTGGTGATCTCAACCCATAGAGGCATGGGGATGAGTTATGCTTGTCTATATCTTGTATTTTCTCAGTCATTTTCAGGGTTGGACACTTGGGATTGCTTGGAGCTTCATTGTACATTTCATCTCTGCATTTTGGCAAAAGAATAGACCAGGGTTTGCAGCACTCTTTGGGATCCATGTGGCTCTATGTTTTGATGGTGTATTTCTCTCTGTGATTGTAAGTTCATTGATTTTTCATGTGTATCATTTCCCTTCTCCTTTCTTCTTAAATTAAACAAATAAGTGATAAAGGTGGAATCCCTTAGATTTGCAGTGCTCTACCTTGAAGTTTTGTTTAATTTTCCATGTTTTCAACTATCTGAAAAGGATTCTTGAAAGCCTCTTGCCCTCTTCAACTCCTCACCGGTCTGATCTATCCATTTCATTCAAATTCAAAGCATCAAAAAAATTTCCTTTCTTGCCCCATTTAGCTCTTTGCAAAACTGATCATTTCCCGGACCCAAAACTGCCTTTCCCTTTGATTCCAACAAAAACCCTCAAAATCAAATTAAACCCTTTCACCTATGTACCTAGCCTAAAATCAGCCTTTATTTTAAGTCATCTCAAGCCTCACTGAATATTTTTGCTGAGATTGACAAGGAGAGAGCCCTCTCCCGATCTGGTAGGACTAGCTACCAGATTAAGCGTGGTTTGATGTTACCCTAGACTCTGCCTTCCTTCAACCTGAGGTAGATTTAGGCAATAACAAATAGCTGCACTAGTAGAAATCAAGAAGACCAAAGAAGAATTAGGCAACAAACCAGAACAAGCTTTAGAACTGATAAAGTTTCTAAACAACAAGAAAAGACAAGAGTTAGAAGAGATTGAAATAACTGAAAAAACTGAAACAATCCTTGAGATAAGGAAAGTTATCACCCAGAAGAATTTAATGAAGAAACTTGAAGAAATGTGTGAGAACATGAACATAACAGTAACCAAATTCTTGGTTAATTTTGAAAATCTTAGGCAAAGAACTATGCCTAACATTGTGATTATCAATGATAAAATGATGCTGCAAGAAGACAACAATAAAAAAACAGAGAATATGCAAAGGAACTGTTGGAATCATGATTGCCGTTAGACCAAAACCCGCAGGCATTAGTCCCCGCTTCAATCGATAGAGTTAGGATCCACTAGAGGCGGTTAGTCCATGTCGCGAAACACACGGGGAGCTTTGAACCAATGTCCAACAATCCCCCCCCCCACCCCAACGTGAGCCGGGTGAGTTTTGAACTCGAGACCTGTTGCTTTGATACCAATTGTTGGTATCATGATTTCTGTTAGACTAAAACCCACAGGAATTAGTCTCTGCTTCAATCGCCAGAGTTAGAATCCACGAGAGACGGTTAGTCCATGTCACAAAACACACGGGTATCATTGAACCAATGTCCAACAAAAACAATTCAACAAAATAGACGGACAAGGAATCCCCACTGGAAAAGTCTTACTCAGAAGTTTTGAGGATCTGTTTTATTTACAGCATGGGATAAGACACTTATTTTTCATTAAACTAAATTTTTCCAGGAATACAGAAGCAGATGAGAATTTCAGAAAGTTAAAGAAGATACAAATTCCAAAAGAAGAAGATTGGCAGTCACTTATAGATTTACTATGAAAGGTAAGAAGGTAGAAAGATAACAGTGAAAATAGTTTGCTGATTTGCAATCAAAACAGATTTGTATTACAGTAGTAAACATGTTTTACAAAAGGTCAAAGAGTATCAAAGATTAAAGAGGATTAGTGAAAGAGTATCAGATAAAGTTGATCATATTTGAAAACCAACTTGAAATATCTAAGCCGGCAAGCAAGACAACAAGGCAACCAGCTGCACCCTATCCAAAATTAGTTTCTATTTTATTTGAATAAATAGGACAACTTGCTGATTTGTTGAGCAACTGTCTCTATTTTTGTTGTAAATATATTTTTATATCCCTTAGATAATTCCTAGAAGCATTCTAGAATATTTTGTAAACAATTATGTATAAATACTTCATCTTTAGAAGTATTATTGTGGAATAAATTGTTGAAGATTTATATAGTCATTTTTGTGGACTTGAAGTCTTTTTGTGTTCAAATTTCGAGTAGCAGACTGGATCAGATCGACTAGCATCATATTTCAGGATTCATGTGATGAGCTATTTGGAGTGAAGTATTTCCTGCTTGTCATTATTATCTTTCTTTGTTACATGCAATCCATTATGTGTTCTAAATTTGAATGAATGAACAAGAGTATTACTTCAGGATTTTTTAAAAGCACCCTATCTTTACTGTTTGTCATTTATATGTTTTCTTCTGATTTCCAGAGTAGGGAACCCTTAATTGCTCCCTCTTTTTTTTACCTCTACCGACTACTTCCCTTTTCTAGATTAAAGAACCCTTCATTGCTCTTTATCCTGATCATATCATCTCACAAAACAACTTTCCAATATCTCCAAGGGTTATCTATCTTGCCCTGAAAATATTTGACTTTTTGACCTTGATCCTAGTTCTGTCTGCTTGAATTTTTACTCCTTTTTCCAATGGAAAAATATATTTCCCACTATCCATCTCTTCAAGTGATTTTTCTCACCAAACCAATCAAAACCAAAACCAATTGCACAATCATAACTAGCCTAATATTTTATAGTCAAAACAAATTTAAAATTTATTGAGAGAGCCCTCTCTGAACCCTAGGAAGGCTAGATCCTAGAGTTTAAAAGTTGGTCTCTGGTTAGCTCTATTTTTCTTAACTAAAAATCAAAATCTCACAACTAAAGAATTACTAGAGTGATAAAACTTGGGACGTTTAGTTGGATGCAATGTCCAACATTGGGAAACAACATGTCCCCTCTTCTGGAAATGTGTGCAAGTCTTATGCACCTTCTTTGCATTTGCTTCAATTGCTTCCTGTATGCCTTCTTCCTCTTCCAGCATCTCAAAACAACATGGTTAAACATACCACAATATGCACAGTAACTCTTTCTTCCATTCAAGCATGCAGAATCATCATGCGTTACAGAAACATAATCAAATTCAATATGGGAAGAATTATACCTCATATGTTGCCTTGCATGTCCATCCTTTTTTCCTTCTTGAGGAGATGAACTAGTCGAGGTTTCAGCTTTCTCTTGCAGACTAACATCTGTGTTTATGTCTTCAAAACTGTCTGAACTTGCGTGCTCGCCATAAGTTGCATGTCTACAGTCTTCTTGCTGCAACATAGGCTTCAAAAATTGGAAATCAACTTGGAAAAAAACTTGACATGTTTTTATATTAGAACTTGGAACAAAATTTATCTTTGAAGTTGCCTCACATGCCTTCATGGCTTTGGAGTCTTCGCCATTACATTGCACATAACGAAGACCAAATTTCTTAGGTCGTTTCTCAACCAAAATAGGATGAATCATGCCTTGTGCATGTTTTCCTAAACCCTTGCCTTCATAGCCCATTTTAAACATTAACTTGGACCCTATACCTCTAGTGTTATTTTCAAATGAACCAACACATCTTTCTGATGAGGAAACTGAAGATGAATTTGAGTGAATTACCTATGCTTCACGCATGTTCTTGGTTAAAGCCTCTTGGGCTTAATGGAGCTACATCTCCATCTCATGCCTTCTTTGGGGAATTTCTTCCTCTTGGGCTTGATGGAGCTACATCTCCATCTCATGCATTCTTTGGGGAATTTCTTCCTTCTCTTGCTTCATAGCAAACAATTTCTCACAAATTTCAGTGCTTTCTCTTCTATCTTCAAACAGAATCTCCACCATGTCCTTCAAGATGTAGAACTCATGCTTCATGTCTTCATCAAAGAATGTTGTGAAGGAGGAGGATTTGGAAACCTCACTTGATGAAGTTCTCATCATGAAAATGAACTAAATAACTTCAACAAAGTTCACAAAGCTTTCAAAACAAATGACAAATCTTTTGAATGAAATGGTTGTAGAGACAAACTCTTATTCAAGCAGCCTTTTGCAAACAAACCCTTTTATGCTTCAAGGGTTGCCTTGAGTCCTTTGGGTAAGGAAAATTTCTTCAGCCCTTTATTCCTTCTTTTCCTCTCCTGGACTTAGCTATCAGTAGATTTCCCTTCACCTCTAGCAAACTCAAGCAACAATCAGTTTGCAAACAGTCAAACACTCAATTCCTTTTCACTGTTTAAACACCTTTCAATTCAAACAAGCAAGCTATTGCTCTGTCAATAAAGAAACCAAGTGCTATGATACCAACCTGAACTGAAAATGGGTTGGAGAACTTGTTATTCTTTTCAATGACCTCCCGCTTAGTTAAACAAATAAAATCTCTAGCTTATACTTGACAATTTGCAGAATTTATGCTTGAAAGAGGTGTATGAGTTTTAACTGTTTAAGTATCTTAAATCCATTTGTATTTTCTGAAATTAAACATGTGGAATATAAATATAATGCAGCAATACAAAATCCACACATAACAACAACATTAATCTAGGAGTTCACCTGAAAATCGTGGGATACATCTCCTTGAGCTTTTGTCATCTCGACTTCGCTCTTTGGGATTATGGTAAAGTTTCTTTTAAAAGTTCCATATTTAACTCCAATGGTTACTAAAATAAACCAATGGGCTTATAATACCATC
Source organism: Pinus albicaulis (assembly GCA_034641835.2). Taxonomy (NCBI): domain Eukaryota; kingdom Viridiplantae; phylum Streptophyta; class Pinopsida; order Pinales; family Pinaceae; genus Pinus; species Pinus albicaulis. The sequence continues at coordinate 76,055 of JAXQQM020069376.1, read as the reverse complement.
TATATCCCTATCATGGCTGTCATCACTCTGCAAACATATCTATGCTCCCTTAGACTTGATTCCTTCTGTAGGTGCTCTGAGCTACACTGAGCTTCTACATGGAACTAACAGCTTCATAATTATTCTTCTATCCCTAAAAAATCACCTATTGTCTCCACCACACATCAGACACCAAAATTAGTCAGATCATTTGCTCAAAACAAGCACTGCATCCCCAAACTAGGCCTTCCTCCACGGTTTGCCCTAGGCTGCCCAAAACTTCCTTGAAGCTTCTAGAGCTATAGAATTCTTCAAATGGCTCTACAAATCCCTTCATTAGATTCAAAATAGTTAGGATAGACTATTTTTTCACTGAAAATGGCCTCCGACTTCTCTGGTTTCGCCTCCAACACCTCTCGATACCCACTAGCACTAGGGTCACTGAAAACTTCTCTGATGGGTTCTCGACTACTAGAAGTTTTCAAAAGCTTCTGAAAGCTCCATAAATGGATTCAAAATTCTAATTATAGTCAGAAATGAATATTGATTTGATGCATAAGGTCTCTAGCTGCCCTGGCTAGGCCCCGAACTACTGCTGGCAAAAGTTGGGACTGATGGCCCCTGGAACATCACTGAAGCATCTCGGCCTTCAAAATTCCTCTACATGCTATTAAAACCACACCGTTAGTTCCAAAACATCTGAAAAATCCAAAACTAATTGTTGCATTTCTGAATAAGACCTCTAGCTCCCCTGGTTGGGCCTCAAACTGTTGTTGCCTCCTGGGGGCCCTGATGGCCCCTTAAAATTCACTGAAGTAAAAACCTGCTCAAAATTTCTATGATGGATTTTCAACCCACTCTAATGAGTCTGGAATATTGTAGATAGTCAAAATTGACTATTGGCACTCCAAAATTGGTCGAATATAGCTTCAGATAGAGCCTGAACTCATTTTGCCTAGTGTCACCAAAAAATCCTCCACCAAAATTGGTAAACTTCATTTAAACTGGTAAACACCCCCAAATTTTGGGTGCACTCTAAATCGACTTCCAGAATTAAAGTTAGCAATAAAATGTGGCAGTTAGGTTGTTCACATCCGCCTGAAACTCTGCGGTCACATTATCTGCTGACCTGAGGAGCCACGCAGATAATGTTTGAACCCATTAGACATAACTCCATGTGAACGTTAACCGGTGGGTGTTACGGTTATAAATCATCATTAAATTTCATAGGTTAGTCATATGGCATGTGAAAGGGTCTTTCCACACAGTTTCGGATGGTGATTAGGAGCTTGTTGTCGGCGGTTAGCCCTTGGGCAAGAGCTAGGTCTTATGGGGAGGGGTTGGCCCCTCCGCTCCCCCAACATGAGTTTGAACTAACTTTAAATACAAACTCGGAAACAATAATTTTAAGAAACACTATGTAGCGGAGACAGTTAAGCGCTTGTGTAAGCGGGCGAGAGGTCTCGCATTCAATTCTTGTGCAGTCCTAAAAATTTTGGTAGACCGTTCCTAGGCCATGTGGCGGCCTCTAGGCCTGCCACATGATAGTCTTTGATTGGTCAATAAAAACTAAATTCAACCAATTTCCCAATAATACGATGCCACTTGTCATGATCTGATTGGCCTAGGAGATATTCTAAGGAATATTCCAGTAATATTCCCTAGAATATTCTCTTTTTAATTTTTCCCAATCCAAGTCAAACTTGGCCAAAGTCTATTTTCTACACTTTACTGGACTTTTCAAACTGCAATAACTTCTTCATATAGTGTTGGTTTTTCAAACCATTCATGGCCGAAATCAAGAAGAAGAGATCTATCCAGTCGCTTTGGTTTGGCACACTTCCAAACACTTTTAATTTTGAGCTATCAGTTATGTCCAAGATCACATATATAGGATTACATGTTTGTTGGGGAGTTTGAACATTTCCCTAATAAATAGGATCTGAACCCAAAATAAAGTAGGACAATCGTAACACTCTATAACAAGTGACTAATAATGAATTAATCTAGAACTAACTAGATTTCTCCATTATTTCCAAGTTTCCCCCTTAATGGAGAAATAGATATTCTAAAAACATAATGCATGTTCGTCTAAGTCTTAGCGAGACTTAAAATTTGATTTCAAAATTTTTGTATTAACCATTCTTATTCTTAAATAATGATGATACGTCTTCCTTAATTTTATCTTTAACTACATGATAAAATTGGGTTGTGTTCTTCTTCTCATTGTTTGCAATTCTCCATCACTCTCCCGACACATAGTTTTGTCTTCAATATTTACAAATTCTTCACTAGACTCATAAGTAGACTGTTGCACTTTGTGTTCATTTATTTCTTGTTCATGTGATTGTTGCATTATCAATTCATAATAATATTTTATTTCCTTTGGGCTCCAATCCATCAAAATATCATGAAAATATTAAGATGTATCCACCACTGTTCCATATATATATATATATATATCATTCATTCACCATTTTTCTCATTTCCAAGAGCCTCCACATTAAGCATGTAACTCCATATGCTACTTTGATACTTGATTTATTTTTTTTTAAAGGTTTCTCAATATATTGTTCAATAAAATTTATCTCAACATCATAATCAGTTTAAACATCTTCAAACTTGCATGTTCCGTTGGTACAAATTTCTGTTCATTTTTTTCTACCTATGTTATTGTAATAAGGATCAATAAGGATCTCATTATGATTTTCTAATGATGGCATATTATCAACCACTTTTTCTTCTAAATAAAACAACAATTTATCAATCAACTTCTTTTCAGTGACAACCTGCAATTCATCTTCATAAAATGAGTATCCATCATCAAATTTTATAGTTAGGAGATGCTACAAATTCCTCCATGTATTTTCTCTCTGCACTTTTCCGTAAATTTACTACTAAAGATCCACCTTTGTCTTAATGTGTTTTCTTGCTATACTTGATTTTAAAAATATCCCAAAACATTTTTTCATTACAGATTTGATGAAATTCATACAAAATACTAGAAAAAATGTTTTCATCCAAAGCTGATATAATGAAAAGAAATTCTACTTCACCTCCACTCTTATCTCGATGATTTTTAAAAGTTTCTTGAACAAATTACCATAAAAAGTACTTCCATTTTAATCCCCAAAACTTAAATTTTTTACTAAAGATCAAAGAACTCACATTAATAGCTTCTATATTGCACCGGTTTCTTCATATTATTTAGGTTGATTCATGTCTTCATTAGACATAGATTCAATGACTGGAAACATTTCATATTCTTCTACATTTTATGCCCTTTCATTATTTCTCCTTAGTTGTCTTGAAAACTATTGGAATCTCCTTTGGTGACCCACCATGACCACACTAAAGTTGAGATGAGCTCTACCACAATTTACCCATGCCACTCAAGAATGCAATAGAAACAAATTCACAGAGGTTTACAACATGCTTCACTTGCACTCTTCCAAGATTTACCATGCAACTAGGTTCTTAAAGGTGGATTTCAATTACAAAAAATACGTTTTCTTACAGAAGTCGGGCTCGCAATATAAGCATTACTTAAAATTCCATGCTTACTGTTTCATGCATTTGAAGCTATGCAACATTTGATGGACTAGTACACCCCTCCACACGCAACAATATCCTTTGTGGTCAAATTTTGAACAAACACATTTTTGTGAATGGATATTATTAACAATCATCACTAGTATTCTATCAATATTATTATTATTATTATTTACACTCAAAACAAGGAATTTGACACCAATTTCTATTATTATTATTGAAATTAAAAAAAATGGAATTGGCACCAATTTCTCAAAAAACATATATATAAATATTAAATTTGAACCAAACAAAGATTGACTTTCAACACGAACCACACTGGACCATCCAACTTGTCTAGTGAATAGGCTTACAACAACCATGACATCCAATGCTCAGCCTGATTTGCTACTACACTGTGTTCACCACACTACACCAGTAACTAGTGCTCATACAACCCACAACAACCACACCAATGTGGTACTTCACACCAAAATCACCTCCTTCTTCTTTTTATTACAATCTCAACAAGGGGCTGAAATTGGTAGCTTACCCAAATTTTCAACATGCCTCAACTTTAGATGTTTCTTTGGGTTGGGCAGCTAACACACAAGATCGATGGGTATGACACTTGGCCCTTACCTCCTTCGATCTACCTACAGGCTACAAGTCAAAACAATGTATATTCATTTTTTATATGCATCTTAACTTCTTTATTTATCAAATATTCAAATAGATTAAATCTCTAAAGAATCATTGTAAATCTATATTAACTTAGAATTTATCAAAAATAAAAATGAATCAAATATTCTTCAAATTTTTCTTTCTAAAACAAATTTACACTTCAAGAGATTTCATCCCCTTTATCCTTAATAAATATAAATTAAAATAAACCTATCCTAATTCTCAAAATAATTAAAATTTATGAATTATACATCTCTTCCTTTTTAATGACAATTTACTCCATTATTTTATATCACTCTACATTTCCAAAACACTTAAATCTAAATAAGAAACCATAACTAAATATTAAAACATTTAATAAAATACTCATCGAAATAACCAGGATATACTATAAACACTAAAAAATGAGTCATACATGTAGTACTTAACATGTCATACCTAAAAAATAAGTTAGACAAAATTAATTTCATATAAGATATTAAATTAATTAATTTAATATAAAATTCATATGTTGCATTTAAAAACACAACTTGATATGCCCATTAATAAAAAAAATTAAACAAATATTATATTTTATATATAAATCAAGGGGGCCATAGGATTTCTAAATAGTTCAATGTCAAAAAGGGAGAAGGTTAAACAAAATTAATTAACAATTTTTTATTAATTTTCAAATTTCTTGATGTGTGTTTAGGGCTTGAAAAATTTGATGGTTGGTTGGATACTTACTAACTTAATTTTAGCAATATGTTACATATAGATAATTTATATAATAAGTTATAAAAGGATAATTTGCTTAGCTTTTAACATAGAACTGTGGGTGAAAATGTGAAGTTGGGTTACACATTTTGCCTTCTTTTGAGAAAAAAAATTCATTTTTTTCTGTTCTTCAACTTTCTGCAAGCCAAAACAATTTTTCTGTTTAGAATTTCATTTTGCGATAAAATTAAAAGTTGTCAGAAATTTTATTAGCTTTCTATTACTTATTTTTTATAATTTTTTTATACACATTTGATATGTCAACTTATCGTTTCCTTGAGTGTGTGGTTTTTAACAATCAAAGGATTCATAAGAAATGATAATACACACTGTTGTATTCTTTGAAACTTTGTGTTTTTGAGAAACAAAATGTGTTACAACAATCTAGATAGAGTCTACTTCGGCTTTGTTATATTTACAAAGCCAACTGATGCATATCATAATTACTAGAATTTTTTGAACTTGTCCAATATGAAAAAACTACATATTTTGAATATGTTTTGCGATGTGCGAAATGTATTAACATATAAGTTATAAACAAAAAAAACTAAAAACTGCCCGTTATAGATAACAAACCAATGTAATGCACCATAATTTTTTCAATTTTTTTAGTGTGTTTTGGAAGATACAAAATTATGATTTCACTGAATCATAATGACCTTCAAAAATTGTTTGCACCTACCTTATTACAAAATTAATTAAAATTAATAAATATTTATGAAATTCCATAAAAGTTATATTCCTGAAAGTAGATTGAATTCTGAAAATACTTTTCTTGGTTTCGACAATTAATTCATAATGTTTCATGGAGTTTAATTATTCCAAAGCTGAAGATATGTATTTAGAGCTTGGCTCTGCAAAATTGCAGATGTGTTAGCTCGATTGATTTTTTTTTTTGCATGGATGTCCCATCAAGTCTAACAACATAAAATTTCGGCCGACTTTTACCTGACTTTCCGTCGGTCGGAAAATACAACGAAACCCCTCCAAAAAAAACATTTCGCAGCAATATAAATTGACATAAAAGCATTCATTATTTTCGTATAATTTCGCACATTTGGTCTAATTTTGCAAAGGTCTTGGTCTAATTTTGCAAAGAATTTTTTTGGGTTTAAGGACTTTTCTTGGAGGTACATTCAATGGACATTTTTGCAAAGGATTGTTTTGGGTTTAAGGAATTTTCTTGGAGGTACATTTAAAAGATGTTTTTTTAAAGGTTTGTTTTGAGTTTAAGGAATTTTCTTGGAGATACATTCAAAGGACATTATATTCAAAGGACATTTCTTGGAGGTATGTGATACATTTTTGTATGTATTTTGTGTTTCATTTTTTTTTTAAGGTACTTTTTTTTAGAGGATTTGGGCTTAATTTTCATTATTTTTAGAGGTTTTGGGCTTAATTTTCAAATGACTCTTTTTAGTCTTACTTTTGAAATGACTATTTTTAGGCTTAATATTCAAAGGAAATTTTTTGGAGGTATTTTTTAAAGTGATATTTTTTTAGAGGATTTTTTGAAGTATTTTTTAAAGTGCCATTTTTTAAGAAGTTGGAATTAATTTTCAATGGACATTTTTTGGAGGTATTTTTTGAAGTGACATTTTTTTAGAGTACGTGTTTTGGGTTGAAGTAAATTTTTTATAATGATTTTTAAAAATGAGTTCTTGTCTAATTTTTTAGATGAATTTTTTTTTGCAGAATTTGGAAAGAAATATTTTGAGCTTCATTTCATTTTTATAAGACATTTTTTTCTCAGATTTTTTGAAGTGTTTTGGATTGATATATTTTTTGCAAAATTTTTAAAATGATTTTTTTTAAATTAAATATTTTGTGATGTTTTTTTTTAATTGAGTTTTTGTCTAAATTTTTGAAGGAAACTTTTTGAACTTCATACTCTATTATCATGGGAAATCGAAGGAATTGCGTGAGAAAATATGAACGAAAAGAGACCCTGAGGAATGTAGAGAAGAAACGAGAGAATCTCGTAAAAGAAAGAGAGAAGCACTCCAAATATTGAAAGGGAAAATCAACCTCAACCAGAAGTTGAAGCAGGCGTGTAAATGTAAATATTGTGAATTTGATATTTAAAATTTTCCTAGTGTAAAATGTGAAGCTTAATTATTTTTGGATGAACTAATTTGAAAAATATTTTGCAATGTAAATAGGGAGAGATATTCCTCAAAACATTGATGATGGGATACAAAATTTTGAAAGAGAAAGTGAAAGAGATATTGAACCAATGATTAAAGATGGTGAAAATGTTGAAAGAAATTTAAGTGAAGAAATTGAATTATAAGGAATGTATATATATATATATATATATATATATATATATATATATATATATATATATATATATATATGTTGAACACATGAACGCATTATTTAAATTATTCATATTTATTAATTTAGTTATTTATTGAATATGTAAACTTATTATGTACTATTCATTCGAATATGTACAAATGAAATCAATGTCGATGATGAGATGTTAGAAAATGTTGACACTCACACATATGGAGATAAAAGAGCTAACCATGTTATACGATATTGTGTTAAACGCATTTTTGATACGTAATTCATAAAGGAAAATGTGACAGTTTAAGCCCAAATGTTGAAAGGTCTCCTATCAGTTAGGAAATTAAAAGAAGCTACGACTTTATTGGGTATTTGAAAATCAAAAAAAGATTAAAAAATGAAGGATAATGTGATACAAAATATAAATAGTGCTATAAATTAAATTAGAATATCTAGACAGAAAAATGTTTCAATTGTACGTAGAGAAATACATATGGGAGTGGTTTCATCAAGTACTAAAGAGAATTGCTCGGCAAAATCTATGGCACGATCATTAGGAACCTCATGAAAAGCTTTGCACAAACATTGGAAATTTCGGTTGCAAATATATGTAAATGATGAACTTGCTTGTCGGAGAGCTATTTGTAGGCAACCATACAAAGATAGACTTGGAGAAAATGTTAAAAAAACAATATATGAATATTGCAAGAAAAATTCACGTGTTTCGCCAAATGCAAGGGATGTGATGCGAAGAAGAATAACACGAAATCAGTATGAACAACATGAATATCATTTCTTGGAAACCACTCAGATAGATTTATTCAAAAAGTTCAAAGAAGAGAATCATGAAATTCATGTCTCAATCAGTGCTTTTGTTTAACAAAAACCATGGTATGTAAAACCTCTCACCATACGCGACACTTGTTGTTGTCATTATCATGTGGAATTTGAGTTATATTATGACACATTCCTTAATTTTGGTAGAAAATTTTGGAAAGATTCACATCCTCCTTCCACTATCTGTGATTTCATATCTCAAATTCTATGTGAAAGAGAAAGTGATGAATTATTTTATGAAAAGAAATGTGTTGGTGGTAAAGAATGCGATGATTGTGGAAATTTGACTATATTTTAAAAAAAATATCAATCTGATATAAATGATCAATCATTGTCCAACATGAAAGTGAAATGGAAGAGATATGAATATATCCATACATCAATCAAGGTTCAAATAGTGCTAAAAGAATTGAATTACAAGAAGAAGATATTTTTTTGATAGATTTTTTGAGAAAGTTTGAGGCAGAAATTTATAAATACACTAAGCATTCCCATAGAGCTCGATGTCAAGACTTTAAATTCAAAAAATCCCTTGAATTTTTTCCACCAGGGACCATTTTGTTAGTAATTGATTTTGTAGAAAACTACACATTTGTTCCACAAAGATAAATTCAGAGTGAATAGTATCATTCTGACCAAGTCTCCATGCTCTTCCATATTCTATATAGACATGTTGAACAAAACGTTGATCATATAGAAAGCACCAATGAAAATTGGCATGTTATTAAATAATATCACTTCTATATCAGTGACGATCATACACATGATATATATCTTGTACAACATTGTTTTGGAAATATTTATGACTCCTTGAAAAGTCATGGAATAAAATTCAATGAACATTGGATATGGTCAGATGGATGCGTAGGTCAATTCAAATCTTCATGATCATTATTTTGGTTGTGTTGTCTTCATAAGAAAACCTGCATTAAACATTGTTGGAATTTCTTTGAGACTGGCCATTGAAAAGGATAACATGACGGTGCAGGGACATGCATAAAACAAGCACTTCAAAGATATCAAATGAACCCCTCTGTAAACTAACTTGTGGATGTTAAAGAAGTTGTTCAATGTTGCATCGCTGCTCTAGGCCATGAGACTAACCGGTCAAGGGAAGTGTGAAGGTACATTCAATTTATTTTTTATTGGATATCTAATTTTAAACAGTGTACATTTATCACAATGATTATCTTTGATGGTATTTTGATATCATATTTACATTCTTCTTTTAATTTTCCATATATAGTTTTTTTTGGCATATTGGGATCGAAGATGTAGATATATCAATTGGAAATAACGTTGAAACAATAAAAGGGACTCGAAAATTGCATTCAATTAAAAAAAAGTTGTCCAAAAATGTATTTGAATTAGATAAAAGAAAATATTCTTGCTTTTGTCATGTTTGCATAGACAACATAGAATCCAATGATGTTTGTGAAAACAAAATGTATGTAAAATATTAGAAACATACAGAGCTAAATACAAAGGGGAAAATGTTCATTGCAATGTTTGAAGAAATGCAATCAGAGGAGACTATAATATCATCTGATGGTGATCGAGTTTCTGATCTTGTTAGAGAAGGTAACATTTGAATTTCTTTCAAATGATAGAGATCTAGAAATAAATTTAAATACATAATTTTGTTAAGTTTATTTTATTGTGCATGAGATGTTTTTTCTGTAATTGCACCTACTGAAAATGATGAAAATGTGAAGTATTTTTTGATGCATTGCACTGAATGAAAAATGAAATTATTAGAAAACTATAATGATCATGGGTTTCCATATGAAAGAGGATCTATTATACTGAAATGTTATTTTTTCAGACAAACTAATTAAAGTGGGTATTTTGTTTACTTTTAAGACTATGAACCTGATGTCATAAGTTGTCAATATATTCACTTGGAGTGTGCAGCACACATAAAGTTGATAGAGGTTCAATCAAAGAAAAAAATGAAAATTAAGAAATGGAAAATGTCAAAATCTGATCATGAACGGATCATTGAAGATGGCATTCCATTGGAATTTTTTTAATTGAATTGCCCAACAATTTCTTCTCTTTGGATTCATGTTTTATAACTTCCAGAACTCAACTAAAAATTGAGCTTCCTTGTTATGTTATCTGTGCAAGTGTTTGCACATGTAAATTGTTTTGGTACATGCACACTAGTATCAACTGAAAGTAGCTTTTCTATGTGCATTGATGAAAAATGTTGCAAGTACTAGATATATATGTTCTAGAAGTATTGGATATATGTGTGTGTGTGTGTGTGTGTTCTAGAATGCAATTAAAACTGAAAGTATCTTTTATAAGTGCATTAATGAAAAATGTTGCAAGTATTGGATATATATGTTCTAGAATTCAATTAACTGAAGTAGTTTTTCTATGTGCATCGATGAAAAATGTTGCACGTATTCGATATATATATATGTTCTAGAATGCAATTAACTATTCAAGCAGTTTTACTATGTGCACTGATGAAAAATGTTTCACCTACTAAATATATATGTTCTAGAATGCAATTAACTGAAAGTAGCTAAATTCTATTGGCATTGATGAAAAATGTTAAAGTACTAGATATATATGTTCTAGAATGCAATTAACTATTCAAGTAGATTTTCTATGTGCATTGATGAAAAATGTTGCATGTACTGGATATATATGTTCTAGAATGGAATTAACTGAAAGTAGATTTTCTATACATGCATTGATAAAAATTGTTGCACGTACTGGATATATATACATTATAGAATGCATTTTTAAATTTTTATGATTGTTTGACACATCTAACAAGACCTAGAATCTTATGATTGTTTATATATATGTGTGTGTGTGTGTGTGTGTGTGTGTGTTGTACTTCAATCTTTTTAACATATATATTCAAACATGTGTAAAATCATTTATACATGTACATATATTCATGTGAATTTTTTTTTTTTTGGAAAACGACAACTTGAATTTTAAAAACAAAACATAATATCATAATCACATGCCAAATGTATTTCAACAATCCAAAACTTGAGTTTTAATTTTTTTTTTATTATATCACAACATTAGTTCACATGCCATGCCAATTTGAGTTCAACTATCCAATAAAAACATTTAACATTATATCACATGCCAAATGTAGATCAACCCTCCAAAACTTAAGTTTTAATTTAACAGAACATTATAGATCACAACATTACTTCACATGCCAAATGTAGTTCAACCATCCAAAACTTAATTTTTAAAAACAAAACAAATTATAACACAACAATACTTCACATGCCAAATGTAGATCAAATGCAAAACACTAATATAGATCACAACATTACTTCACATGCCAAATGTAGTTCAACCATCCAAAACTTAAGTTTTAAAAATAAAACAAATTATAACACAACATTACTTCACATGCTAAATGTAGTTCAACCATCCAAAACTTGAGTTTCAAGTTTTAAAAACAAAACATTATAGATCACAAGTATCAAGTATCAAGTAACATTACTGCACATGCCAAATTTAGTTCAACCATCACACTTTAAAAACAAAACAAATTATTTAACACAACATTACTTCACATCACATGCCAAATGTAGTTCAACCATCCAAAACTTGAGTTTTAAAAACAAAACAAATTATATATAACACTGTAACATTACTTCAAATGCCAAATGTAGTTCAACCATCTAAAACTTAAGTTTTAAAAACATTATATATCAAATTCACATGTACAAAATGTTGTTCATATAAAATATGTCCAAAATTTGTAGATCTCACAAGTATCAAGTATCAAGTTATATATGACTGCATCTAGATAAAACTATATATATAAAAAGTAAATTTAAGACTAAATCTATTGAAAATATAATGTTGAACGTGTGCATGTGCATCATCCATCAAATACAGATGGATGTAGTGTCTTTCCCAGCAAATTCACAATCCTTGAGCTATCATGTGAAGCATGGAGAACCTGTACACAATGTGTACAAACATTAAAATTTGATGTTTTAAAATTGAGTGAGAATATATAGAACTTTATGTAAAAAACAAAATGTAAAAAAAAATCATGCAATACCTCATGAGGTTCCCTCTCCATTTCTTGCTCGTCCACTACAACTTCCCCCACAGGAACATCTCCAACAACAAAGTGTACAATATACATACATATATATATATATTAAAAATTTTCAAATGAAAATGCATATATAAACTTATTTTCAATAATATTAAAAAAAAAAGTTACAACTTGTTCAAATGGTTGAAATGATGTGGATGTTCCTATCTCCATCACTAGAGTCCGTGGAGAAAAGAAAATCTCTATAGAAACCTAAAATTCAAAAAATTTAAAAGTATAAAATAACTCAAGATCAAGATCTCAATTTATAATAAAACCTGTAAACTTAAATTTATAAATTATAACGTAAAAACATATATTTAAGTGAAAAATTGAATACTTCTACTAGTGGATTTGGCATAAAGACAGGCTCCAAAAGAAAATCTCCCAAAACCTAAAATTCAAAAAATTTAAAATAACTCAAAATCTATAGATCTCAATTTATAACAAAACTTTTAAACTTCAATTTATAACTTATAACTTAAAAACATATATACATTTAAGTGAAAAATCGAATACTTGTGCTGGTGGATTTGGCACATCTCCTAAGAGTGGTTCAGAAATAAAATCTCCAAAAACCTAAAATTCAAAAAATTTAAAATAACTCAAGATATAGATATATCTCATTTTTTAATGGAAATTTTTGAGGTGGAATATATAACTTAAAAACATAAATTTTAAAAGTGAAAATTTTTTCATTCTTGTGATTGTGGATTTGACACATCTCCTAAGGAAGTAGAAGGTACATCTCTCAAGGAAGAAGAAGGTACCACCATCCCAAAAACATCGGACAGAATCAGAATCTGTTAAAATTTTTTATTATATATATGTACATGTACATGTGTGCACAATTATTTATTTTAAAAATATCTCATCATGTTTTGATATATATAATAATAGATAGAAAATAATTGTACATCATCATGTTCACTTAAAAAACACTAACATTTTCCAACATATCTTGATGGTGAGAACCATCTTGATTATATGATTGATGGTGAGACCCATCTTGATTGTTTGAACCAGAGGCTCCGGACGTGATATTAACATTCTCTTTATTCATCATGCGTGACAACTGTAAATGGTGTTAACATATAATGATACATTTTTGTTAGATTAATGTATACAAACAAATGTATGTATATACGTATTTATTACAAATTGTACATGTGTTAAAATAATTGAACCCTAACCATTAACACATACCGTTCCCATGCACTCTTTTTCATGAACAATTAGGTCCTGCCAACCATTGTGACAATTCTTTGCATATGTTTTGAGATCTTCAACACTCATGTTGTCAATCTCTTCATCTTTATAATACACAAAATTATCACGTGCATTCTTACGTGCTCTTTGTCGATTCAGACAAACATCGACTCCACCCAATCCATTGTGAACATTGTCAATGATGGCATCCCTTGCTTATTGACTAATTTGAGAAGTGGCTTCCATCTCTGACCGCAAATTTTCGACACAAAATGGTCGACTAAGCAATGGTGGCTCAGGGTGAGGCAAATCAACATCATGCCTAGCGCCCCTACGGTCACACAAGCGACCTTTCCTAGGACCAAAAAATTTAGAGAGAGGTCATTGTACTTGGGTTTCATTTGCAAAAATAATTCTGCGTAAAAGAATTTTTTAAAATAAAGCAGAACCTCGTCATTCCATGGGATTCCTCCATAGGTCGCAAGGTGTCTATCATACAAATAGTGAGCTATGTGAGGGTGCTTGAAATATTTCACCTTCAACATATTTCTTTTCGGCCCTTCTTTGAAATTATACATAGAATTGGCCATTGTTGTTGTAACTCTTTGTTTAACAACCTCCCATTTATCGAGACCTATCACTGGTTCCTTTCTTTTTCTCATGACTTCTACAAAAGTATCAATGGTTGGTTGAAGCTTTCGGTACACATCTACTAGTTCGCCTAAAGAGTGTGTAACTATTTCCAATCTTTGTCGACTCTCAACAGGTAGAGTCAAAGCCATGGGATCTCTCTACAATTTTGCATGAAGATGTTGACACCTTTCTAAGGTGCATTGCTCAATGTTTTTTTCCCAAGGTATATTAGAAATATCCACCGGATAAGTCGTGGTTGGTGGACAACCTTCTTCTTGAATGAAGCGTTCTTCCCTAAGTCTATTTTGAGCAATATTTGGAGTAGTATTTTCAGCCTCTGCATCAATATATAAAATTTTGTATATAAAAAAAACACATGTAAATAGATTTGTACAAATTTAATGAAAAAAAATATTCAAATTGATGGCCACCTCGATGTGGCTGGCTAGCATCTTACCCACCCTGAGACTGTTGAGAACTAGAACAACCCTATTGAGAACCAACACAACCATCGATTGGTTGAGAACCAATACGACCATCCATTGATTGGCCTCTGGGGGAATACATATCACCACCTTCATGAAATCCGCGAACACTTACTGATGGACCTCTAAGGGAATCTGAACCACCACCAACCTCACGAGATGAGAGAGAAGCTTCATAAACAAATATGAATTTATAATCAATTCAAAAATATATTCATACATATAAATACATGTATATATTCATTGATTAAATCGCGTGAACCATACCATGATTGCGTGATCCATGGGCATGCTCCATTGATGGAGTAGACACCCTTCTCCTCTTGGCTCCTAAAAAATAAAAAATGAAAGTTATTAACAACTAATTTAACTCACAAAATTGATAAAAAATCAATTCCATATGTACACACATGTATGCATATGTATGGATATTTAAGATTATATTTAAATACCATGAACATCCCTCGATCCCTGATCCCCCTCTCTCGTAGAGATATGGGATTCTGTTGATCTCCGTTGTTCATCCTCCATGATATATATATCTACAATGGACATTTACAATTATTTTTTGATATTACTACTTAAAATAAATTCAAAATAAATTTATGAAAATTAATGTAATTTAGTGTACACAAATTGTGTAAAACACAACTTTCAAAGCACTAATTGATGTGTGAAATGAAATTTAAGAAAAAAAAATATAAAAATGTTAAGTTCACCAAATTGAGCTTTACATGGTGGGAGCACACTTGGTATAAAATTGAAAAAAACACATGGTCATTAAAAAAGAAGCGTTAAACTCCATTTAAACAAAAATTTGTTGAAGTCCTCGCATTTTAATTTTATAAAAATGTGAAGTTCACCACTTGTTGCAAATGTGAAGTTCACCAAGTTACGTTTTACATGGTGTGGTGGGAGCACACTTGATATATAATTGAAAAAAACACATGGTCATTAAAAAAGGCGCATTTATAAGTACAAAACACACACATATCCAAGATATGTTACAATGTCCATCAATAAATTTTGAAGGAGAGAATCTCAACATTAATTCATCTTTCAAAGATGAATCTTGAATTTTTTAAGAAGAGCATCTCAAAACTAATTCATCTTTGAAAGATGAATCTTGAATTTTGGAATAAGAGCATCTCAAAACTAATTCATCTTTGAGAGATGAATCTTGCATTGGCATTGCCCCGTATAATTCTAATTCATCTATTAATTCATCTTTGATAGATGAATCCTGAATTGGCATTGCCCCACGCAATAGATCAACAGACATCTTATTCACATTTGTACAATGTCTTATACTAAAAAAATGAAATTGGCTAACAATATTGTTTGCTATTCCATACAGTTCTTTTAGCCTCTCCTTCTTAACTTGGTACACGTCATTCATTTCGTTGTGCACAAGTTCAGAATTGGTGAAAACTACAATTCCATTTTATCCATACTCCATAAATTTTCCCAAGCCTTCTATCAATTCAATATAATATGCCTCATTGTTTTTTGTTCTTCCTGGTATACTCATTTTCCTTTGGACGAATGTGCTAGTCGCAATATTGGAAAGCACATATGTAATCACTACTTTCCCTGGATTGGGATAGAAAGAAAAATTTATGCATAATTTCCATTTTTGAACCATATTTAGTGGGTTTTTTAACCCTTGAAAAAAAACAAATTCAATAAAAATATATTAAATTGACATTTATTGCAAATGCATGGGAGAAATGACACATGTGCATGAGATAAATGACATGTGCATGGTTTATCTTAAAGTTTGACTTATATTTTATGGTAGAATTCACATTTAGAAATGAGATGCGTTAAATTTTGCCTTGAATTAATGAGAGGAAGCCTTTAGTTTGTGGTAGAAATGAAATTTACATGGTTTGCAAAATTATTTTATGCACTTACTAAAACAACGTTTAGTTTTTAGGCCTTACATTTTTCCTTGAATTAATGGGGGAAAGCCTTGAGTTCGGGGGATACTATCCTATGAGAGTTTAGCCATTTTAGGTTCAGTTTTTAGGCCTTAAAGTTTGCCTTCAATTAATGGGGTAAAGCCTTGAATTTGGGGGATACTATCATATGAGAGTTCAAC
The DNA here is from genome assembly GCA_034641835.2 of Pinus albicaulis. Lineage (NCBI taxonomy): Eukaryota > Viridiplantae > Streptophyta > Pinopsida > Pinales > Pinaceae > Pinus > Pinus albicaulis. The sequence continues at coordinate 59,440 of JAXQQM020069376.1, read as the reverse complement.
CACTTTAGGTTCAGTTTTTAGGCCTTAAAGTTTTCCTTGAATTAATGAGAGGAAGCCTTTAGTTTGTTGGAGAAATGGCATTTACATGGTTTGCAAAATTATTTTATGTACTTACTAAAACAACTAGTTATGTCAAAAATCACACCTTTATGAGTTTGTGGGAGAAATGAAATAGAAATGACACATGCCTTAAAGTTTTCCTAAAATTTTATGGGAGAAGGGAGAAATGACACGTGTACAAGGTTTTCCTTAGAGTGGTAGTGGTTTATGGATATTAAAATGAAGAACTTCTATTTCTGTTCCAAAGATTGACTATAGGGGCATTTACTGGATATGTCACCTTTAATAAAAGATGAGATCCAGAGGCTACCTGGCCCTTTACAGACTCTGCCTTTAGAACTTGTAGAAGTTAACACTCAACAAACAGACGGAAATCCTATGGAAGTTCAAAATCGTATGAGAGTTCGGCCACTTTAGGTTCAATTTTTAGGCCTTAAAGTTTGCCTTGAATTAATGAGAGAAAGCCTTTAGTTTGTGGGAGAAATGACATTTACATGGCTTTCAAAATTATTTTATGCACTTACTAAAAACATGCTATAAAGTTAATGGGAGAAAGCCAACATGATACATACTTTAAAAGCTTTGCCTAAGAATTTATGGGAGAAATGACACATGTACACAGTTTGCCTTAAAGTGGTTGTGGTTTATGGATATTAAAATGAAGAACTTCTATTTAGATCTGTTCCAGAGATTGAGTATAGGGGCATTTGCTGGATATGTCACCTTTCAAAAAAGATGAGATCCAGAGGCTACCTAGCCCTTTACGGACTCTTCCTTTAGAACTTATAGAAGTTAACACTACCCGGCCCTTTACAGACTCTGCCTATAGAACCTTGTAGAAGTTAACACTCAATAGACAAACTAAAATCCTATGGAAGTTCATCCACTTTAAGTTCAATTTTTAGGCTTTAAATTTTTCCTTTAATTAATGGGAGAAATCCTTTGGTTTTAGAGTAACCTTAGAAAATGCTAAAGTGTGAAGATAGTGCTTTACCTACAAAACAATGGAATTGAAGATTGTGCTTATATATCAGAGTTCTGTTATGACAAATTAGTTATGTCCTTAATAAGAAGTATGATTTATCACTTATCAAATTTTTTAATAATTTATAATAATGTCATTTTTGGCTTGTACTATCATTCATCCTTGATATGTACAAGAATTTTACAACTTCAACATCAACCTACACCATCATAAAAAATTAGTTATGTCCTTAATAAGAAGTATGATTTAGCACTTATCAAATTGTTTAATAATTTATAATAATTGATATGTACAAGAATTTTACAACTTCAACATCAACCTACACTATCATGATATCACTGTAGCCATGTCAATATAGATTATTTATATCCATTACATCATAAAACACTCCACTTTTAACATTTTAAAAGAATAAAGCAACATGGAAGCACATGTGTGTGTGTGTGTGTCTTATGCTCTAAAAATTAATAGACTAATAAAAAAAAGTGATATTCTCGTTTTGGGTTTCTCGAGTAAATTATATGTTATTGCATGTGTTTTAGATTGAATAATTTTCATTTTATTAAGAATCTATTTGAAACAATTAACTATATAAGGTTAAAACCTATGGTTTGTATCAAATTACCTTTGGTTTTAATGGAAAACTTTTATGGCTAATTTGTTTTTCTCGAAATGTGATAAACCCCATTAAAATGGGAGATATATCGAAATCATTCCTATGGTGTAATAAAATAGTTGAGTAGTTTAAAGATATAGATGGATAAATTCAATGAGCATAGTTTTGAGATATATAAGTCCAAAATGAAATAGTTGTTGGTGAACAAATATCAGTGGATCACTATGGATATATCTGCTTCATTAAAAGGGATTTTTGTAGAAGGATTGACTAAGTTGGAAAGAAGGGAAAATATCACAATTATACGTAAATGCATGTGTTTTACATTGAATAAATTTCATTTTATTAAGAATCTATTTGAAACAATTAACTATATAAGGTTAAAATACATGTTTTGTATCAAATTACTTTTGGTTTCAATGGGAAAATTTTATGGTTAATGTGCTTTTCTCGAAATGTGATAGACCCCATTAAAATGGGAGATATATAGAAATTATTCCTATGGTGTAATAAAATAGTTGAGTGGTTTAAAGATATAGATGCATAAATTCAATGAGCATAGTTTTGAGATATATAAGTCCAAAATGGAATAGTTTTTGGTGAACAAATATCAGTGCATCACTATGGATATATCTGCTTCATTAAAAGAGATTTTTCTAGAAGGATAGACTAAGTTGGAAAGAAGGGAAAATATCACAATTGTATGTTAATGCATGTGTTTTACATTGAATATTTTCATTTTGTTAAGAATCTATTTGAAACAATTAACTATATAAGGTTAAAACCTATGTTTTGTATCAAATTACTTTTGGTTTTGATGGGAAAATTTTATGGTAATTTGTTTTTCTCGAAATGTGATAGACCCCATTAATATGGGAGATATATTGAAATGATTCCTATGGTGTAATAAAATATTTGAGTAGTTTAAAGATATATATGCATGAATTCAATGAGCATAGTTTTGAGATATATAAGTCCAAAATGGAATAGTTGTTGGTGAACAAATATCAGTGGATCACTATGGATATATATGAATCATTTTCTAGAAGGATGGAATAAGTTGGAAAGAAGGGAAAATATCACAATTATATGTTAATGCATGTGTTTTACATTGAATAATTTTCATTTTATTAAGAATCTATTTGAAACAATTAACTATATAAGGTTAAAACCTATGTTTTGTATCAAATTACTTTTGGTTGGGAAACTTTTATAGCTAATGTGTTTTTCTCGAAATATGATAGACCCCATTAAAATGGGAGATACATCGAAATGATTCCTTTGGTGTAATAAAATAGTTGAGTAGTTTAGAGATATAGATGCATAAATTCAATGAGCATAGTTTTGAGATATATAAGTCCAAAATGGAATATTTGTTGGTGAACAAATATCAGTGGATCACTATGTATATATTTGCTTCATTAGAAGGGTTATTTCTAGAAGGATGAACTAAGTTGGAAAGAAGGGAAAATCTCACAATTATATGTTAATGCATGTGTTTTACATTGAATAATTTTCATTTTATTAAGAATCTATTTGAAACAATTAACTATATAAGGTTAAAACCTATGTTTTGTATCAAATTACATTTGGTTTCAATGGGAACCTTTTATGGCTAATGTGTTGTTCTCAAAATGTGATAGACCCCATTAAAATGAGAAATATATCGAAATGATTCCTATGGTATAATAAAATAGTTGAGTAGTTTAAAGATAGAGATGCATAAATTCAATGAGCATAGTTTTGAGATATGTAAGTCCAAAATGGAATAGTTGTTGGTGAACAAATATCAGTGGATCACAATGGATATATCTGCTTCGTTAAAAGGGGTTTTTCTAGAAGGATGGACTAAGTTGGAAATAAGGGAAAATATCACAATTATAAGTTAATGCATGTGTTTTACATTGAATAATTTTCATTTTATTAAGAATCTATTTGAAACAAATAACTATATGAGGTTAAAACATCCATATCTGCTTCATTAAAAGGGATTTGTCTAGAAGGATGGACTAAGTTGGAAAGAAGGGAAAATATCACAATTATATGTTAATGCATGTGTTTTACATTGAATCATTTTCATTGTATTAAGAATATATTTGAAACAATTAACTATATAGGGTTAAAACCTATGTTTTGTATCAAATTACTTTTGGTTTCAATGGGAACCTTTTATGGTTAATGTGTTTTTCTCGAAATGTGATAGACCCCTTTAAAATGGGAATATATCGAAATTATTCCTATGGTATAATAAAACAGTTGAGTAGTTTAAAGATATAGATGCATAAATTGAATGTGAATAGTTTTGAGATATACAAGTCCAAAATGGAATAGTTTTTGGTGAACAAATATCAGTGGATCACTATGGATATATCTGCTTCATTAAAAGAGATTTTTCTTGAAGGATGGACTAAGCTGGAAAGAAGGGAAAATATCACAATTATATGTTAATGCATGTGTTTTACATTGAATAATTTTCATTTTATTAAGAATTTGTTTGAAACAATTAACTATATGAGGTTAAAACATCCATATCTGATTCATTAAAAGGGATTTTTCTAGAAGGATGGACTAGGTTGGAAAGAAGGGAAAATATCACAATTATACGTTAATGCATGTTTTTTTACATTGAATAAATTTCATTTTATTAACAATCTATTTGAAACAATTAACTATATAAGGTTAAAACCCATGTTTTGTATCAAATTACTTTTGGTTTCAATGAGAAAATTTTATGGCTAATGTGTTTTTCTCGAAATGTGATAGACCCCATTAAAATGGGAGATATATAGAAATGATTCCTATGGTGTAATAAAATAGTTGAGTAGTTTAAAGATATAGATGCATAAATTCAATGAGCATAGTTTTGAGATATATAAGTCCAAAATGGAATAGTTATTGGTGAAAAAATATCAGCGAATCATTATGGATATATCTACTTCATTAAAAGAGATTTTTCTAGAAGGATGGACTAAGTTGGAAAGAAGGGAAATCACAATTATATGTTAATGCATGTGTTTTACATTGAATATTTTTCATTTTATTAAGAATGTATTTGAAACAATTAACTATATAAGGTTAAAACCTATGTTTTGTATCACATTACTTTTGGTTTCAATGGGAAACTTTTATGGCTAATGTGTTTTTCTCGAAATGTGATAGACCCCATTAAAATGGAAGATATATCGAATTGATTCTTATGGTGAAATAAAATAGTTGAGTAGTTTGAGGATATAGATGCATAAATTCAATTAGCATGGTTTTGAAGATATATAAGTCCAAAATGGAATAGTTTTTGGTGAACAAATATCAATGGATCACTATGGATATATTTGCTTCATCAAAAGGGATTTTCCTAGAAGGATGGACTAAGTTAGAAAGAAGGGAAAATATCACAATACAATTGTGTCTCTTAGATGTTGAAGAATGTAGCTAGGTTCAGCCTTCATTATTAATATATTTGTCAAAAAGAATTTATAATTATTGTTTCCTAAAAAATATCTATAATGATTATCAAAACAAAAAATTTTGTTAGGAAACAACAAAAAGCTAGAAAATCGACAAATGGTTATACTAATGATGAAAGAGTGAGACCTTCAATTTAGGAAGGTTGTATAGTATGTCTCTTCCGATGCACTACAACTTTTAAGTGGACTAATATTAAATTAATAATAATAATAATAATAATAATAATAATAATAATATTATAAATTAAAAAAATAATAATAAAAAAAAGGCCAATGAACAAGTTGTTGGTATTTTGTAATTGAAATAAGTTAACTCAAGAAAAATCTACTCTGATGCGGGTAGATTGATGGTATGTGGAGGAGAGAACAGGTACAGATTATAAGGCAAAGTATTCAACAGGTAATGAAAAGGAACCATATGGAGGTGCAACTGGCCATGGAAAATTTCAGTGGAAGAAATGAACATAGATATCTAAATAGTCATTTCTCATTTTTTATTTGACAGGAAGATATTTTTTCTCTACTTGCAAAAGTATGTTTTTCAGTGGAAGAAATGAAAACATTAGTTAGCCATTTCTGAGGGAAATGGATGTAGCTCACCTAATTCTAATGTATGAATAAAAATTATAATGCAAAACAAATTCAAATGAAGAACCAATTCTTAGGGCCCACAATAACCATGCTATACAAATCTTAAGGGCTCACAACATCCATGCTATACAAACCTGCAACCTCCAAAGGACCACAAGGCGTAAACTCTCCAAGCCAAAGTGACACAAAACAGACTCTCAGACATGCACATGATAGTTCAAACTACATAGTGCATGAGACCCTCACTAATATCTATTTTAGTCACTAGGTTTTGTGTATATTATAAGTTATGTGTATATTATAGGTTCTATGTATATGATAAGTTTTGTGTATATTATAAGGATCAGAGTAGGCCATAGATCTTGTAATCACTTAGGGAAGGTTCTGAAAGAAATTGAAATATTTGAATCCTTGAACTGTATTGGAAATTCTTCTTGCAAATGGAATTAATTTGAAATTTTATGGATCCATTCCCAAGATGATGAAACAAATCCTTTGTCGAAAAAATGTTGCCAACAAAACAAAAAAATCAAAGTTGCATGAGAAAGGGAAGGCTCGGGCCTCAAAGCACCATCATTTTTCATTTTTCAACATCATAAAAACATAAAAAACATTTTTTTTCACTTTCCTTTGCAAATTATAAGAGGTTGAGGCTTGAAAGCACCTAACAGTAACATGCATTTGGAGAGCGTTAACATAGTGACAGTGACAGCCTAGTAACAACCATTTGGAGAGAATTAACACAATGATAGTGACAACCTAATATCAGGTGTTTGGAGAGCATTAACAAAGTGACAATGACAACCTAATATCAGGAATTAGAATTTACTATGTACTATAAATCCAATTTCAATGACAAAGGAGAAGGATAACATACCTGGAAATTCGCAGACGACAAGAGGATGAAGCCGCATCAAGAATACAAGCAAGTAGATTGCTGAAGACGTCGTGGAGGACATATAACAAATTCCCTGTGAACAAAAAAAATAAAATTAAAATCACAAAAAAAAATATCAACAAAAATAATAAAAATAAAAACAAAGCAACACCTCACCTCGTCGTCGCGACGCAACAGAGCAACACCTCACCTTGTCATCGCAGTGCAACAAAGAAACACCTCACCTCATAGAGAAACACCTCATAAACACACGCGAGATGGACAGACATACGCGAGATGGTAATATGCCCGAAACCTATTAAGGTTTGTCAGCGGATATATATTTATAAGAACAAGTTCAGCCGAACTATTTTAAAAGTTCAATCGACTAATAGTTCAGCTGGACGGAACATTTAAATTTCTCCTTATAATCCATTGAAACTTTAACTTTAACTTGATAGCGAAGTATTTCTAAGTAGATTGGAGGTGATGGAAAACCCTAAGCTTTCCTGTGCATTCGACTTTCTCTCATCTGCCACCAAGCCCTTTCTCGGTTCTGCGGTCCCCGGAAGACAGCATGGGCTCTAGATTCAAGTTAAGCCCTGCTACTCTCGATGCTTTGCGGAGGAAGACTTGCAGATTCACCTCTCAGTTTACTCTACTCCCTCTGCAACTGACCAGAAGGCAGCTTTCCTATCAGAGCAACTCATTGAAACACACCAGGCTGCGGTGTCTATCCCAATGCTGGCTAGCTATGCAGGCCTGAAGGAAATAGAACCCACTCCAGGGGAAATTTCCAAGACTGCGAGGAGCCTCTGCGCCTTTTCTGGTAGTGCGCAAGGCTACATTCGCTCTAGCATTCACCTGTCTCTCCTGCGGGTCACCTCGGAGATCTCCAGTCTGAGCAACCTTCGCATCAAGGAAATAGGAAAAAGAATAGAGGTTGTCTTGGATGGCAGCGTGTTGAACAGGGATGTCAATCTGAAAATCGAGCTTAGCCCTAATCGCCATGGCTACCTAGATCTCTCATCTCCTTTTTTTCAGATTCAGATTTCAATCTCCTCTGGAAAAACTATTCTGCATTGGGTGCGCTCAACCAATCTAGTCCAGAGCATTGCGCTTGCACTCGAACACAAGCTAGGGATTCCCTCATCTCTTCAGAGGCTTCACTACGGAGGTAAAAATCTTGAGGTTTCTCTTCCCCTCTCTTTTTATAACATTGAAAGAGATGCTTCTATTGTTTTAACCTTCCGTCTGCGAGGGGGAGCAGCCGAGCAGCCTTCCTCTGCTCCAGGGGGAGCAGCTGGACAACCTCCTTCTGCTCCAGCTTTCTCGTATAGGGATGTTGTCCATGCACAGCCTCCCAAGACTTTTTTGGTTGATAAACTGGAGGAAGTCCCCTCCATAGAAATTTCTCAGCTAGATCTTGAAGATCAGCTTCAAAAATTTTCTGAATCAGCCATCATATGTCGCTTCAATGGACTCTGGCCCTGCACAACTGATCTCTACCAATGTATCCTCTCCAATTGGACCAACAACTGCAAAGTTGTCTTCTGCTCGAAGGGTTTCTTCATAGTGGTATTTTCCTTTAGCGAAGACTACCAGAAAGCCTTGACAGACGGCCCATGGTTCTGAGGAACAGCTAGGCTATTTCTCACCCCCTGGTTCCCAGTCTTTGACCCCTCAACGGCTGTCATCACCAAGCTACCTATATGGGTTCGACTTCCTAATTTACCAGCGCACCTATGGCACTACTCTATCTTTCAAGGAATTGGAAACTCTCTGGGTCGCTATCTGGCAATAGACAGATCCAAAGGGGAGAAAGGAATATACACTTACGACAGAATATGTACTGAAATAGACATGAGCAAAGGTCTCCCTGATCAAATCAATCTCAAAATTGGGGATTTCCTTTGGACGCAAACTTTGGATTATGAGAATACCACCTTCCACTGCCGCCACTGCCATCAAATAGGGCACCTACAGAATTCTTGTTCTACATTCCTCACCCAAAAGAAGAAAAATAATCCCAAATCAAAATCTAAAAGCTGGAAACCATGTGATCCGCCCCCCATGGATGACATTGATTCCTTCAGCTCGGACGAGGAGGAGACTGAGGCAGAAGTGGAGGTTGCAATGCAAACGAAAGACTCACCCTCGGCAGCTACGCTGACGAAGGATTCACCCTCGGTTGTCCCTGAAGGACATACTGCTTCCCTGATTACACAGAAACGTACTCATGAGTCCTCCTCCTCCGATTCGGATAAGGAAGTTCTCCCTTCTATGAGCAACAGCGTTCAGATGGTTCTCGCCCTTCCGCACCAGGCAGGCTGGGTCAAAGTTAACAAAAAAAAAGGAAAAAAATGTCGCGTGGAGGAGTCTATCCACTCTGGGTAGATTCCATTTATTATCTCTTTTCGCTCTCTTGTCACACTTTTGGTTCTTCTGCTTATCACCTGTTTCCTTTCGGGACCGGGGTTGATAGTTTATCATTTCCGGCTTCCCCGCTCTCTTGCTTCTCTTGATTGTAACTTCAGTTTGTACCATATTTTTACTTAATAGAATTAGTCTTATTCAGAAAAAAAAAAATAGTTCGGTTGGACTATTAGTTCGGCTGAACTTTTGTTGTCGGTTTTCCTATCTCCGAAAAAAATCTGTTTTCCCACGCCATCAGTACGCACTCAATGTAAACAACAGAATGAGTTCTGCTAAACCAATTTCGATAGTTCAGCCGAACTCTCGAACAGTTCGCCTGAACTTTTATAAAAGTTCGGTCGAATTGTTGAGCATAAAAAGTTTTCCGCCCTAGATTCTCACAAAAGTGTAACCCAACTTCGCACTTTTACCCTTATATATTGTATTTAGAAAATATTAATAACACAATTTGATATGCACATTACAAAAATATTTCAATAATATATATATGAGACAAATAAGATTATAAGTAATTCAAGTAAAAAAAATGAGTAAGATAAACAAAACAATTATAGTCAAGAAATAAGTTACATGTCAGATGGCACCCATGGATCTAGATAAACGCTGACTCCCTTACTATTTATGTTCTCCTTTGAGTTAATAGGACATCATAAGTTTAAACTATAAAGTCTATATTATTTAAATGTTTATGCAATTTTTGGAAATTACATTTAAAAAAAATAATAATACAAATAAAATATTTCACAACATATGATAAAATTGTAAATACCTGCACAACTCTTAAGAGTACATTCAAATTATACAACACTCTTTATGATAAGAAAGCCTTTATATATATATATATATATATATATATATATATATATATATATATATATATATATATATATATATATATATATATTCCTCATTTATAAAATATTGAAATGAATTAAATCTATAAAAAATCATTATAAAACTATATTAACCTATGATTTATTAAGTATTAAGATAAATAAAATATTTTTCAAATTATTTATTATAAAACAAATTTGCATTTCAAGAAATTTCTCTCTCTTCATTTTTGAGAAATCGAACTTAAAATAAATCTATTCTTCATATGTTATATGTAACATTACATCATAAATCTAAATAAAAAAATAGAACATTGCAAAAACAATCGGTCATCAAAATAACTTAATATATATATATATATATATATATATATATATATATATATATATATATATATATATATATATATATATATATATATATATATATATATATATATATATATATATATATATATATATATATATATATTAATTCCTCATTTATAAAATATTGAAATGAATTAAATCTATAAAAAATCATTATAAAACTATATTAACCTATAATTTATTAAGTATCAAGATAAATAATTTTTTTTTCAAATTATTTATCATAAAACAAATTTGCATTTCAAAAAATTTCTCTCTTCATTTTTGAAGAATCCAAACTTAAAATAAATCTATTCTAATTCATATGTTATATGTAACATTACATCCATAAATCTAAATAAAAAAATAGAACATTGCAAAAACAATCGGTCATCAAAATAACCAAACATATCAGTAATCAAAATAACCAAAACATATCATAAATAAAACCCTGACTTATTATTTCACGTCTTATTAGTCCCTGCCGCTTGCGGCATGGGACTATAGAAAACGACTATAGTAATCGTTTTTGAAGACATAGCATTAATCCATGCGAATAAGTTAAAGTTTTTAGCCCCTCCCGAAGCTTAAGCTAATGTTTGGTCTAGCCATTCAACCTATCAAATAGAGACATAGTTTCGTCCACCAATAAGATTTTTTCTCGTCTTATTTGGCCTCTTCTCGAGAAAAATAGAATAAACTATAAAGAAAAAGGCTATAATATCATGGTTAAGGCAATTTGTTTGATTCGTATTTCAAAAACAAAAAATAATGTCAACATTAGTTCGCTAACATTAAATGTTAGTTGTTTTGGTTGTATGTATCTCTTGGTCCTGTAGGCTTGTCTCTGAGCCAGACCACATGGCGAGCTGCCGGACTACATGCAAATAGTGCTACATGGCCATTTGCATGTGCATGTGAACCAGCGATGACTATGTTGCTTATTTATATCCTGCCCTGCTTATTTACTTTAGATTTATACCCTGCTCACAATATGGCGCATTATCATAGTCTGTTGCCTTCCTCCAAAAATATTTCCAAAAGGATCTCAGATTTCAGAATGCAGTATTTTTCTAAGCTTCTGCTATCTTCTTGATTTCATAGTACCAGTATTGCTCTACGTTTATGTGTTCTTCTGGGTTTCATAGTATCAATGTTTTTATGTCTTTCTATAACAACCAGTTTTGCCTTAATCCTTCTATGTTTTTCTAATTGATTTTCTTATAAGAACCAATTTTTCCTTAATACGCGTAGCTTTTGATCAGACATTGAACTATTCTATCGGCATGAACTGCTCCATTTTGGCACAAAAAAATGGACTGGTGTAGGAGGACATATACGGTTTCATTCTGCCCTAATTAATTAAAGTCGCATGCACTGCTCCATTTTAGTTTAGCTTTCAGTTTGGCCAACTGTAACCACTATCCTGAAATGAATAAGACAATTAAGAACTAAACAGAAAAAGAATAAGAGTTCAGAATAGTAATAACTTGTTCACTATGTCTAAGAGAAACCTTAGGGAAGAACATAGAAACCTTATGCTGAGCTTCAAAACACAGAAACCTTGTGCGGAGCTTCTCTGCCAGCAGAAGCTGTGGTAGAGGCGCAACAACAGTGGTAGAAGGCACATGCGAATTTCTATTGAAGTAAAAGCGAACTTGTAGATATTGAATAGCATTTGAATTTTCACTAAATTTATAATTCTTCCTTTCAGAGGGTGCATAGATTTCTAAAATATATCCTTTGTAACTGCATCTTCATCATCTATGGAAATTTCTATAGTATATATTTATACTCTTTGTAAGGACTGTAAACTTGAATAAAACAATTGGTGGATGGCTTGATTTTTAATGTACATTAGCTATATCTATATATCTGTGTGTCTTTTTGTGTACCTTCCATCTTCGATGCTTCTGGATGTAATTCTTAAATGAGAGGTGTTCGAAGGATCAAAGACATCAAATCTATTCTCAACCTGGTAATCTATGTGAAATGACTCTAAACTTTCAAAATTCGATATTTTCACTAATTTCAACAGAAAATAAATACCAATCACCTCTTCGTCTTCCTCTGTAAAGTTGACAGAGAATTCCACCATTGTTGTCATCAAAATAAAATCAGGGTAACACGGACCTGTAGTGCCCCTACATAAGCTTATTAAATCTGGTGAGTAGAATCAAGTACAACATCAAAACTAAGTTTGCTAAAGTTCCATTTAATTGCAAAACGAAGCTTAAAATTGCATTTAACAAAAACCTATCTTCCAAGAAACAAACCCAACTGTAAAAAAAAAAAACTTTCTTCCATTGAACTTTGATTTATTTCGATACTTCTTTACATAAGAAGAATGTGAGATGTTCATAAGCATAAGCAGATCCTTGCTTAGCTGTTCATAGTCTCTTTCTGCAGAGAATTGATAGCCCATCTGTGTACATAATTCAGATGGCTCCTCATAAGGAGCTGTAGGTTCTGTGTCCATTCATACATAACACTGAACAACCATACCACATTACACTAATTAAATAAAACATAAAAACTACTACATAAGGGCGTAGATTTAGCAAAAACAAAAGTCCAGAGGTCTAACCAAGAGCCTGCATGACTAGTAGGATTTCTACAAGGGAAGAGTAGTCTAAAATACCTGCTGCACCCCTACATTAAGGCTGCAAATTTGGGCTTAAGGCTTGTGGCTGGGTCTTCAAAGCTTCTTGCTAATTTCACTTCATCAAGACTAAGCTGAAATGTTCCGTTGCCAATATTGGCCATTTCTTTGAGAATATTGAATGTAGGATAAGTCCCAAACATTATGGTATGAAGAATCATCCTCGGCTCTTGTTGTTTCATTCTGTTGACATAATATAGAGGATCCCCTCCCCCATTATTTCCTCCGTCACTCAAAAACACAATCATTGGTCTTTTGTGCTCAATTGTAGGATCTTTTGAGGCTTTGATCATCACTCTTTCAGCCAATTCCAACCCAGATGAATAAGTATTTCCTCCATCTGCATTATAGTCAAGAAGCGAACTAACAACTTCCTCCCTCATCTCTTTCATCTCTACAGCAATAACTACGCTGCAATCGAAGAGAATCACTGACACTGAATCATTAGATACCGCCCTGAGATGAGTTCTTATGAATCTTATTATCGCCTCAAATACGCAACCAAGCCTGAAATCATGCGAAAGATAAAACATGGACATTGTTGGCCCAATATCTATACTGCCCATGGACCCCGATTTATCAATGACAAAAACGACATGATGAGGAACATTCTTGGAATGATCACAGCCAAAATGATGCCCATCATCTGTTATGTAGTTTGCAGAACTGATATTCAATCCAGTTCTTTTGATAGGAGCATGCGAAAGTTTCTCGGTGCAATAAGATTTCTGAGCTCCAACGGCCCTTTTGTCAGAAAGATCTTCATGTTCCTCTGATCTGCAATAGTGATTGCAGAGGCCAAACTCGTCCTTCTCTTCCTCAGTGCAGGGATCAACGAATCTAATATATTTCCAATAAGTTTCACGAGTCATCTCATCCTTGGGCACATCCAGGTCAGGACCATATTTCCTAGTCTCGTGCCTAGAGCCATCGTAGAGCTTGCTGGTGCAGTTTTTTGGGCATGGGACCAAATGAATGTGGATCTCACATATTCCAGGCACCCGCATTTTTCAGGGCACACATGCTCATTCCCGCATAGATGTTCGGCATCGCAATTGAGGTCATGAAAATGGTCCTTGTGACCACATGTTCTTGTACAGCCCTTCATGAGGCATGGGGTTTGACATTGTCTCTCATGGCAAGCATGCCTATCATGGTCCCCGAACTCAATTGGGACAACACAAGGATTTTGGCAACTAGGAAGAGAACATTTTTTCTTGCACATATGTTGGGGAGAATTACACTTGTGTGGACCTTCATGCCCAAGCCTAATAGAACAAGACTTGTTGCAGTTGGATGACTTCTCAAACAAGTCACAAATTTCACCACAGGTGTGTTTTTTTATTTTACAGTCATGGGGGCCATTATGCCCTGCCAAATCTTTGCATTCTTCAACTGAATTCTCTACTTCCTCCTTGGTGCAAAAGGAGCACTTTTCTGAAGATACATGACTACCCATACAAGAATGAGAGGAGACATGTCTCTTTTCCAGCATACATCTCCAAAAGCATTTAGAGCATTTACATCCGCAAATGGACAGGCTTTGCTTCATTTCTGCAATGCCCGCAGTAGCCTCTAACTATAATTTATGCACCTTGTCAGCATTGGAAAAGTCCACTGTGTAGTATCGATTCGATTGGTGACCTGCCTGCCCAACCTCACACTACCTGTATCCAAAGCCTGCCTCTTCAGCATGATTTCATTTACTGAGGAATGGGTGGTTTCCCTGCCTTTGATTCAGCAGTAAGTATAGGGAGGGGAGCTTTTTCTTTTAGGATGTTGGTTCAGAGTGCCACCATTCACCATCAGTTCCTTTTCTTGGCACAACACTTTCTAATATTGACCTCAGCTCAGATAAAATGCTTCCAGCATATTCTGTTGGTTCTAGTGAAGGAGCCAATCCTAAGCCAGTATCGGGGAAATCAAACATGATATCCTCAACAACTACGGGAAAACCCGAAACTTCTTCCTGCATATCCAAATTAACTAGCATTTGGATTTCCCCTGTGGTGGAGGGGCGTCCTCTATCTATAGCAGACTTTAGATTTCTCCTTAATATGTCGACCCTGAGGGCTACACGTTTACCATCTGCAGAAGTCCAGTCTTTTGCTGCAATCTGAGAGATCAGTAGCTTCACATCATTCAAGAAAGCAGTACCATTGTGATAGCATGAATTCATCTCTTCTACTGTACTTGCTATATCCCTTAAGCTATCATGGTAGTCAGGTCGATTATAAGGAGGCATTGCTGCTATTTCAACCTTTCCACCGTACATTTTTGAGAAAAAGTTTTCATGAGTTTTGGAACATGCCAGCCTCAAAATATTTCTGCAATATCGAATACATGAAGCCCGAAAAGACTGTTATTAAATGAAATAACTTCTAACCTATTAAGGTCTAGAAGAAACGGTTACAGAGGGAGAGCGAGAAGCCTGGTTGTAGTTTGGGCTTAGTGTAATTCGGAGACTGAACAAAGAGATTTGTTCTACCAGGCTTAGAGAACCAATGATAAGATTTTCCAGCTGGCTCAGAGAGAGATTGCACTTGAAGGAGAAAGGTATCGCATGAGGTTACGCTCTTGAAAATGCATCATCGCATGAGGTTCAAATTATTGTGGCTTGCCTCATATAACCTGTCGACTTCAACTTCAACCTTTCAACCTAAAAACTATAGGAGGAGAGGCTGAAAGTAACTCCATCGTTGAGAAAGAAACCACAAGTGGGTCATACTCCATCGGTGAGGAAGAAACCACAAATGGCCACCATGCATTGTGTCCAACTGGCTTTTCTGGAGGGAAAAGAAGAAATGAATGTCAAGTGGCCACCATGCATTGTGTCCGACTGCCTTTTCTGGATGGCAGGAAGTAAAAAAATGTGAATTAGTTCCATGTTCTGGGAATTATAAGAAAATGTGTCACATTTAAAATCCCACGTAAATTTCACACCCTAATTAATTTGAGTTGGTCTGTCACGTCTAAGACAGAATTAGTGGTGGTCCTTTTATACACTTACATATATCTCTGGCCAGCTAGTTACTAGTTACTATATTCATTAGCCGCAGAAGTCAATGGTTTATCTATAATTAGCCGAATTGATGGATTACTGGGACGAGCTACTATAATTCGCCGGATTGATTCGATTACTTGGACGAGCTAGTCAATTGAGTTGTTCACTTCCCCGGCTTGTTAAATATTGCGCTGCTTAGCTGGATTTTACAATTCAGTAAAAACCACTGGTTTATCAAACTTTACTTACTGCTCACCCAACCTTTATTTATTGAGTGGTGCCATTTGCTTGTATTTTATATGTCTATTGGTCAGAGAAGCTACGGCTACCATCGCGGGATTGATTCGATTACTCGGACTAGCTAGTCAGTTGAGTTGTTCACTTCCCCAGGGTTGTTAAATACTGAGCTGCTTAACTGGGTTTTACAATTCAGAAGCATCAACTGGTTTATCAAACTTTACTTACTGCTCACCCAACTTTGATTTATTGTATGCTATCATTTTCTTGTTTTTGATGTCTACTGTTGATAGGAGCTACGACTACGATGCTAGGTAGCTTGGTGGAAAGCTGTGAACAGATGGCTTTACATCGCTTTTGTGACATAATTCAGTGGCCCAATGAAGACAGGGACTTGCTGCCCCGCAGCCTTCTTGTTAACTTTATAAGCAAACATATTTAGTAATGGAATTAGGCTTTTTCCAGAGCCATGGCTACGACCTGACATATAACTACCGTCTTCGCAATTATCCAAGGGCATTGACAGACACCGTTGACGAGGGTGCACCATTCGTCGGCCCTAATCACAAATCAAACAATTTTCCATGAAATTAATTTTGTTTAGTCTATTTTTTTTTGTTTAGTCTATTTTTTAGGATCCAATTGCTTAGAATCACAATCAGAAGTTTAATCTATAAACTCTATACAATCCAAGTTAGAATCACAAATCTAATTTATAAACTGTGGAAAAAACAAACAAACCCTAAAACAAATTCTGCAAGATATAATGAATATTTTTGGAATAGTTAAAATGAAGATTAACCAAAAGACTCTACGTGTGATGTTATGGCCAAATAAAAACAGAAGAGCCATCGCGTTGCCTGCACGCGGGTCATCGGTTACGGCCGTTAGAGGAGATAGCAGTGAGAGGGCTAAAGTGCAAATGCCATTAATTGACCCAAAGAAATAAATGAAGCACTAGCGAAATGAGATGCTGAAGAGAACGACGCTGTTTTAAGTTGCAACTATAAATAGAGATAGGACGGTTGCATGAATTAAATATAATATTAGTGATATTATATATATATATATATATATATATATATATATATATATATATATATATATATAGCAAGTTCAGCGCATTTTAAATTTTTGTTTTGTAAATTCTTTTAGTATAAGTTATCTGCCTGATAGCGTCTCTATCTCTGAAGACAGAATAGACACTAATAGGAATCAACATTAGTGTCACAACAAAGGAAAAACGGGTAAGCTCGAATGGCTTTCAGATTTTCATAAAACTCCCTGTGGGGAATAGTTTTTTAATTTGGGCACAAGACACTGATGGGGTACATCAAGTTATCCTTGGGATACCGTTTTCATTTGTAGTCATTAATCTATTGTGGGAGGTCCTTACAAGACTCCAGCACAATCAAAGAATACTCCATTTGTCCTGGCTCCACTATTTATCTCAATCTACAACTGACAGGTGGCTCAGCTGTGCAGAACAGATCCCAAGGTCCCAGGGGACTGAGCACATCCAAAAATGACTTCCCAAAAGGTCCCTCTTAGAGGAACATATTACAAGGGAAAAACAAAATAGCATTTCCAACAATACCCGCAGAGAATGCCCCCAAACCTTACATTGTGGAACAACTAAATTATGTACCAGAACTACAAATAGATATTCCAAAGATTGATGAACATCAATCCAATTTCGAATCCCAAGCACTAATCTACATATTTAATTACTTTTGGCTCAAACCAATGGAGCTCTTTCATTAGATATTCACAAATTAGATTGTGGATTGTGAAATCCATCTCTGTTCAAAGGGCTTTTTCATTATCGAGTTCCTATCCTCGGAGGCCATAGACATCATTCTTAGGGCTGGAGTGTGGTTCTGGGGATCCACCGGGCTATTCACCACACCATGGTTTCCAGATTTTGACGCAAATACTATGGAGGTCACTAGAATGTCGGTCTGGGTCCAGCTATACAACCTCCCACTTCATTTCTAGAATGAAGTTGTTTTAGCAGACATAGGCAACATCATTGGGAGATACATAAAAATTGACACCCCACGCTTGGAAGAGAGGATCTTGACCTTTGCATGCATCTGTGTGGAAGTGGACCTCAGCAAAGGGATTCCAGAGAGAATCCAACTGAATCACAAACAACAAAAATAGACTCAGCAGCTTGACTATGAAAACACTATACTCAGATTCAAAATAGATAGGAACATCGGGCATTTGCAAAACACATGCCTAGAAGAAAAAAGAGACAACAGAAAAAAGAAAAAGACAGGGAAAGCAACAAAAGGCTGGCAATTTCCTTCAGAAGAACCAGAACAGGAGATGAAAGAAGAAGAGGATGCACCCATCCCAAATGAAAACAACCAGAAAGAAAACGAACCGGAGACACAAGAACAAGAGATGCAAGATCTGTTTGAACTTACCACCACGTCCCAGCCGGCAAAGGACCATGGGGCACCAAACAGTGGAGGAAACAAAAGACAACACAACTCAAACACTTTAGATTCAGATAAAGACAATGGAGCAAACACAGTGGAAAATCAACTCGCCCTTATTTCCGCCACACCAACACAAAGTCCTTGGCGCAAGGTCGAAAAGAAGAAAGAGAGAAAAAATTAATTTCTCCCCATGTATTATAAGTTAACTTAATAACTTGTCTTTTGACAATTACCAACATATGCAATATGTAATTTTGTTTTCATTAATAAAATTACGAATTTTCTTTGGAAAAAAAAATGAGAAAAAAAATAAAATAAAGTTGAATAGAGATTGATTTGAATAGAGATTGATTTGAATAGAGCATTGAAATTTATTACAAAAATTGAGATATAAGAGTGAAAAAAAGAGACAAAAATAAAGTTGGATAGAGATTGTTTTGAAAAGAGCAATGAAATTTATTACAAAGATTTTATAAATTTTTCTTGGTAAAATTTATTATAACTTTACTCTTATCCAGTAGTAAAGAAAATTATTATTCAGTCGAGATGTTTATGGATGGATGTTTTAACGAAGTAGGTTGACCGATGACTCTTACTTCGTCGGGATTCGTGTATGATGTACATTTTCCACGACGGCTATTGTCAATAAAATTTGGAAAATATCGCGTAAATCACGTGAACCTCACGAATAGTCTCCCTACCACCTAATCATCAGCTGAGGTCTTGGAAAGTGCCATATCCACTGGATCCCATTAACAGTCTCCGAAAGGGAAAGCCTTATTTCTAAGTCTACACGCCCATTAATACATCTCATTCGGACAGTTTTGGGAGAAGGACTCTGACATTTGCGTTAACAGTCTCTGAAAGGGAAGGCGACCAATATTTTAGCTGCTATTCGCCCATTAATGCCCCTTAAGAGTAGTACTGGGAATACCATGAGCATGGACATGGGCATCGATCAAGAAGAGTGGATAGTTTCCGAGGTCTGACAACGAACACGACACGGCAAAAAAATCAATACTGAACAGGAAACGACAGCGCGGAAAATTACGTTAATTTGAAATTTGAATTCATCTTCCTTTCCATCAAACCCATTTTCTTTACGGCCTTTATTCACTTCTTTTTTCCGCAGGAAATTTAAGCTCTGGTTCGAAGATAAGCCCTCTGAAAAGGCTTTAACAATGGCGGAAAACTTAGACGAGGGGGTGTCAGAAAAGGCCGTCGGGCGAGAGGAACTGAAGAGGGTTTTCTCGACCTTCGACAAGAATGGCGACAGGCTGATCAGCGAACAGGAGATGAGAGAGTCCTTCAATAAGCTCAGGCTGTGCGTCAGCGAAGAGGAATTGGTCTCCACGATTCGAACCGTGGACGTCAATGGTGATGGGCACGTGGATTTTGATGAGTTTGTTTCGCTATATGAATCGATAAGTGGTAAACGAGGGGGAGAAGAAGAAGACGCAAAGGCGGAGCACGAAGACGCGGATCTGGCGGAGGCGTTCGGCGTTTTCGACGAGAATGGAGACGGTTTGATAACGGTGGAAGAACTCCAGTCTGTTCTCAAGTCGCTGGGTCTCAAGGAAGGCCGAACGATTGGGGAGTGGCGATGGGATGGTCAATTATTTGGAGTTTAATGAGATGATGAGCGCTGGATTTGGCAGAAATTGACTGTGGAATTTTATTTTGCAGTAAGGTGGAAATTTATTTTTCAGTAAGTAGAAGGTGTATCACAAATCCCTGTAGATTCATGTTAAATCTCTTGAACACAAGCTTTCTTTTATAATAAGATGTCATTCTGTCATTATTTTAGCGATATCAGTTTTACTGATTGGTGTATTTTATAGTTGCCCACAAATGTGTTCTTCACTGCATATATAAAAGTTGCCCACAAGTGTGTATACATCCCTTCCCAAAGCGTGATGTTCACTGCTACTTTTATTTTGCTTTGAACCATAACCTTGATGGTCACTCACACCAGGACCCGAACCAGTTGATCTCCATCCAATGGCTAGCAGCCTGGCATGGCCGGCTTCATTCTGTCCCTGTGTATTCTAGAGTATAACAGTCTTTCCAAACTTCGATCGATTGGTAGCCATGGAATTGGCAAAGGATTTATGAATAGTGAATTCCGTGAGGGCTATTGGCACTGTTTACTTTTTGATCCTGGGAGGTTATAATTCTGTTTCGTCTTCAATCTCAGATTGACAATTTGTGTTTTTTATTAAATAAAAATTCTCCGCATTTAAAAATAGTATTAATTACATTAATGCATTAAACAAAAAAAATTAACATATATTAAAATAACTTAATAAATACGATTTACTATTAATATTAATATTTAAATTTTAAAATTGACATGAATGAATGAAGAGGAATAAAAAAAGAAACCAATTAATAAAAGATAGAGATACAAATAAAACTTTAATAGATTTGAACTTTATATGTTAACAAAAATTTAGTTAATATATATCATTGATAATAGATGTTGATTTATAGGTTGGTATATCATTGAATTTTTCAATCAAATGATTTGATTCAACTTAATATAAAGTTGGCTTCTTCTCAAGTTTACTCCATAGTTATTTAAAAACCATTTAAAGTAGGTTCACAATAAACAACTAAGGTATAAATCAACTCAATAACTAATTGATACAAAAGGGACACGAAGTGGCCAAGTCATCGTTTTTATGGAGAGAGAAAAAAAAGTGTGTGAATTTGCATGGGCTGCCAGGTTAATATCACATTTTTTTTAATAGTTAAATGTTGAGCACAATTGAAGTTCAAAGTTTAGTTTCAAACTTTTGTTTTTCTTTCTGTTCTTTTTATGTGTGTTTCTTTTGGGAAGTCGATTTGTTTAAAATTATGTGGGGATTTTCTTTGAAGTTTTAGATTTGAATGGTGTGATTTTTATTTTAAATGTTTTTGGGTTTTCCACTACATTAAATATAATTATGTATTTAAAAAAATAATATAGATTTTAGATTGGTGTATTATTGAAAATCTTATTTCAAAACATATTTTATGGTAGAAAGATTGATATTTTTAGTAATCAATAAATATACTAGTAGTTAAATGGTTTATAAAGCTTATAATTAATAAATAACATTGATGTATTAGAAAAAATATTGTTAGCATATATCATTGAAATAGATTAATAAATATGGTTTGCTATCACCATTTAAATTTTAATAGACATAAGTTAATGAAGAACAATAAGAGAGAACAAGTTAATAAAAGATAGTCAAATTAATTAAATTGTTATCACAGTGTTATTGTATTCTTGAATTCAATATTTACTTGTTCTCTCATGTTAACTATTTCTGACAATATTCTTGAATAGATAAAGTGCTTTGTTTTTGCATACAAGCTCATGCTTTGTTGGAATTTTTTGGTAAGTTTCTTTGTAAGTTTCATTAAGTTGCAGCTATGGTTGCAAATGTTTGAGTGTGAGAGAAGGAATATTGTAACTATGAAAACAAATTTGAAACAAAAAAAATTAATATAAATTGTTACATTATGATATTTATTTATTTTTAAGTTAATACCTTATAATTAAAAATGTTTACATATATTTTCAAAATTTATAATTAATTTCTTTATTTAAAATGTAAATATAAAATAGCATAATTTTATTATGATTAAAAAATTAAGAATAAATTTTGAATTATAATAATTTTTTATAAGAGATGTAAATGATACAAAGAAAACAAAATAAAAAAACTTAACTATATTTTTTTTAATTGAAAATTGTGTTTTTATCTTGGTAGAGCTAGCTATATATACATATAAGGGTGAGAAGAAACCACTAATTAGAAATAATCCCAATTGACACAGACCAATAATAAAATATTTTGAAACCACTAATTAGAAATAAGGCCAATTGACACAGACCAATAATAAAAGATTATGTATGTTATTTTCTGTTAAAGTTTTTTAATTTGAATTTTAATAAATATTTTAAGAATAAGTGAGTTGTGAAGAAACTCAGGTTGCAGGTTTCAAAGGAAATTACTACACAATGGTTGCCACACAGTACCTGATTTAAGAAAAAATCTTCATGCAGGTGTATGAAAACTAGAGAGGGAGGAGGTCAATTACCCTCTCCCAGATGATTTTCTCGTGTGCATGAGGGTTTGAGGGAAAATTCTAGTGGTTTTGACTCCTTTTATCTCCTTAATTCATCCTTGTATCTTTTCTTTTGTGCTCCTGTAGCAATTCATATATTCTTGTAGCACCTGCAAACTCAGTCTGTAGCAGTTCGATGGCACCCTATGAAGTCTATGGTAGCCTCTAGCTTGTCCTTTAATACCTTGGTGGGTCTCTCCAATTTTTTTGAGAAATGAGTAATTGTGAAAATGGAACCGAGCCTTGTACTTTATGTTCCCTTTTAAGGTAATGGCTCATAGCACTTTGGTGACTTGGCTTTTGCACCAGTTTCCTTTTTTAACCATTTCCCCCACTCCTCATAATCATCACCCCGCTTAATTTTACTTTTCCACATGCATGGATGGTTGAGTGAACTGTGGTTTACTATTCAAAGGTGGCCAAGTTTACTAGCCACCTCCAGCCCATAAAACTCCACTCTCGGTCATTAAACACATGTTTTACCATTATGTCATACCTAAACCTACCTGTGATGTCAAAGTTGGAGATGCATGCAGGATACTACTAAGTTGGTGATTTATTAGTTGAACCTTAAAGGTGCTAAATTTCATTGTTTACTTATGCACAAGTCTTCGCAACATGATGATGTAGTTGACTGATAAAAAAATTCTTCTATGCAGGCCTCATTCCAGTGTTTGGTTTGTTGTTGTTCGAGTGGATAGATGACCTTATATCTACTCTTCAAGGATGGTGTAACCTTTATAAGCTTAAGGAATGGCCTCAAGATGCCTCAGGGTGGTTGGATCCTCTATTATGGAAACAAATGAAAAAATATGGTTCACGATCTGGTTGGATTGTGAAATCTTCTACAGGACTAATCTCCTTCATGTATTAGCCATTTCGTTCCATATCAAGACCTCATATTACATTAAGGGATTAGGAAAAATTAGAGGGAGGTATAGGCACAATATTATAGTCATAAGAGGGTGGTGAAAGTGGTGAAAAAGGTGAAAGCAAAGTCCTTTCTCTATGTTTTTTTTACGGGTGGAAGAAGTGGAATTTTGAGTATGAATTTGGCCTAATGGGGTGGATGATTGATGAAGGAATTTTTGGTAGAACTCTCCCAAAATTTCCCAAGGAAAAATGAACTTTTGGGCCTCATATTCCAAGCAGATCTTCCTCTTGTAGCATCTCAGGTTGCTCCTGTAGCAATTTTTGGCCTTTGACCAAGCTTAACTAGGTTTTGAATATTTAAAAAGAAAATATATTTCAGTGAATATTCTTAGAATATTTCCCAAAATATTCCTTTTGGGCCAGTAATATTTGGACAAGTGTCAAAAAATTATTGGTCGAAAGTTTAGAAGGGCCAATCAGAGGCTGCCACATGGCCTAGGTTTGATGGTCTAAAATTTTTGGAGCGAACCGGAGTCGACTGCATGACCTCTCGCCTGCACACGCATGGCCATACCGTCTGGGCTACCAATGGTTCTTAACCATATTGGTGGTCGGATTCATTATATTGTGCAACAATTTCATATTTGGGGGTTTGGAGGGGCCAACCCCTCCCATATGGCTGCGACCCCAAGACCAAGGGCCTATGCCCCTAACTGTCAGCGCCAACGGTCATTGCTTTATGTCACAAGATTACGGTTAAAGCCATCCCCAATGGCTAACTCTCTACGGCTTAATAAACCCCCGACGGTTTCGATAGTGCTGTCACATGGCGACATTAACTTTACATCTATCCGCACAGTTTATCCTATCCACCATTACGTGACCACATGTGTTTCGGGGTTCGGCATGTAGCCACCCCTCCCCTTAATGGTTAAAATTAAATATTATGGTTTGAAACTGGAGGTAGTTTAGGCGCTCCACTGAATATTTCGGGATTTGGCTAGTTTAACTTCAATTAAGTGAAGTTGCTCCATTTTTAGTGGAGCTAATTTAGGGGACACTGGGTAAAATCCGTTTAGGCTCTATCTTGAGCTATATTCGACCATTCTAAGAATGTGAATAGTAAATTTCGACTATCTCAGACATTCTAGAATCATTGGTTATGGTTGCAGAGTTACCATAGGAATTTTGAGCAGGTTTTTGCTTCAAAGAAGTTCTAGGGGCCATTAGGGCCACCAGGGTCCAGCAACGAAAATAGGCTTAGTCAGTGCAGCTAGAGGCCTTATTCAGGAATCCAATAGTCAATTTTGGGTTTTTCAGGAATTCTGGAACTAATGGTGTGGTTTTTAGAGCCTGTAGAGGAATTTTGAAGACTAAGATGCTTTAGAGAAGTTCCAGGGGCCACGAGAGCTTATTATTTAAATTTAATAAAAGTTATTCAAAATTTAAAATAAATCAAAAAGAAAATAAGCAAAAGGAAGTTTATTATGGAATTTTTTCATTCAATTTGATTAGAATTGGAGCTTGGTAACTATGCCCTCTTAACAGAAATAGATAAAGGTTGGAAGAATGAAAGAAAATGGAAAGTAAAAGTGAAATTGGAAAATTTCATTTTTTAACAATTTCACTCTTGTTTTGAGAGGCCTAGAAAACCCACAAAAGAAGAAATGAGAGAATTTCTGAAAGTGGCTTCATCTTAAAAGTGAGTGTTTTTTAATTTATAAAAAGTTTGAACATAAATTATATGAACAAATTTTGACTATAAATTTTATAAATGTGTATCTGTAGAAACTTACTATTTTACATTAATAAGATTTGAAATTAAAGAAAGATGTAGTTTTGGATTGGATTTTTTTATGAAAATTATTTGTGAAGTTGTTATATTATTTAAAGTTAATAAAGGTTATTCAAAATTCAAAATAAATTAAAAAGGAAAATGAGTAAAAAGAAGTTTATTATGGAATTTTTTAGTAATTGAAATTTTTTCATTTAATTATATTATAATTGGAACTTGGTAACTATGCCCTCTTAACAGAAATAGATAAAGACCAGAAGACTTAACAAAAATAGATAAAGGCTGGAAGAATGAAAGAAAATGGAAAGTAAAAGTAAAATAAGAAAATTTCCTTTTTTTACAATTTTACTCTTGTTTTGAGAAGCCTAGAAAACCCACAAAGGAAGAAATGAGAGAATCTTTGAAAGTGGCTTCATCTTAAAAGTGATTGTTTTTTAATTTCTGCAAAGTTTTATATATAAACAAGTTTTGAATATAAATTATATAAACAAATTTTGGCTGTAAATTTTATAAATATGTATTTATATGTAGAAAGTATTTTACATTAATAAAATTTGAAAGTAAAGAAAGATATTACTTCTAAACTTTGAAAAAAAAATTTGGAGGGAAAAAGTGAGTAGTGGATTTTTTTATGAAAAGTATATAAAACTTGAACCTTAAGTTCCAAGGCCTTACCAAAGTCCATACTTATATCTTAATGAGGTCCCAGAAATGCTGAAAAAATTTAGAAGTGAAACCATCTGGACCTAGTGCTTTGCCATCTTTGAATTGAGCCATAGCTTTCTCAACCTCCTGTGGAGTTACTGGGTGGAGGAGCATCTTATTATGTTCTTCCGTTATGATTTTGGGAATGTGTTGAAGGACCTTATTTATGGTTGGCTGTCGGCTTTCTCGAGTTTCTTGTAGGACTGATTGGAAGTGATTGAGAAGTTCTTTCTCAATGTCCCCGTGTTCTTCAAGTCTTTCTCCTTGCTAATTCTACATCTGTATGATCCGATTGTGCATTCTTCTTTGGATGGTTGAGCGGTGAAATAATTTAGTGTTCCTTTACCCTTCTTTGAGCCATCGTATTCTGGATTTCTGCTTCCAGAGAATTTCCTCTTACTTTCTTCTTTCTTCCAGATGTGAGAGAAGGCTTTGTTCCTGCTCAGCTAGAGACTTTTTCTTCCTTCAGTGATTATGCGCTGCTGAAGTTCTGACATGTTTTGTTGCAGAACCTTTTGCCGTTGAAAGATATTCCCAAATACAGAGTGGTTCCATTGCTTGATCTATGTTTTGAGGTATTTGAGCTTTTGCTGGAATTGATACATTTTGGAGTCGGCCGGAGGAGTAAAGCTTTTCCATGCATTTGTGATTATGCCCTTAAAGTCAGGATGGGTTAGCCAAAAAGCTTCAAATCTGAAAGGTCGTTTAGTCATGACATTAGGACGCAGCCATTGTAGCAGAATGGGCCAGTGGTCAGAACCAAAAAGATGCAGGATGGAGGAGTTAATGTCACCTCCTAAGTGGATAGCATTATTCGAAATTAGGAATCGATCTAGTTTGGAAACAATTTGTTGGCATCCTGAATGCTTGTTGTTCCAAGTGTGAATGCCATTGGAGAATGGAAGATCAATTAACTAGTTCCTTTGAATGAAATCCTTGAAGTGGTTTCTTTCCATGTCTAATTTAGCCCTTCCTCCTATCTTTTCTTCTAGCCTGGTAATCATATTGAAGTCTCCCCCAATTATCCAGAGAGGATATCACCGGTTGGAGTTGAGAATTTCCATGGTATTTAGCAACTCTATTTTATGCATCGGATCTTGGGGAAGGTAAACATTGGAGAGGTGTCCATGAATGTTGGATCCGATAAGATGGAAAGTGGCTTGTATAATATTATGAGAGGCATGGAAATCAGAGAGTGAGATGGTACGTGGATCCCATGCTATAGCAAGGCCTCCCGAGGCATCCACTGCAACTGTGTGACAGCCCGGCCATGCTTTGGAGATAATGGAGCTAAGGGTGTGGTTGTTGCATTTAGTTTCTTGCATGAAAAAGACAGAAGGTATTTCTTGCTGTATCATACTTTTAATCATCCTGCATTTCACGGGGCTATTGAGCCCTCGTATATTCCATGAAGTTAGCTTCATTGAGAACCGTTGGAGATCGGAAGGTAGAACTTAGTCAACTTCGGATATCTTCTAGATTCAACTAACATTTCCCCAATAATGATGGTTCTTTGCAGATCTGTCCTTCTTCCTCTTTTCTTAGTTTCTTTGAATAATTTTTTCCCATCCCAATGGATACCTAGTTGAAGGCCGAGAGATCTTTGCTGATGCGCGTTGAATAGGATCACCTCTAGGCTGTCTATCTGTCTGTCAGGAATTTTGTCATATGCTTCCTGTTTACAGGCTTGTTCCAGTCCAAGAATGTCCAGATCTCCAATGTCAATGCTTTCAGGTTCCTCTTCCATATGGCTGGATTGACTTTCCTCTGGTATTGAGCCACTAGTGGGGGTGTTATCTTGCAAAAGGCCATCAATATCCATGAGATTAGGCTGCCAGATAACCAGATATAAATCCTTGTTGAGACTGGGAGTGGATCTTGAGGGTTCTTGAGGAGCTTTTGAGGCAGTTTGAGGGATTAGGGGGCTAGCAGAAGGTTCATAAGTGGATGGCTTAGGGGATGTCTCAAGTTGTTGCGAGGGATCACTAGCAGGCTGAGTTTTCTCTACTAGGATTTCAAATTTGTTGCTTGTAGACAGGGCAGAGGATGAGTTCGGAGGTATTTTGGGAGCAAAGGGTGGTTTTTTGTGTTTCTTTTTGCGGCTAGGGACTTTGGTGAACCCCTCTGCATCAGGATGTTCCATGGTAGCTATATTTTTAGATAGCTGATTTAGTGGACAGTCCTGAAAGAGATGTCCATGAGCATGGAATTTTCTACTGCGAAAGGGTACATGTTCATAATCAATGGTTTGTATCCATTCAAAGTCATCATGATAGAGACTTACTGAATCTGAAAGAGCCTTGGCCATATGCATGTAGACACAGATTCTAGCATACAAAGTGTATTTTTTGAGATTTATTTCCTCTGCAATATTGATAAACTCTCCTAAGCCATTACCGATGGCCTTCAGTGATTCTTCGTCCCAATATTGTGGGGGTAGGGAGTACATTCTAATCCAGACAGGGGCCCAGTTGAAGTCTTCTTTGTCTGGGTTGAATCTCTCTACCCAATCCCTGAGATATAGGCCTGCAGAGTTGAAGAAATAAGGTCCTCCATCTAAGATCTGATTTATGTCTTCAATGCAGTTAAAGATGGCATTGAAGAAGCCTTTTGGTCCCAACTGGAGAGTTACATGTCCCTTTGGCTTCCATTTTGAGGCAATCCAGCCATGGAGAGCTTTCTCAGTTGGCCAGAAGCCGAAAAATTTTCCTATGAGTGCATGATCTTTCATGTACTTTATTTGTGCATTGATGCGATGGCTGGGTACATCAATCTTTGGTCTTCTGCTGCAATGGGGAAATAAGTTGTGGAAGTCGCCTTTGGTTGCTCCGTATTTCCTGCAGTCTCCTGAGGCTTGTTGCCTTGCACGACGGTGGATTCAGTCTGGGGCTCTGTAGATTCAGAGGACGGAATCTAAGAAGCGTTAGTACACACAATATCTTCTTTGCTAGAAAGGGGAGGGGTGCCACCTCCCCCCCCCCGGGGGGTAGTCATCGAATGCAGTTAGGGATCAGACAAAGTTCTAAGCCTTTAGAGGTTGAGGAGCCATTGGTGTGTCAGAGCGTGTCCAAACCAGTAAATTAGTCATTTATGTTATGGAGAAGTTTTTTATTTTTAAATTTTTAAATAAATTTTATTTATAACAAATATATTAAAAACCTCGTAAAATTAGTTATTTCATTAATATTAATCAATTAGAGAATAGAAATTTCAAAATTAAATTTTAATTCCTAGAATAATCAATTTAATCTTTAATTTTTTTAAACTTTTCATAAAATTTATAAATTATTTGAAAATTTTGAGAGATCAACTTATTTTTTGGACCACAAACGAATGTGAATATGGTGTATTTTGTAATTATGAATGTAGTGTATCAATAGATGTAATAAATAATGTGAATACGTTGTATTAATGTACTATTGGGAAATTTTATTACGAGTAGAAATATATTTTATCATATGAAATTTGAAAAACAAATAAATTTATTATAAAATTTATATTTTATTATACAATTTATTATAAATTTATTTAAAAAACAAATATATTTATTTAAAAATAGATTTTATCATATGAAATTTAAAAACAAATAAATTTTAAAATTTTTTTTTTTATAAAATCTATAAAAATTTAATAAATTTATTTATAAAATTAATTTGATAAATTTATTATACAAATAAATTTATAAATTTATTAAAATTTATTATAAAAGTTATTATACTAGTTAATAGAATGAGCATGGATTCTTTATTACAATCTCAGGGTGTTGTGGTTCTTTGTATATTAGTAAGTTAATATTAATATAAAATATTTAATATTTTAAAGAGATAGTTTAATTTATAGATGAAATGACTCTTTTCGCATGAAATGACCTTTTTCATGACCATTTCTCTGGTTAATTTTAATTAAAAATTGAAAGAGATTTTCAAAAAATGAGTTCAAATTGTTTAATCTACATAATTGGAGTGCCCAAGGTGTTTTTCAAGGTGCTCAATTTATTTATGCATTCAAAATTATATTTTAAACAACAAAAAATCTTGAAATTCTATTGCTAGATTTAAGTAAATTTGAGTGAAAAAAATTATTTCGTCTATAAGTTAGATTACATCTATTTAAAATAGTTTATAATTTATTATTCTTTCTTTTATGAAATAAAAAATAAAAATTTCTAATTTATTTGAGTATTTTATATATATATATATGTGTGTGTGTGTGTGTGTGTGTGTGTTAACAGAGTTTTAAATAATAAATTAAAATCTATACATAATCATTAAAAAAAAAAAGAACCAATATGATAACTAGTTGTAGAAACATATACACAAATAATAAATTAAAAGTCAAAATAATTATAGTTCAGTAGTGAAAGTTTTGAGAGTATTTCAAATAATAAATTAAATAAAAAATAATTATAATTTAATAGTTTAGATATGAAAGTTTTCCAAGTATCTTTTAAATTTAATTAGAAAATATTAAAATTATAAATTTAAACTTTTGAATTTATATAATTTTGATCAATTAATTTTTTTTTAAACATTAAACTCATTTATCTATTTAATTTTGATCCTTATTTATATATTTAGAAATATAATTTAAATAAAAAATACAATTTCATCTTTATAATATTATAATCAAATTCAAGAGTAAATTTATTCATACACCCAAAAATATTAAAAAAAAAAAAAAAATCACATAAATGATTGGACCCAACCTAATCGTCCCAAAATTAGAAATTTCCATATTTATTATAAACGAGTAGACTACTTAAACAAATGCAAAAAAACATGTTCCCACGTCTAAGTTTAAGCCTTGATTGGTAAATAAGTTCGTATCATGAATTCACAAGCCAGTAATCTATCAGATTGAGTAAAATGGTCTTAGAGATAGTGGTTTATAATTGAGAAGCTAGACGTTCTTATCTGCCCTGCACGATGATAATACACCCTAAAATTCAAATTGAACATGGTAAGGTTAACCAAAAAAACATGTTGAAAGAAAAAAACAAAATAAAAATACTGATCTTTCAACATAATGATACATATGGAACAAAATCCAATATTTCAATATCACAGAAAAAATCTACGATAATCCATCATCCCACAACTCATCTTGTGATAATGAGAAAACCTATGTTCAAACCTGTGATAATGACAGCTAGCGAGAAAACCTGTGTTCAAACCTGTGATAATGACCGTGAGGCTAATCTTTCAGTTTTTGTTTCTCCTGCTCGCATCAAAACGTTGATTACACAATTTCTATTCCTTTCAAATAAAAACATTGGGCGGGACGAATTCAAAAATTTTGAGCGGGTTTGAAATCTAAAAAATATTGCGCTAGACAAATTCAAAAATCTTGATCCAATTTGAAATACAAAAAATATTGGGCGGGACAAATTCAAAAATTTCAAGCCAGTTTGAAATGTTGTACGTCGAGGTGACAGGTGACATTGAATGATGGAGCTCCCGGAGGGCAACCAATATTTCAGCTGCGCCTATTTCAGCTGCTATTCCCAGATGGCTCGCATGACCATGGAGCATGGCATTGGTACGTCGGGAGCATTAATGGGTGGATAGCAGCTAAAATAAGGCTCACCTTCTTCAATTACGCCTAGTTGAAAGCAGTTTGTTGTTGATTGAGGTAATTAGTTTTCACGGACAAACTTTGTGTATGGTTTAGTTATTTGTCCGAAAATCATGAAGTGTATAGCATTTTATATGTACACCCACTCTGCATTGGACGAAGTACATGTAATATTTCAATAATTGTAAAGTGAGGAACCTTATCTTTGTAAGATCTTCAAAGAATCAAGGTGCATTTTAATGTCTATTTCATAAAATGTAGTGGTTTTATTATATACATAAAAATGTTAAAGTACGGTATATATAATAAATTTATTTTAATTAAAAAAATAATTAAACACTACTAAATTTTTATTTCAAATATTTAGTTAATTCTTTTACATTATATTATAAATATATTTATATTTTTGAGATACCTTTTTCCTTTTTTATCAAATTTTTAGTGTATATCAAAGGTCTAACAAATGTGTACCATTAATATTAGTGTAGTCAATATTAAGGTGTATCTTGCACTTTTATCTTTAAGAAATGATTTTTTTGGTCTTTAAGATATCAAACCTTGAGTATATAAAAAAATATAACAAAGGTCTTCCATTAACATTAGTGTAGGAAATATTAATGTGTACCTTGCACTTTTGTTTAAAAGATGTGACAAGTTTGAAGTTGATACTATATTATATATTTAAAGAAATATTAATGTGTACCTTGCACTTTTGTTTATACTATGTGACAAGTTTGAAGTCATACTATGTTATATATTTAAAAGAAGCGCTACATGGTAGCTATTACTTGCCGATTAGTTTAAATATAGTTAATTTTAAATAAAAAGCAATAAAAAGTTACAGTTGTATATATCTCAACAATTGCACAGAATTACATTTAGGCAAAAAAAACCTAATTCTTTGGTTTAATTAGGTTTAACGAGAAGCTAACTTATTTATTGAATGCAAGTATGGATATATATCTATTATTAGGATTGCGCAAGGCAGTTTTGAATAGTTTTTCTAGTTTTTCAAAAAGGTGGTTTCCAATTGAGATCCTCAAGATCATGAAGCTTGAACTAGGGATTGGTGGTGACTATATTTTATTGGTTAAATTAGATAATAAGTTTTTGTAAATACTTAAGTTAATTCATATTTTGTAATTTAGAAAAAAAGATACATATATTTCTTTTATCTAAATTTTATATTTCTACTTTTAATTGATATAAAAATGTATAATTCTTACCTGAACACGAGACTTAATAAATTATTTAAATATTTATGTTAATTAATTTAGTTTAATAGCAATTATATATATATAATAAAATATTTGATAGTGAAAATTAATTGAAATTAAAATAATTTAATTAGATCAATAATAATAATAAGGAGACCTGTAATATTAAATATTGAAAGTAAGGAGACTTGTAATTTTTAATATTAAATATTAAAAAATTTTAATTTTTAATTAGATCAATAACAATAATAATAAGGAGATCTGTAATATTTTAGCATTTATTGATGCATAATTTGAGATTAATATTGGAGATAAGTGTTACATTAAAATTTGACTTAATTTTCTCCATCAATATAACGACCTAGTCTTAATTTAAAATAAAATATATACACATTATTTTCATTTTT
Organism: Pinus albicaulis; assembly: GCA_034641835.2. NCBI lineage: Eukaryota > Viridiplantae > Streptophyta > Pinopsida > Pinales > Pinaceae > Pinus > Pinus albicaulis. The sequence goes on along the minus strand of JAXQQM020069376.1, from coordinate 26,184 downwards.
CATGTTTTGTATTTATATATAAACATTAAAAAATAATATGAAAAAAAAACTTATAAAAAATATATAATGTTGAAACATACATTCACTCAAGGTAGTCTTACCATAGATTTTCTATAAACCTGTATGTATAGAGACGTAATGAAGTATTGAAACTATAAAACCAAGGCACAAAATTCTTTCAGATTTCAAAAAGAACCGACTAATATCAATATATAATGAAAAACTATTAAATGATATTTAGATTCCAAAAGGCAAGGCTGCTGAATAATGGTAATATATCCACTTTATTCGAAAGTTAAATCATTCGGAAAACCTATAAATGAAAGCAACATAAACAGAATAATGTAATCTAAATGAACTAAGATCGTTTGCCTTGGATTGAATTTTAGGAAAAAGTGTGATCAGTGTACGGCATTCACTTTGCTGGATGCACAGTGCGCCGTTTGCGTATGCATTCTCATCAATCACGTCTTGATGTGAGTCTCTGACATTATTGATCCTTTGCACGAACGCACAGTTAAAACCACTGCAGCGCCGGGATTGAGGGCGAGCCTTATTTTAGCTGTTATTCCCAGATGGCTTGCATGACCATGGAGCATGGCATTGGTACGTCGGGAGCATTAATGGGTGGATAGCAGCTAAAATAAGGCTCGCCGTTTACAGAACTCAAATGTCAGAGTCCTTGTCCCAAAACTGTCCGAATGAGATGTATTAATGGGCGTGTAGACTTAATGGGCGTGTAGACTTAGAAATAAGGCTTTCCCTTTCGGAGACTGTTAACGCAAATGTCAGAGTCCTTCTCCCAAAACTGTCCGAATGAGATGTATTAATGGGCGTGTAGACTTAGAAATAAGGCTTTCCCTTTCGGAGACTGTTAACGCAAATGTCAGAGTCCTTCTCCAAAAACTGTCCGAATGAGATGTATTAATGGGCGTGTAGACTTAGAAATAAGGCTTTCCCTTTCGGAGACTGTTAACGCAAATGTCAGAGTCCTTCTCCAAAAACTGTCCGAATGAGATGTATTAATGGGCGTGTAGACTTAATGGGCGTGTAGACTTAGAAATAAGGCTTTCCCTTTCGGAGACTATTAACGCAAATGTCAGAGTCCTTCTCCGAATGAAATGTATTTTTGGGCGTGTAGACTTAGAAATAAGGCTTTCCTTCTGTAAACCCTGTACATAACTTTTTCCGACGAACACTTTCTCAATGACCTTAAGGAGTGCGTGGAAATGAAGATTTGTGTGGATGGCTACAATGGCAGTTTCTCTGTAGTCAAGACATCAAAAAAATGAGATTTTATGTAACTTTAACTATTTAGCTGGATTTCCATATGCAATGCAATCTGATTTATAAACATTACTTTGTTTTTCTAAAGTATTTCCAATTTTTTTCCCAACTGTTAGTTGCTTTAAAGATCATGGCACGCATTCGCAACTTTTTCTCTGTTGTTCATTTTGCAAGCTGTTATATCACCTTACTTTCAATTTTCCCAAAAAAAACAATAAATTTTTAGTTTTCCAAAATGCAAAAATAAATCATACAATGTCACAGCGGTATTTGTTTGGATTTTAGTAGAAAATGTTACTCATTGAATGTTTGGACTCCGGAGCATACTATGGTTTTCTCGATGTATCTTAGAAAATTATTAATATTTTTTAAAAGAGTTTAAGTAATAGGTTTATGGTATTAAAAATCAAAAGAACACGGCAGTTAAGTAATAAGTTTATGGTGTTAAAAATCAAAAGAACACAGATTAGTATATTTGGAAATCTCGCCACTGTGTAGCAATAAGGCTGATGGACAACGTGTTGAGTCTGTTGCCTAGGCGATTGTCTCCTGAGAAATAGATTCCCAGTTATGTAAATAAGTGGTGGTGATTTAATTTCAGTTTTGAATTTAATGTTGAATTAGGAGGATAAAGTATTTCACTTTTCTAAATAAATTTATAAAAGCTAATTTCAATTTAAAATAGATATTGATATAAATATAATGAATTTATAAATTTTTTGGCAAACAAACAATAATGTAACTTAACTTAAAATTATCAAAGTTTTCATAATTTTTATAATCAACATTATAAAAATATTCTTATTAATATTAAGATTAAAAATAAAAACTAATTTATATATTAAAAATAAAAATAAATAAATAAATAAATATTAAAAAATAAATAAATTTATAATGATAAATCTATTGCTTAAACTATTCTAATGGTAAATTTATTCATTATATTTGTAAATTATCATTTTTTTTTAAAAGATGGTAAGTAATATCTTTTTTAAAGATGCAGTTTTAATAATAATTTTTACTCAAATGAAAATTAGAATAGAAACTTATTTGTCAAATTTGAAATGAAATTTGTTTCAATTTTTTTTTAATTGAATAGTAACTAGATATAATCAACTCTGTATCTTCTTGAAGTTTGAATGTACAAATGGTATTTACAAATATTCTATGGATACACTTGTAGATCTTCTTACTTCATACTCCATTTGCTTGTATTTACTAATTGCTCTGTTTTCTTGTATTTATCAAGGTAAACATCTATAAATCTTACCTTCATGTCTCTCTTCCCGCCTAATTAATGTGAATACACAAAAAGGTCAAAATTGGTTTATTATCTCCAACTATCCTTAAAAAAGTGAGCATAACAACAAAGTATATTATAGGAGCAATTGAGATGTAAATGATAAATACATTCCAGTACTCTTTGATAAATATTGTATTATCATTCATTATTTAGTAAGTTCTATAAAAATATGAAATAAGAATTAATTGTACAAATATTTGTTGAAAATGTCATTAAAATGTTATTTTTTAAAATTAAATAAATATTTATAATTTACTAAACTTTATTTTTTTAAACTAATTATATATTTAAAATTTAATATATAAGACAAATTATATATTTAAAATTATAATACTTAATATATTTATATTTATTGTAAAATAATTTATTTTAAATTAATAAATTAAAATTTACTTTATATTATTTCTAAAATTATTTTAACTCTAACATTATTTATAATATTTATTAATTAAGTTTATATTATTTCTAAAATGATTTTAAGTCTAACATTATTTATAATATTTATTAATTAAGTTTATTTTAATGTAATAAATTAAATTTATTTGATATTATTTATAAAATTATTGCACATTAAATATTTAAAAAAATCAATTCAAACTAAAATTTATTTTACATTATTTATAAAACCATTTCAAATTAAAAAATATAAAAATTAATATAAACTATATAGTTGAATTACAAATACTTTTAATCAATTCTCTCCTCTAAAATTTTAATAAAGATTATGTTTTGTTATTTATTTATTTATTTATAATTATTTTTCAAAAATATTTATTTAATTTTTATTTTTAAAATCAACTAAATATTTAAAATTATTTTAATATTTTTCTTGATGGGGTGATAGACCGAGGTAGCATTGGGATCAATTGGGGTCTGTGCATGCTTGTGTGGAGTGGATATTCCTTGAGGGGAGAAGATGAGTTATTTATGTCTTGGTTATTGCCATGACGATGACTATTTACATTTTGGTATGGGAGATAGCATGGTGATGGTTGGTCATGTTACAACTGTGCAGGATGGCAATTTTGAAGAGCTAAAAGGAGTGTGGAAATCTAATGTGGAAGCCTGGGTGGTTCTCTATGAAAGGTTGGCGAGTTGAACAATTTAGTAAGGCAGTCTAGGGGTAGCAAATCTAAGACCCTAGCACAAGGAGTTCTAGCAAGAGGATTTATCGAATGTTTGAGGAGTTACCAATGTTGTGGGCTCTTCGCATGGTAGATTGCTGGTTGGAATGTGAAGAGGAAATTGTAATGAAGAAGGTCGTGATTGAAGGAAGTCAAACAATCATGCGCTCTGTTATCTCTGTTAAATTTGATAACATAAAAGAGGGTCAACAAATTACAAGTCTTTAGAGACTCCAAAACAATGATAGAATGGGCAAAGACACACATAGAATTCATTGCATGATATTGGGACCTTTTGGAACCAATCAAAGATGTTTCAATCCAATTCCATGATATAAAATTCCAGCATGCATACAGAGTAATGTTATTAAAATCAGTCAACCCAGGCTTGAACTTGGTCGAGTTTACCAAGTTGACCTTCAATTGTATGGAATTGGTGCTCTTCTCAGTTTGTGACCAATTTGGTACCAAATTGACGAATTCAATATATAAATTAGCTAATTTGGTACCAAACCAGTCCAACTTGACCGAGTTTTGACCTACTCAGCTAAGCTGGTCATCTTCCTCACAATTGATGTTGCATTGCATGTCAAAACGAAGATGGCTTGATTTCTCTATGTAATTAACAACATATATGAAGAAAACTATGAGAGGAGTTATGCAATGTAACCACCATATTAGCAGTTGACTAATGGTTATACTTTATTGATTAAGGATGAATTAATTAAATATCTGAAAAAAACTATTTTTGATTTTTGAATAAAAATTTAACTTGTGGAAATTATTTATGAGTAAAAATTGATGGTAAAAGTAAATCTGGAGTCAGTTGAACTGAAAAACAGTTTCTATAGTTACCTGAGAAAACTCTGGAATAAAGAGGAAATTCCAAAGAGAGTTGGGGGTTCTGTGAGAAAGGAAAGGAAGGGACTCTGTAAGGGCTGGATAGATATTCCAGGACAGATTAACCTCTGGGTTGGAGATTTGGACCGGACTGTCCCGAGTTCTCCCCAGAAATCCTGTTTTTCACTGGAGATGAAGAGTTGGACCGGACTGTCCTGAGAACTCGCCTCCAGGAAATTGTGTTCAACAAGACCCAGGCTTGAAGCTCGGGGGAGAACTGTGGACGTAATTGCCCAGTTCGTGGACGGGAGGTATCAAGTACCATCAGAGGAATTCAGATTCAGATGAGTAGATGTAAATAGATTCTTTTATTTCTTGAGAAAGATTAATTCTGCCTGATACAGTTAGTTTATCAGTATTTTATTAAGTTTATTTTCTTTCTAATTCAGTAATACTTAACTGAAGTTTTAATTCTTTTTAACTAGTTGTACTGATGAAATAAGCCAAAGGTATTCTAGAAGGCTTGATTCTGTAAGTGTAAATGAAATGCAATAGAATATATTTATGTAAGTATATAGTAGCAACAGAGTTTTCTAACCAACCAGAACAAAAATTAACAAGGCAGTGAGACTGTCAGAGATGACTTGCTTAGGTTAACACAGCTAGGTCAGTATCCACTGTCCTGAAGTAGTGATGCAGAAGTTAATCTATTAGACCAAACAAGTGAAAGTACATAAATACAGGCGGGCTGTTAATCCAAATGCCTGAGTAAATTTGGGCTTCTGGATAAATCGCCCCCTAGCACGGACAAGAAGGTGGTCCGGTCACCGTAGCACATATTTTCTTAGAAAAGAGCAAATTAACTATTGAAAACAGGAAATTAGATAACCCATTTCTTTCTTCACAGGAAACGTTGAAAGTAGAGTTCTGGAAAAATCTCGCAAGCAGCTACAGTATTAAAAACGAGATGAAAACAATATTGAAAACGAGAAGTAGACAGTATTAAAAACAAGAAGTAAACAGTACCAAAAACGAGATGTATTTCCATTAACTCGCGCAACCTTAGCATATCACGTTCAATAAACATTCAACATATCATAACAAAGTGCATGCACCAAAGAGTTCTGTTGCATTAAAGAAAGAAAGATTACAGCCGAACTCGCATGTTAAACTTAGGCATCAAAATCGGAACAGTCATTAGTTTAAGAAAGTCACAGTTAAACTTGGAGAATTTTCCAGCCAGACAAGAGAGCAGATTACAACCCACTGTCACAAATATCAATTATACTGTTTAAACTTGAAACTCTGTCCGAGCAAAAGTAACATCCTGAAGACAGAGGCTAAATAACAAAGCCATCCGACAGGTAGCCGCGCCAAGGCCACATTAAACAATATCCTTTTAAATATCTCAAACTCCTGAGACTGTTAAATAAGTTTCTGGCCCTTAAGAAAACCTAGCCGTTCTATTAACCATTGTATAGACCGAAGTTCCAGTTGGCAGAGAGCCATGGAACCCCCAAACACATCAATAACTAGGCACCTGAGACAAAATGCGAAGGTAAGAAGCCGCCGTAGCCAGAACCATGAGGGAACTTAGGCGTGGAATTGAGCGGAAGATAATACCTGAAACTGAACCGAGATTTTAATTAGAAGAGTTCGTTTATTTCACAAAAGAGATGGCACCGCCATTCCAGATCACAGACAGAGCAACGAAATTAAACACGAAGAAAAAACAAGTGGTAAATAGCTGTAGGTTACTGGATAGCGTAAGAATCCGGGTTATGGAAACCCTGTCGGCAATAGGTAAGGAAAGAACTAGTTAAACAACGAAATGACAAAAATAGCGGGAACCAACCGGTGAATAAAAGAGAATTTACAAACAAGCTATGCATGGATAGAAAAGCCTGGATATAAACTAAAAAAAAAACCAATGCGGACCCGAAGGGCAACTGTGTGCCTGAGTTCCTGGTGGATTAAGGTTGCAGAAGGCCGAGTCGCCACCATCCGCCACGATTTCTCCGAAGTCTGCCCAAACCCTTGACGGAAACGCTCTGGAGGCCATCCGGCGAAGAAGCACAATGATTCGGAAAATCGGTTATCGCCAAGGTCATTACCGATCCCTAGAGTGTTTCCACTGTCGGATCTCAAACTCGATCGACGTCGTGAGTTTAGCCAAGTGTCCATTGATAAAACCAAGACCGGTTGACAGCCCGAGATCAAAACGATTAACAAGTGTAAAACCCTAAGGTTTGAACGCACAAGAGGGTACACATCTCACATTCACAATAATGCCATATCGTATTATAAAGTGCAACGCTATATAAAGAGCCAACTATCATATAAACATGCAACCATAATAATAACTGGCGATATATGAGATCCCAAAGGTATTTAATGATTGGAACCGATATAAACCTTAGGCAATCACAAAGGAATTAAATGATTGAAATCAACATAAACCTGAGCCGTACACCGATACATGCGAGCTAGAGTGCATGCGCATGTGGAACTTAAATATCAGTGTAGATATGAGTAAAATTATTAAATACAGGACTTGCAATAATGCCAGTGATGTCAGAAATCTAAGGTTGAGAAACACGAAAGGGTTAGGATTAATAATTTTTTTTTTTAATGAGTAAATTTTGTGGTTAGATGACTGTTACAAGTGGTATCAGAGCAGCGTTACAACGCTGGGCCCTATTGGGTCAACTGACATTACAAATTGTATGATTTCGTGCACAGTGAGATAATTAGATGGAATGACAACCAAGACGGACACCCTCACAACAGCAGCAGCGAAATGTCGGAGAGATTCCACCTCCACCAGAAGGAAACCCCGAAATGTGGGTTCAGTTGGGAATAGAGCAGCATCAGCGGTCTAACAGACTGATTGAAGAACAGCAACATCAGACTCACATTTTGTTGCACACAGTACAACAGCTACAGGAGGAGATGGAAAGAGTACGCAAGGATAATGCAAGGATGATGCAGGAACAGGAGAGGATCTTAAAGAGCCTCTCTGATAAACAAAATCAAAGGGTTGAAAAGCCCAGTGCTGACAGAGAGTTTCAAGGAGGAGACGAACAACAATCAGAGGAGCAAGGTACAGGCCGAAGAGAAAGAAGTGTGTCACAGCGAAGTCATCCAAACAGAAATTTTAATGAGGCTGAATCTGAAAATGAAACTGAACGGAAGACAAACAAAAAACAGAAGGTGGAGCTGCACGGAGAATTCAGAAAGATAAAGCCACCTACGTTCGATGGCGAAAAGGAGGAAGTGGCAGAGGCATGGTTGATTAATATGAAAAAATACTTTCAGGTGTATGATTATGACAGTGGTCTCAAGGCACGGTTAGCCATTTACCAGCTGAAGGATAAAGCCACCCTATGGTGGGAAGAAGTGAAGAATGTGCGGGGAATAGAGGATCAGGATGTGACATGGGATAAGTTTCAACAGTACTTCAAAGACAAGTACTTGAATGAGCGTTTCTATGATGAAAAGGCTCGGGAATTCCATGATTTAAGGCTAGGACAATTGACCATGGATGAGTTCATCACTAAGTTTACATCATTACTGCGCTATGTACCGTACTTAAGAGATGAGAAGGCCAAGGTTCAGCGATTTCTGAGCAGTTTACCTGCCCATATGAAGGAACGTATCGAGTTTGTTAACCCTAAGACAATGGATGAGGCCATCAGAAAGGCAAGGCTGTGTTATCAGCAAGCGAAAAATAAAGTGGACCAAGGTAAAGGGTGGCAAACAAAGAAGGAAAATAGGAATAGTGCTGGTTTCAAAAGGGGAAAAACCAGTAATTTTAGAAGCTCAGCCAGGAGTTCAGTTAATAAGCAATTTGGTAGGAACCATCAGAGGATTAGATGGCCGGGGGAGGAAAAGACGGTGGAAGCTTCAAATAAACCTGAGCAACCCCACAACCAGAGGCCACCTCTGCAGTGTTGGGGCTGCGGGGCAGCACACTACTATCGAGATTGCCCACAGCGGGGTAAAGCTGAAGCAGTAAACAATTTGCAAGAGGCCTCTACTGTGGGAGATATTTCCAGAAGCATACCCAGAATTAACACAGCATTGGAGGACCAGCAAGTTGACTTTCAACCCACCATGATAGAACTGGAAGGTAAACTGTCATCCCAAACTGTTTTTGTTTTGGTAGATCCAGGCGCAAGTCTAAGTTATATAAGTCCTAAGTTAGTAGAAACCTGTAAACTATCAAGTCAAAAATTTAAAAAGAGTTGGTTGGTTCAGTTAGCTACAGGAGCTAAAAGAAGAGTTAGTGCCAAAATACCGGATTGTGCATTGCAAATCGGTGGGCAGCAGTTAATGGTAGATTTAAATATTCTGCCTTTGGGATCCTATGACGTATTGTTGGGTATGGATTGGTTAGAGAAACATTGGACTCTCATCAACTGCAAGGAAAAGATAGTATACTACAGAGATCAGAATGGTAATCGCCAAGAAATTCAGGGCATAAAGAAGCCTGTACGTCTGCGTCCAATCACCGCCTCCCAAATGGAAAAATGCATGAGAAAGGGATGCCAGCTGTATGCCATACAAGTCGGACTATCTGAGTCTAAGGATAAAGCAGCTGTGTTAGAAAACATACCTTTAGTACAGCAATTCAAAGACGTATTTCTTGAAGAAATACCAGGATTACCACCTAAAAGAGAGGTTGATTTCACAATAGAGCTGCTACCAGGAGCTTCGCTAATTTCGCGAACTCCCTACTGTATGAGTGTGCCAGAATTGACTGAGCTAAAAATGCAGCTTCAGGAATTATTAGATAAAGGGTATATACGACCCAGTGTGTCACCCTAGGGAGCACCTGTGCTGTTTGTTAGAAAAAAGGATGGAACCATGCGCATGTGCATGGATTACTGACAGTTAAATAAGCTGACAGTTAAGAACAGGTATCCCCTACCCCGTATTGATGACTTGTTTGACCAAGTAAAGGGAGCTACTGTGTTCTCAAAAATTGATTTATGATCCGGGTATCACCAGATCAGAATTAAGGATGAAGATATACACAAAACCGCTTTTCGCACCAGGTATGGCCACTATGAATTCGTGGTATTACCTTTTGGGCTAACTAATGCACCAACCACTTTTATGAGACTGATGCATAGTATTTTCCACCCTTATCTGGATAACTTTGTGTTAATTTTTATTGATGACATACTGATTTATTCTAAGAATGCGGAGGAACATGAACAACATCTGCGTATGGTACTGAAGATGTTAAGGAAACATCAGTTGTATGCAAAATTTAGTAAATGTGATTTCTTCAAAGAAGAAATACAATATCTTGGACATGTCATCTCGAAAAAGGGTATTGCGGTGGACTCGGAGAAAATTAAGACTATCATGGAATGGAAGGTGCCACAGAATGTGGCAGATATACGATCATTTATGGGCCTCGCTGGCTACTACCGACGATTTATAAAAGGATTTTCAAAAATAGCGTTTCCCATTACTTCTTTACAAAGAAAAGGGAAAATCTTTAAATGGACAAAAGAATGTCAGGAGAGCTTTGAAAGATTGAAGCAGTTATTGACAACAACGCCTGTATTAAGTGTAGCAGATCCGGATAAGGAATTCGAGGTTTGTACAGATGCATGCAAGGAAGGAGTTGGGGCTGTATTATCGCAAGAAGGGAAGGTAATTGCATATGAATCCCGCAAGCTAAAGGATCATGAGCAGCGATATTTAGCCTATGATCTAGAGCTAACTGCAGTTGTGCATGCTCTCCGAGTATGGAGACACTACTTACTTGGAAAGAGGTTTGTGTTGAAAACTGATCATAGTAGTCTAACCAGCTATTTTAAACAAGCTGACTTGAATTCCCGGCAAGCAAGATGGAACGCTTTGTTAAGCGAATTTGATATTGATCTACAGCACGTGAAGGGAAAAGAAAACAAAGTTGCGGATGCATTAAGCAGGAAACTGCATAACCTTTATGAGTTATATGTCAACCAAATTGAAACCAGATTTTTGGAGCAGATCAGAAAAGAAGCAGACAAGGATCCTGAGTATAAATACTTGTGGCAGCAGACACAAGAATCCGAAGGACAAGGTGGACAAGGGGATTATGAGATTAACCAGGACGGGTTGTTGATCTTCAAGAAAAGGATAGTCATTCCAAACAGAGTGGAATTAAAAACTAAGTTGCTGGACGAATATCACAGAAGCAATTATGCAGGGCACCCACGATATCAAAAGATGTTGACAGCTATAAGAAAGGACTACTGTTGGCCAGGAATGAGGAAGGATATAGCAAGCTATCTAACCAAGTGTTTAGAGTGCCAGCAAGTGTAAGTGGAGCATCGGCACCCAGCAGGCTTAATGCAGCCTATACCCATTCCTGAATGGAAATGGGAGGTGATCTCATTGGATTTTATCACTGGGTTACCAAAATCAAAGTGAGGTAATGATTCCATAATGGTAGTTGTGGATAGACTAAGTAAGTCGGCACATTTCATACCTGTCCAATCCACCTATAAGACAGTACAGATAGCAGACTTATTCATGCGGGAAATCTTCAGACTGCATGGCATTCCTAAGACCGTTATCTCAGACAGAGATGTAAAATTCACATCAACTTTCTGGAAAGCGCTGTTTACAGGATTAGGAACGCAGGTACATTTTAGTACTGCATACCACCCGCAAACAGATGGTCAGACCGAGCGAGTGAATCAAGTGTTGGAAGACATGCTGAGAATGTATGTTATGCAGCAACCAGTAAAATGGGAGGATTACATACACTTGATAGAGTTTGCCTACAATAATGGTTACCAAGAATCGTTAAAGATGAGTCCATTTGAGGTGCTATATGGGCGGCAATGCAGAACTCCCATTAATTGGAGCAGCCCCGAGAATAGACTCATGCTAGGACCAGACATGCTGGCAGAAATGGAAGCAGAGGTGAAGAAAATTCGACAGAATTTGAAAGTAGCACAGGACAAACAGAAGGTGTACGCAGACAAAAGAAGGTCATACCGTGAGTATGAGGTTGGCGATCATGTGTATGTCAGGATTAAGCCAAAGAAGAGTACACTGAGATGGGCCTCCTGTGCAAAATTAGCACCTCAGTTTTGTGGTCCTTTCCAGATATTGGAAAGGGTAGGACCAGTAGCGTATCGCTTAGCCCTTCCTAGCCATATTCGGGTGCATAACGTATTTCACGTATCGTTATTAAAACGATATGTTCATGATACAAGACACATAATCCATTGGCAGAACATTCAGGTAGCGGGTAAACATGATGGTTCAATTAATAACATGATGATAAATATTTATTGATTAAACTAAGTTTATTGTGTTCAGGTAGAACCGGACGGAGAATTTCTGGTCGAGCCCCACAGTATAATAGATCGGAGGGAAATCATGCTCCGGAAACGAGCCATCGCCTAGGTTAAAGTGCAATGGAAGCACTTTGGACCAGAGGAGGCTACCTGGGAAGACGAGAGTTTCGTCCGTGAGGCTTATCCTGAACTTTTTCTGAGCTAGAATAAGAACACCGTGGACGGTGTTCTCTCCCAGAGGGGAAAAAATGTAACCACCATATTAGCAGTTGACTAATGGTTATACTTTATTGATTAAGGATGAATTAATTAAATATCTGAACAAAAATATTTTTGATTTTTGAATAAAAATTTAACTTGTGGAAATTATTTATGAGTAAAAATTGATGGTAAAAGTAAATCTGGAGTCAGTTGAACTGAAAAACAGTTTCTACAGTTACCTGAGAAAACTCTAGAATAAAGAGGAAATTCCAAAGAGAGTTGGGGGTTCTGTGAGAAAGGAAAGGAAGGGACTCTGTAAGGGCTGGATAGATATTCCAGGACAGATTAACCTCTGGGTTGGAGATTTGGACCGGACTGTCCCGAGTTCTCCCCAGAAATCCTGTTTTTCACTGGAGATGAAGAGTTGGACCGGGCTGTCCTGAGAACTCCCCTCCAGGAAATTGTGTTCAACAAGACCCAGGCTTGAAGCTCGGGGGAGAACTGTGGACGTAATTTCCCAGTTCGTGGACGGGAGGTATCGAGTACCATCAGAGGAATTCGGATTCAGATGAGTAGATGTAAATAGATTCTTTTATTTCTTGAGAAAGATTAATTCTGCCTGATACAGTTAGTTTATCAGTATTTTATTAAGTTTATTTTCTTGCTAATTCAGTAATACTTAACTGAAGTTTTAATTCTTTTTAACTAGTTGTACTGATGAAATAAGCCAAAGGTATTCTAGAAGGCTTGATTCTGTAAGTGTAAATGAAAGGCAACCGAATATATTTATGTAAGTATATAGTAGCAACAGAGTTTTCTAACCAACCAGAACAAAAATTAACAAGGCAGTGAGACTGTCAGAGATGACTTGCTTAGGTTAACACAGCTAGGTCAGTATCCACTGTCCTGAAGTAGTGATGCAGAAGTTAATCTATTAGACCAAACAAGTGAAAGTACATAAATACAGGCGAGCTGTTAATCCAAATGCCTGAGTAAATTCGGGCTTCTGGATAAATCGCCCCCTACCTATGATAACCACGGACAAGAAGGTGGTCCGGTCACCGTAGCACATATTTTCTTAGAAAAGAGAAAATTAACTATTGAAAACAGGAAATTAGATAACCCATTTCTTTCTTCACAGGAAACGTTGAAAGTAGAGTTCTGGAAAAATCTCGCAAGCAGCTACAGTATTAAAAACGATATGAAAACAGTATTGAAAACGAGAAGTAGACAGTATTAAAAACAAGAAGTAAACAATACCAAAAACGAGATGTATTTCCATTAACTCGCGCAACCTTAGCATATCACGTTCAATAAACATTCAACATATCATAACAGAGTGCATGCACCAAAGAGTTCTGTTGCATTAAAGAAAGAAAGATTACAGCCGAACTCACATGTTAAACTTAGGCATCAAAATTGGAACAGTCATTAGTTTAAGAAAGTCACAGTTAAACTTGGAGAATTTTCTAGCCAGACAAGAGAGCAGATTACAACCCACTGTCACCAATATCAATTATACTGTTTAAACTTGAAACTCTGTCCGAGAAAAAGTAACATCCTGAAGACAGAGGCTAAATAACAAAGCCATCCGACAGGTAGCCGCGCCAAGGCCACATTAAACAATATCCTTTAAAATATCTCAAACTCCTGAGACTGTTAAATAAGTTTCTGGCCCTTAAGAAAACCTATTCGTTCTATTAACCATTTTATAGACCGAAGTTCCAGTTGGCAGAGAGCCATGGAACCCCCAAACACATCAATAACTGGGTACCTGAGACAAAATGCGAGGGTAAGAAGCCGCCGTAGCCAGAACCATGAGGGAACTTGGGCGTGGAATTGAGCAGAAGATAATACCTAAAACGGAACCGAGATTTTAATTAGAAGAGTTCGTTTATTTCACAAAAGAGATGGCACCGCCTTCCAGATCACAGACAGAGCAACGAAATTAAACACGGAGAAAAAACAAGTGGTAAATACCTGTAGGTTACTGGATAGCGTAAGAATCCGGGTTATGGAAACCCTGTCGGCAATAGGTAAGGAAAGAAGTAGTTAAACAACGAAATGACAAAAATAGCGGGAACTAGCTGGTGAGAAAAGAGAATTTACAAACAAGCTATGCATGGACAGAAAAGACTGGATATAAACTCAAAAAAAAACTGATGCGGACCCGAAGGGCAACTGTGTACCTGAGTTCCTGGTGGATTAAGGTTGCAGAAGGCCGAGTCGCCACCATCCGCCACGATTTCTTTGAAGTCTGCCCAAACCCTCGACGGAAACGCTCTGGAGGCCATCCGGCGGAGAAGCACAATGATTCGGAAAATCGGTTATCGCCAAGGTCATTACCGATCCCTAGAGTGTTTCCACCGTCGGATCTCAAACTCGATCGACGTCGTGAGTTTAGCCAAGTGTCCATTGATAAAACCAAGACCGGTTGACAGCCCGAGATCAAAACGATTGACAAGTGTAAAACCCTAAGGTTTGAACGCACAGGAGGGTACACATCTCACATTCACAATAATGCCATATCGTATTATAAAGTGCAACGCTATATAAAGAGCCAACTATCATATAAACATGCAACCATAATAATAACTGGTGATATATGAGATCCCAAAGGTATTTAATGATTGGAACCGATATAAACCTTAGGCAATCACAAAGGAATTAAATGATTGAAATCAACATAAACCTGAGTCGTAGACCGATACATGCCAGCTAGAGTGCATGCGCATGTGGAACTTAAATGTCAGTGTAGATATGAGTAAAATTATTAAATACAGGACTTGCAATAATGCCAATGATGTCAGAAATCTAAGGTTGAGAAACACGAAAGGGTTAGGATTAATAAATTTTTTTTTAATGAGAAAATTTTGTAGTTAGATGACTGTTACATGCAACTTCTTACTTTGATAATGTGGTATTCATTACAGGTATTTTTGATGGTTATGGCTGCACTATCATTCCTGTAGGAATGTAATGTTGCCACTTTCTTTTTAGCATATGATGTTTTTACAAAAAAACTTAGCATTTTTAGCAGTTCAATTGCAATATTATTCCACTCATGAGTTAATTTTTAGACAATTAGCAACATGCAAAAGAAATCCCTTCCTCTCACACCACTCACAATTAGTTCTAAATATTATTGGAATGGTTAATAAATAACACCTCTCAATGGCCAAATCCTACAAATTATACATTAGAAAATATATAACAGTTTATCCCTGTTGGGCCCAAGTGGATCCCAAAAAAGAGAAAGAGAAAAGAAACCTAAAGCTACATTTTCTCATAATAGAGTAATATCTGTACTTTGCTTATTGGTAATAGATTGCAAGGCATATTTTAACTTTTTATTTTTTAACTGAGTAAAGTATAAACTAGCAATTGCACCATCATATGTTGCAAAGGAAACACCATAAGATTCTTAAAGAGATTCAATGGTTGCTAAGCAAAATATTTGTAGTGATTTTGGTCAATTTTCATTAGAATAATTGAAACAAAGTTGTTAATTATGCATCATTTAAATAAAAGGTAACATAAATTAATAAAATATTATTAAATGAAATATTAGTATGTCATTAAAAATTTAAACAAGTTGATTTTTTTGTACTCTAGTTATGAACATTTAAGTTCATAAATAAGTAGGTAATATGAAAGAATATACTAATAAAATAAACATAAATTAAAAGAGAGAAATAATAATAATAATAACACCAAAAAATTTATTATGTCACATTGTTGTTTTTCAAAATATAAATAATTTAAATAATATTTTAAAAATGCAAATTAGATATTCAAACATAATTAACATCAAATTAATTTAATTATTTCTGAATTTCTATATGCAAACTCACTAGCTATAAAGACTTAGATTTGTTTCTCTAAATTCACATTAATCATTAACCTAAAATGCAAAATAGAGCAAAATAATGCCTTTTGACAAATACACATTAACAAGAAATTAATATATTTTCCTTTTTAACTCAAATTTCCAATTTCTCCATCAATATCAATATAATAATGATCTAAAAGATGTCTTAGATTTTTTTTTCCTCGCAAGATTTTGATCATTAATATGAAATTGAAAATAGAGGTAGATAATCAAAATGGTTACACCCAAAAGACTCGAATAATTATATGGAAAGTATATTTTCTTACGGCTTCCATTACCAATTTCCAAATCTCTCCATCAATTTAATGCCCATAAAATGCATAAGATTTTTAATCCGTACCAGGCGTTCATCATTAACTTTGAATCGAAAATGAAGATTAAAAACGAAAATGGGTTACATCAGAAGGAAAGAAACAATAACATAAAATTAATAAAAAAAGTTAGTACCTCGAGTTTCCAGTTTCTTCCATATATTTAATGTTGTCCTTGATGCCTTGTATTTTATTTTTATGGCCAGGATCTAATACTAACATTAAATTCAAAAGAGAGAGGTTGAAAAACCAGAAGTGTTTCACCCACAAACAATAAATTAATTAGAAATATGGTGAAACGGGAATTAAAAGACCACATATGTATAAGGTGACCATGAAAATAACATGGAAAAAGAATTTAAAGAATATAATAATCTGCAAACCAATAAAATAAAATCGTTGTGATAGGAAAGGCAACCACTGACATGAATTTACAGAAAATAGTGAAATCAAATGGATTGCAAAGTTGAGTGGATGACATAACTTACATATGATTGGAGTAACTTACATAAAAAAGCAGACTTTCAAGTCCTATTTCAGTTTGAGGCATTGAGGATGCAGGTGGTGGGCACACGGCCATAACGAAATGGATTACAGAAAAAAGAATTAGGTATTGATACAATCAATGTATATTACATGGGAGGACATGAGAATTACAACTTTCTTGCGGATCTTTTTAGAACTGAAAGTATTCGGTCTACATAACCATTAGTTATGGAGATACATAGATACAATATTACGACAAACCGTTCACTATTTTCCCAAAACTAACTAAAATAAGTCCACATAACCATTAGTTAAATCAACACAATATTACTTTCTATGAGACCCATCTCTCTACACCTTTATGCACCAATGTCTTCCATTGTTAATTCTGGCAGCATGTGTAGGTGGGTTGATTGAAGCGTGTGCTCGTTGCCGAATAAAAAAAACATATGTTGGTTTAAACAACAATTTACAATGGAACCAGAACTACAAAAAATTATATAATGTAGGAAAACACTTAGCAAATAAATTTTAATGAAATGTATCAAAACGCCTCAAACATCTTGATCAGTATAATTGTTTATAATGTTATCATCCATTAACAATGTGAATATTTTGGATTTTCATAAATAAAATAAAACAAATAAATCTGATCAGAGATCAACAAAGGCATGGTATGTTTTGGAATCAATAACAATGGAGCATAGAGTAGATAGCTGCTGCTGATGCCAGGATGCAAAAAAAAAAAAAAAAAATTCGCCCAATGGCATGTCTTGCTTAATGGTTAGTCCAAAAATGAACACAATAAAATAAATAATAACTATAATTTTTGTTTTAACATAAAATATTTTTTTTTCTACCTAGTCAAAAAGATCACACGATAGAGTTTTACAACATCTCTTGCATACTCAGCTCCACAACACCACTAGGGGCAATGAGGTGTAGTCAACTAAAGTATAGCTACAAAGTATAGTCAACATCTCTTGAATTAGAAATCCCAAGTGTCATCTAAAAAAATTACGAAGGTAATAACCTACTCAATAACTTATAACCAACTATAACATGTTAGTCCACAAATTGTAATAACAGGGTCCATGCATGTAACAACTTGTAAAAAATCATTCCAACCCTCAACTACCTCAAACCTCACATGACACAAAACCATTCCCTCGTGCCAACAAATATCCTCTCGATGTTCTAAAATACTCACAAGGACCTTCACATTGCAGGAGTAAGCCCAATCATAATTCCAATCCCTACCCGAACTAGTAGTAAGGAAACCACAAGAGACCTTGCTGCCTAAATGATGACTTGAACTAGATAGAGAAAGTGAAAAAACCACAGTCTCATTGTTCAACCTAGAACAAGACTTGAGCAGGATAAGGGTCCCAGTCCCTTTGTCGGAACTAGCTCAAAATCCAACCTATTAGTCTCACATACAGAAGTTCATGAACCACATTGAATTATCCTTTCAAAATGATACCTTGAACATTCAAGAAGATCACCCTACCATGGTATGTGGCCCACATGTAGAGGAACAACATGATGATATCCCTCCTTTCTACATCACCCTCAATGTTATGATAAAATTCTTCACAATTTTATGTTAGAATCAGGAGTGTCTCACAACCTCATGCCTAAATCAGTCATGCTGGAATTGGGCTTAAAAATCACCAAACCTTACCATGACCTTTATTCATTTGATTCTAGAAGTGTCAGGTGCCTAGGTCTCATCAAACACTTAGTGATATCTGTTAAAAATGGCAACAAGAAATCCTGAAAATCGCATCAAGAAGGATTTTAATTTAATTTTCCCTTAATTAAATTAGAAGTAAATTGTAATTCCACATCACATGACAACTTATACGTGTTAACTAAGTCAAGAAGACTTAGTTAGTTCAATTAATTCGAGTTGAGAGTCTAATGGGAGGCATGTAGATTGTTCCCTAAATTTTGAGGGTCCACAACAACATATGCTTAAGATTTGGTAGCATGGAAGAAGAACGTAGTGAAGGCAAGAAGGATTCCATTGGAAGGAGTTCAAGATCATATTGTCTCAAACCTCCATGGAAAGACAACTCTATATGCTACGTGGAAGGACTTAACCGATTTTTTTCATAAAATAAATGACCATAGGAAGTTGGCGTTGAAGGAAAAACTCAGAAATATCAAGATGGAGGAGGGTGACACAATACCAAAGTACTTGACCAATTTCACCCAATGTCAGAATGAGCTTGGAAGTGTCGGTGTTACTATTGTTTAGGATGATCTCGTGAGCCTAGCACTTCTAGGCCTTCCCAAGCGTTGGCATAACTACTAGGATTCAGTAAATGGGAGGGAGAAGTTATTGGAGTGGGAGCGAATATGGTCCAAATTGGTGCAAGAGGAGATAAGGCAAAACACTAAAGATGATACCTCTTCCAAAGAAACGAAAGAAGACTTTGCTTTAGTCAACAAAGGAAATAAAGCCAAGGGAAATAAACCCCAAGGTGAAGAGGGAAAGAAGTAAGACTTGTCCAACATCAAGTGTTTTTACTGTCACGATTTCGGGTACTATGCCACGAAATGTCCACATAAGAAGGCAAGCAAGAAGGAACTTGTAGTTGCAACAACAGGTGAAGCTCTAGCTTCACAATTTAAGCTTAATTTTACTCACATTGCATGCATGGCAAGCACAGTAATGGGAAGCATGTTGTATCTTGACATTGGTGTCTCATTCCATATGACGGGTAATAGAGATCTCTTCAGTGACTTAGAGGAGAAAGAGCGGGGCTTTTAACTGAGGCTTTCCCCAAATAAATCTTTGTGTCATGTGATTGAAATTCTTTCTCTTTCTTGTTCATGTGATTTTACGATCGTAATTAATTTCCACAATTTGTGGAATAGATTCAAGTATTTTTTTTATCATATTACAAGATCAATTCATTCTACGTGGATTTTCTACAATGTCTCTCACCCAAATCCCCACGAAGAGGATGGTCATGGACATTGTTGTGGCTAACATTCCAGTGGTCTATACAATGTTACCTTCTAGATCTTGGGCCAGAAAATTAGGCATAACCTTGCACATGGATTTGTCCTATGCAACCATATTGTTATTGAAGGTCCAAAGAGGACACTGTATAGAGAGTCTTAATTCTTATATATTGTAAGTGATGCCAAAAAGTCTACGAATCAACCTCTATATTCCATAGAAGAATTCATTAGCTCTTACAACCTATTCATGAACCCAAAAATGATGCCAAAGGTAAACGAAACTCCCTACTAAGATCAAATAGTTATATGACAATTTTGTACAATTATCCAAAACAAATAAATGAAGAAACATATTTTAAAATATTTCATATACAACAATAATTTATTTGTCATGAACTTTGTATATTGTATATTTATTGTATGTTATTTAAATTATATTTATTTTACTTTCATAAAAATAAATCAAAATTATTAGTTTTTATCAAAACTTAAGATTTATATTCTCATTAAAACTTTACATAAAAATAACCAATTAACAATTATAATTAAATAGCAACAAATTTTCAAAATATATATATATATATATATATATATATATATATATATATATATAAACTTCTAAATTATAAAATATAAAAAAAATGCACTTCTAATAAACATATAAACACTTTTATTTATAAAATATATATACATAATCTTTAATAAATAAATATTATAATTTATTTATATAAAATTTAATTCAAAATCAAAATTATAACCCACTTTATATATATGGAATTTCAACATATACATTTCAATAAAACATAAAAAAATTAATAAAGTAACAACCACATATTACTATAATAAAAAATAAAATAAAAAACTCAATCCTTTTTAATCTTTTAGCTCCTCCCAATATTATTGTGCCTACCACACATTCCATTATATAAGTGTATATTGTGGAGCGTGAGAACAAATGATGTATGTTTATATTTACAGCCGCCTGTGATGAGTGCGGGAATGAATGTAACGACAAGGCGAGCCTTATTTCAGCTACCATAGTTCCATTAATGCGCCCAGGTAGGAAATGCCCGCCGCACGATGATCTACAGCTTTAATCCGACGGCGGACATTTCCTGCCTGGGCGCATTAATGGGCCTATGTGTCACGCCCCCATCTCGTTTGTCCACTTGGGCAGGTCGTGCGGCACCGGCTAAACGGCCCTTAGTCATTTTTACCGTTTTCCGAACTACGCCTTTTACTTATTTTCTGAGTGTTAGTCTTCACTTTTTATATGTTTGCAGCGGAAATACAAAACATAAACATTCATTCCATAAATACACAAAACAGATTTGTGAAAGCCAATTTTATTATCCGAAATAATCAAAATTGCCTCGCTGTTTTTATACAGGTCGAGGGCCTGTTTACATAGATTTTACACAGAAACGCCGAACTCGGCCCGTCGCACTTGGTCGGGTCGTGAGTCACCCGACTCGCCCACCGTGCGCCTGTCCGCCCGTCGTCGCACCCGTCGTTCGCCCGCGCCCGTCGTTGGCGCCGTGCACGCACCGCCCGACCGTGTCGTTCGTGCGTCGTGCACCCGCGCGCCCGCCGTTCACGTCGCACACGCGCCTGTTGCGCGCACCCTTGCCTACCGTCGCACGCCTTCCGCTCGTTTGCCACAGCGCTGGGCGCTGTTCAACCTCCGCGTCTACGTTCCGTTCGGCCCGACCGTTACACTTCGACTCACCCGCTCGGCGGGTGCATTTGCTGCACTAGCCGCAACCTTGTTGCTGCGGTGCGCTCAACTAACTCGCCCTTAGATGATACGTCGAACTGTTGATCGAAGTTGATGATTTTCGCTCTCCACAACTCGCCATATATATACGCATCGTTCGTTGGAGAGTCGGGTCGCTCGCCGACCGAGCCGACCCGCACGCTACCGTTTCGTCGTGAACCGTCGCGTCGTTTCGTCGTGAGGGGCGCTCGGCCGACCCGAGCCGACCCCCGGTTGGTGTGAGGGGCGCTCGGCCGACCCGAGCCGACCCCCGGTTAACTCTTGCGTGCGCCCATCTTCCACTAAACGCGTCGGTCTGTTTTATTACTTCGCCCGCCCGTCGTCGTGTTGTGGTCGTGACGCCCTCGTGTGTGGGCGCGCCCGTCGCCGTGGCGCGCGCCCGTTCATCGAACGCTATAACGCTCGCCCCACATAACGTGTCGTTCGTGGGTGTTGGGGGCGCTCGGCCGACCCGAGTCGCCCCTACGTTTGTTGACTCGCCCACAAGTGTGGCGTCGGTCGCGCGCCCAACGCGCCGACCGACCCGCCGGTTTATCTTTCGGTTGACTCGTCCAAGAGCGCCCGTTGGGTATAAACGCCCTTCGCCAATACTTTGTTAACTCGTCGTTCTACCAACGCGCCTCATGACTCGTTCCACACTAGCGCGCCCGTGACACGCCAACGTGCGACGCGCGCCCGTTATGTTGCAACGGCGCCCAAGCTCACCAAACGCCCGTTCGGCGCGCCCGTCTCACCGAACGCGCCTACGAAGTGTCGGGGCGTTACATTCTCCCCCACTTCAAAGCGTTGTCGTCCCTTGACAACATCATCATTCCGTCGCACGCCCATCACAACTCCATGTGTGAATATCGTCGCAACTGCCTCTAAAGTGTCGTCGCACGAACTGTCGTCGCACCCATGTGCACGATATCGTCGCAACTGTCGTCGCAAAGTGTTGATGACTCCAACATCCTCCAAAGGTGTTCATGTCTCCAACTCTGCTATAAATATGTGAAGAGCATCCAGATGTGAACGCTCTTGACCTGCTACATGCCTCGGTCATGTCTCAACTCTGCAAGAAATCATGTGTTGGATCCCCTTGCGTAGTGACAAGTTGGGTAGCTAATCCAACCGAACGTCTCCTCCACAAGAACATATGTTCCTCCCATCGTCACGACTGCCAGAACATCCTGCTATCAAGTGCTCCATCTCGCTCCATGGTCTGCTCATAAGTTAGAGGTCATCATTGTCCTAAGCAGGAGACAATGAGCCTCATCCAAGTGCCATGTTTGGGTCCATGAAGTGTGTCCATCTCATCCACAACATGCTGTCCATGATGCTAACCCATGTGCTCTACTTGCAAAGTAGGCTCATCCTCCAAGCATCATCAAGTGATAAGTGTGGCTAAGTCAAGTAGACTCAAGCCCATGCCAAAGTGTGTGCCACCAAGGCATCCCCATCGCTGCATCTCCATCAAACTCCAAAGTGTCCCAGCTCTATCATCCCCACCAAGTGACTCCTCCCGAACACACCCCATAAATGTGCTCCAAGGTATGCATCCCATAATGCATCAAAATCAGAAACAATCCCGACCTCAGCTCCTCAATGAGTCAGATACTCCAAGATCACCATAATATGAAGTCTCTAACGAATGCAACTCCACCATGAACTCCCATGCCTCATCATATCCAAAGCGTTGGTAAGTCTACTTGTATTGGCCATGAGTGCCATCACAAGTTCTCACCTGCAAACATATGAAAGTCTCATAGGCTGCTCATCCAACCAATGTCCAAGTTGCTCATGGTGAACAACGTCCCATCAGTCCATCTATAAAAGATATCCATGTAGTCCATGTCCATGACTTTGGCTGCCCATGTGTTCATCCAAGTGAACCCAACTCAACTCTCATCATCATCATGTCTCAACATGTCGAAGTGAAGTGCCCTCGGTCACTTCCACCTCCATCATATAAACGAGTACTTCCTTCAAGCTGCTCCCCCACTAAAGGTCTGCCAAGAGGTCCTTCTTGCTTGAAGCCATGAAGAAGTCTACTCCACCAACGTGCCCTACCACCAAGGTAGTGTGTGGGTCATGCCGGGCACTTGCCATTCTACATGGCTAAGCATGACCCCTCTCCATCACAAAGGTCATCACGTTCCACCCTTGTCCCGGGCATTTGGACCACCAAGTATAGGGTCCCAAATTGCCTCAACAAGGTCTGCACCGCCCCATGTCCCTTGCTCCATCAATGTACAAGGTCTCATCATATGCATCCAAGGAATAGTCACCCATGGTGTTGGCAAAGAAGTCATCTTCTTCCTCATCTTCATATTCGGTCCATCCTCCTTACGCTTCCGTGAAACACAAGTCATATCTCCATGAAGACTCCTCAAGTAAGGGTCTTCCATCCTCATCAATGCCCTTGATGTGTTCGATCCTGGTTCCACCTGCTCATCAAGTTCCTCCATGATCATGCTTACATTTGCAACATCTCCATGTGGTTTGCCCACCAATGCTTGCAATGTGTCTTGTCTTGGTTCAACTTGTGTCACAAGTTCGTCCTTCATCTTTTCCATCATATCATCTCCATGAGAACCATCTAACATCGATGTCTGCAACGTGCTTGGTCTCGGTCCAACTTGGTTATCAAGTTCATCCTTGACATCTTTTACATCTGCAACACCCTCATCCATCACTAACGCTTGCAATGTACTTGGCCTCGGTCCAACCTGTTCATCAAGTTCATCCTTGACATCTTCCACATCTGCAACATCCTTGTGTGGTTCAACCTGCAATGTTTGGAATGTGCTTGGTTCGGGTCCAACTTGTTCTACAAGTTCCTCCTTCTCCTCAACCACATCTTCAACATCCTTCGGTTCGGCTATAGTGAACCTTGTGTCCTCCCTATACCTTCTTAGCGTTTTAAGAAACTCGACATACTCGCATAGAAGTAAGCCTTGTCGTCTAGTCAACTCATCATACTCGGCTTCCAAATCATCATCTTCACCCATGAGGAGATCGAAGAGATATTGCTCTTCCTCAGTCTTTCGCTCCCAATACAATGGCTTGAGAGCCTCATTTACTTCGGAAAGCCTCTTCTCCACTGCATCCCTCTTCTCTTCGCAATTCAGTAGCCTTTCTTTAAGTCTTTCAAATTCCATCTTCTCTCAGATGAATTCTGCGGAGGTATCTGATTCTATTTGCCTTGCAATCCGTATCAAAGAGTTCGTATATCATCTCACAGTCAACTGTGACGCTCCGATACTATCCGTCACACTCTATCTCGTTTGTCCACTAAGGTGTCACAAGGCACCGGCTAAAACGGCCCTAGTCATTTTTACCGTTTTCCGAACTACGCTTACTATTTTCTTTTTCTGAGTGTTAGTCTTCACTTTTTATATGTTTGCAGCGGAAATACAAAACATAAACATTCATTCCATAAATACACAAAACAGATTTGTGAAAGCCAATTTTATTATCCGAAATAATCAAAATTGCCTCGCTGTTTTTATACAGGTCGAGGGCCTGTTTACATAGATTTTACACAGAAACGCCGAACTCGGCCCGTCGCACTTGGTCGGGTCGTGAGTCACCCGACTCGCCCACCGTGCGCCTGTCCGCCCGTCGTCGCACCCGTCGTTCGCCCGCGCCCGTCGTTGGCGCCGTGCACGCATTCACCAACGACCGTGTCGTTCGTGCGGCGTGCCGCGCGCGCGCCCGCTCGCTCACGCGCACACACGCACACGCGCGCACCCCGCCCGCCCGTCGCACGCCCGCGCGCGCGGGGGCCACCGGGCGCTCGTTCAACCCCTCTCGCGCCCGCGCGCCCGCCCCGCCCGACCGCGCACCCCCCGACTACCCGCCGCGCGGGCATTTGTCGCACCAGCCGCAACCTTTGTCCGGGTGCGCCCAACCAACTCGCCCAGATGATACGTCGAACCTGCTGATCGTTGGATGATTTTCGCTCACAACAAGCCTCCACATATACGCATCGTTCGTTGGAGAGCCCGGTGGAGAAACGCATCGTAGCCGACCCGCACGCTACCGTTTCGTTGTGAACCGTCGCGTCGTTTCGTCGTGAGGGGCGCTCGGCCGACCCGAGCCGACCCCTGGTTGGTGTGAGGGGCGCTCGGCCGACCCGAGCCGACCCCCGGTTAACTCTTGCGTGCGCCCATCGCCCACTAAACGCGTCGGTCTGTTTTATTACTTTGCCCGCCCGTCGTCGTGTTGTGGTCGTGACGCCCTCGTGTGTGGGCGCGCCCGTCGCCGTGGCGCGCGCCCGTTCATCGAACGCTATACGCTCGCCCCACATAACGTGTCGTTTGTGGGTGTTGGGGGCGCTCGGCCGACCCGAGTCGCCCCTACGTTTGTTGACTCGCCCACAAGTGTGGCGTCGGTCGCGCGCCCAACGCGCCGACCGACCCGCCGGTTTATCTTTCAGTTGACTCGTCCAAGAGCGCCCGTTGGGTATAAACGCCCTTTGCCAATACTTCGTTAACTCGTCGTTCTACCAACGCGCCTCATGACTCGTTCCACACTAGCGCGCCCGTGACACGCCAACGTGCGACGCGCGCCCGTTATGTCGACGCGCGCCCGTTGCGTTGCAACGGCGCCCAAGCTCACCAAACGCCCGTTCGGCGCGCCCGTCTCACCGAACGCGCCTATGAAGTGTCGGGGCGTTACACTATGGCAGCT
>JAXQQM020084812.1:0-27792 GCA_034641835.2 Pinus albicaulis | reverse complement strand
GATTTCTGTATCATAACATGTAGTTAGTTTTGATCTGAGTATGGGAATGCCTACCTCAGCAATGGTATACATATATATGTTTGCATTGAGTGTTTTTACAGGTTTCGACTGGTACTCCTGCAACCCAATCCTCAGAATGATAAAGCACTTCACTCTTTAGAACTACTTCAGACTTCACGCTTTAGGGGGCAATCTGTTACACTAAAATTTGTCACCATGACATTTTTCTATCTATATGGGTTCATCATTACCTATTTTATGCTCCCTTAGAGGTCCAAAATTATAAAGTTCCTAAACCAAGTCTTGGAGTTGGAGAAAAACTCATTAAAACCCTAAAAAGCCTAACTCCGCACTTTTCCTAGTCATTGCCTGCGGTACCACAGTTTCTTGCTCTATAACCTGCGACACATCCCACACGTTCTATTTACTAAAACTGTGGACCCCCGTAAAAGGTAAAATAGAAGAAACAGTAAGTTCTAGAAGCGCAGCTAGTCGAATATTCTCCCATATGGAGGCTTCTAGAAGCGTAATCTGGTCGAGATTTAATCCCTCCATTCATGAACCTTTATCCCTTCATTAAAGGAGCCTATCCCTTGGTATTTGGAGCTTAATCCCTTCATGAAAGGAATTTATCCCTTTCTTATTGGAATTGAAACTACCTCCCTTCTGCTATAAATTGAGATCATGTTTCAGTCTCAAGGGGACTTAGAACTTGGTTGTTTTGAGGTGAATTGCTGAAGAAATTATACTCTCTATACTCGGCATCAATGGTATGAGAACGATTAAATACTCATATCCATAGTTTTATGCTACTTCATAGAGGGGAAGGCTTGTCAAACCGATGGAAAACAACTGTTCAGGAGCCTAGAAGAACCTATATGACATCAAGGCGACAAGGTTGTAAGGTTACTTCTTATCATAGAATCGTACACTGAGAAGTGGAAATCAAGACTCTGGATCTAGTTTCTACCATCTAGGTTGCGAGGAGTTTTATTATTCATAATACAGTAGACTACTTATGACAGATGGCTCCTTCCATACTGTGTCTACTATTGATGTAATTCTAAAATCATTTCTGTATCAGAACATGTAGTTAGTTTTTATTTGAGTATGGGAATGCCTATCTCGACGATGATATACATATATATGTTTGCATTGAATGTTTTTACAGGTTTCAACTGGTACGCCTACAACCCAATCCTTGGAATGATAAATCACTTCACTCTTCAGAACTACTTTAGAATTCACACTTTAGGGGGAAATCTGTTACATTAAAATTTGTCACCATGAAATTTAGCTGTCTATATGGGTTCATCATTACCTATATTATGCTCCCTTAGAGGTCCAAAACTGTAAAGTTCCTAAACCAAGTCTTGAAATTGGAAAAAATATCATTAAAACCCTAAAAGCCTAACTCTGCACTTTTCCTAGTCATTGCCTGCGATACCATAGTTTCTTGCTCTATAACCTGTGACACATTCCACACGTTCTACTTATTAAAACTCCAGACACCCGTAAAAGGTAAAATAAAAGAAAAAGTAAGTTCTAGAAGCCCAGTTGGTCGAATATTCTCCCAGCTGGAGATTTCTAGAAGCGTAATTTGGTCGAGCTCCAATCCCTCCATTCATGAACCTCTATCCCTTCATTAAAGGAGTCTATCCCTTGGTATTTGGAGCTTAATACCTTCATGAAAGGAATTTATCCCTTTCTTATTGGAACTAAAACTACCTCCCTTCTATTATAAATTGAGATCATGTTTCAATCTCAAGGGTACTTATAACTTGTTGTTTTGAGGTGAATTGCTAAAGAAATTATACTCTCTATACTTGGCATCTATGATATGAGAACGATTACATACTGATATCTATAGTATTATTCTATTTCAGAGAGTGGAAGGCTTGTCAAAACGATGGAAAATGACTATTCAGGACCCCGGAAAAACTTGCACAACATCAAGGCGACAAGGTTGTAAGGTTACTTCTTATCATACAAGTTAATACAAATGGATTCTATTTTCTCGGTAAGTTGTTAATGTATCTATTTGAGTAATTTAATTCTTGGATTCCTTGATCACTGAGATAGATTAATGTTTTTGAATTATTATATATTGCAGGTGCTTTTAATCATTTTTCTTGTCTTTGAGTGCAGGTCTTACATGCTGAATTGACCTCTTTTGGAGCAATTGGATTGAAGATTACAAAAAGCATTGGACCTCAGGTAGGAGCATCTCTTCTTACTTAGTTTATTAATAATTCTGAATCATAATTATCTACAGAAAATGGTTTGCATTTGGTTTTTTGTTTCTAGATATCCTTAGGATACTAGGGAGATGATACTAGGGAGACTATTCTTGTCCGTAAGAAGGACTTATCCGCATAACCAGGGGAGGAGCCATTCTTTCATCCAAAGGATCTATTGGAGAAGAGTTGTAGGATTATACATTATCTTCATCCATTTCTTCTCATTTTCGTTTTTGTAGCATACCTTCAGCCCTAGGGCTACAGCTTACATTGGCACATTGTGTGCATTTTCCAGAAACCCACTTGGGTAGTCTTGGGGTAGTTGATATAGTGCCTAGATCTGTATGTGTAGCATTTATTACGGCCTATATCAGTATTTTTGTATCATTTTATGATCTCCAACTGTAGCTATGCTTATTATGACTGCGATGTAGCAGCTCTCTGACTTTTTGTATTGTAGCAGCAACTCATATTTGGGAGTGATTATTTATGGGAGGCTTGTTTCCTCATTTCATATGATTTATGCCTCACTATTTTGTATTTATTTGTTGTTCTTATACATAATTTTATGGCTCCATAGTGGTCTCCAATATTGATGTGTTTATTTTCCCTGCCATTCCCAGTTTTATGCACTATATTCCTGCTTTTCCCATTTGGGAATATTCCATTTTCCTTTTTGTATATATATATATATATATATATATAGAGAGAGAGAGAGAGAGAGAGAGAGAGAGAGAGAGAGGTTGATTAAGTCCTTAAGAGTTAGGCATGGTGTGAGGAGTGAAAAGAAATGCCAATAAAAGTTATACACTTATTCTTAAGTCACCCTACCCTATAAAATTAGTCATTGATAGTGTAAAAAGATAGTCCAACATGGTATTAAGATAATGAATTCTTTATAATATGTCTGAAGAAAAGATATCCAACAAGCCATTACATGGTTAGGCCATATCAATGTCTAAAAAAAAGATATCCATCAAAGGTAAAAAGATCATAATTGTTATGAGGGTCATTGTGTTTCCCCTTCTTAGATGCAGATTCCCCATTCACAAGATGATTTCCATGAAAAAATGTATGACAAAAAGGTAAGAATTCATTCAAACAGCTACTTATTACAAAAACGCAGTTGTTCAATTGATTGAACAGCAGCTGTTCAATTGATTGAACAACAAAAACACACCAAAAAAAATGCAATTGTTCAATTGATTGAACAGTAGCTGTTCAATTGATTAAACAGCAACTGTTCAATTGATTGAACAACAAAAACACACCAAAAAAATTGTGATGTTCAAATGATTGAACAACAGCTATTCAATTGATTGAACAGAAAAAACACACCAAAAATTTGTGTTGTTCAATTTATTGAACACCAAAAACACACAAAAATAATTGTGATGTTCAATTTATTGAACAACAAAAACACACAAAAAAAAAATTGCGTTGTTCAATTGATTGAACAACAAAAATCACACCAACGTTGTTCAATTGATTGAACAGCAAAAAACACACCAACGATGTTCAATTGATTGAACAACAAAAAACACACCAAAAAATTTGCGATGTTCAATTGATTGAAAAAAAAAAAAAAAAAAACACACCATTGTTGTTCAATTGATTGAACAGCAAAAAACACACCAACGTTGTTCAATTGATTGAACAGCAAAAAACACACCAACGATGTTCAATTGATTGAACAGCAAAAAACACACCAATGTTTTTCAATTGATTGAACGGCAAAAAAAACACACCAAGAAAATTTTGATGTTCAATTGATTGAACAGAAGAAAAAAAACACACCAATGATGTTCAATTGATTGAACAGCAGAAAACACACCAACATTGTCCAATTTATTGAACAGAAAAAAAAACAAAACAAAACAAAAAAAAAAAAAACAAACAAACACACACCAAAAAAATTGCATTGTTCAATTGATTGAACAGCAAAAAAGCAAACCAAAAAAAATTTTGTTGTTCAATTGAACAACAGTTTTTCAATTGATTGAACAGCAGTTATTAATCACATGCAAAAGAAACATGGTTTTCAATTTGATCGAACAGCAGCTATGACAACAAATGTGCAGTCGAGAATGAAACAACAATTCTTCATTTGATAAAACAACAAATGTTTGTTGGACAGAACAACAACTGTTTATTTAATATAGCAACTTCGCATTCGCCAACGGAATGGCAAACACAACTTTGAAGGAAGCAACACCTGAAACACAAAAACATAAGATAAAACAGAAAAGAAACAACACTTTATTATAATAAATAAATTAATTAAGTTACAACAGCTGTGATTGCAGTTGCAGTAATGTTGTTTCCGAAGGGAACATCAATCTATTTACAGGAACAACAAACTGTCAATGGTGAATGAATGGAAAAAAAAGATCCTTTGAAAAACAAAAATTCTTTGGTGGAAATGAATTGAATTTGCAATTCTTCATTTTTCCTATTATGAATCCATCAAATAATGAAAATATCTTCACATCGTTTTCTTGTTGGCAGGTATTAGCTGGACATTTGTGGCAAGATATTATAAGATATTTTAGATCATGACACCTAAAAAACTTAACATCATATGATATTAAACTTCTTAATAGATGTTTGGATGAAATTCCCTTATTTCATTAACATTGTCTTCAAGAATCAATTTTTCATAAATGGACTTCCTTTATTCTCCTCAGACCTACAAAAAAATGAGTATCTACCTACAATAAAACATAAAATCATGGAAGCAGAGAGGTTTATGGGCTCTCATAATCCAAGAAATATGAAAAAACTAACAATTAGTTACTCTGTAAAACAAATCCAAAAAAGATAAACAAAGCAGAATTTATATGTCACCTACGGGAGAGCATTGGTTGACCATACTACCCAAGAGTGTTTTAATCGTAAATTATTTGTTTTTCATCCAATTTTAGTGTTTCCAAAGACAAATGAATTTTTTTTCAAATATATATCACCAATAGAAATAGGTTATAAAAATTCCATGATATGATATGTCAAATTTACTTAGAACAACCTGCATAACAAAGTCATTTTCAATTTCCCAACTTAGACCAACAATTGACATTTTAGGCACAAATTTTTCATTTGATGACAGATTCAAATGATTAAAATTGGAAATTAAATTATATTCATTTATGTATCTCCAATAGAAACAGGTTTTGAATGCAAAAATAATTGATGGGTCAAATATGTTAGTGAACAGCCGGAAAAATAGAGTTTTGAGAATGTTGATTTACTTTAGGCAGTCAGTATTTTGGTCATAACTTTCTCATAAGATATATAAATAGAGTGATTCAAATTTTCTTGTAAACTGGATTCATAGAGGAATGTACCATAGAAAAATATTTGCAAGATCTAGTCATCTGGACCTCCAAAACCTGACTGTCTCATATGTGTCGCTGAGATGCCTACTAGACATCCTGTCAATATTTTGGTTATAACTTTTTTGTTTCAAATCCAAATTGAGTGATTAAAATTGGGTTGGAATGTAGACATAAATGGATAATTAGGATATAAACAAGTTTTAAAATTATTCTCTTTATGTCCCTCAAACATGACTTTCCCGACTGTGTTTGCAGAAATTTTATCAAGCTCGCAAGCCAAAAAATATGATATTCAAGAAATTTTTCCAAATTGGTGAAAAAAATGAATATGAGTGTCTATAGAAACATTATATTCAATATAATTCATCTACATGCATAAATTCAAACATTTATCACTGATTTTGATTTCCAGAGCGTGTTGCAACAAAAAAAATATTTTTTTTAAGATAAAGAAATTTATTTATTTTTGTTATTATTTATTCTATTTTCTATAGTAATCTACTCTACTTTGAAAAATAAAATATACTTACGTGTAAAAGTACATCCAATGGAACCATTTTTGAAATAAGACCTTAATTATGTACATACCCAAATTTGAAAAATACATGTTAATAAATAATAGGGTATGAGAGACCAACTTCCCTTGAAAGGATGGTGCCAAAAATTGCTGAAGTATGGAGTGATGCTGCAAACAAATGATGGAGTGAAATCAATATTCAATACAGCCATGACTCTCTTGATTTCCCATTGTTTTCATGTCATGAAGTTCTTTCATGAATTCTACAATTTCTGGATTTGAAGCCTTCCCAATCTCAATATAAGTTTTCTGTAATGGTGCATGTGAGATAGAAGGTGTAGGAACAGTAGGTAAATTTTGCAGTTCAGCACTGGAAGCATGTTGTACTGGTTTATTATTGTGAGGGTGTGGAATGTGTAGGGCATGGAGGATTTTGATGATGTAGTTGATTGGGTTGTGTGGATGATTTTGATAGGCAAGCAAGATGTTGTTGAAGAGTTGGAAAATAATATGGATGACATGTTTCTGCTACAAGATGAGGGAGAGTAGTCATGTAATCATAAGATGAACCCTGCCAAGCTTGTGGACAATATTGGTGAGGGTTATATTGAGATTGACATGGCTACCCTAACACAGGAGTATTCCATAGTATATTATGCAAGTAAGAAAATGGAAATGAAGTGTTTCTAAACATACATGTAGGCCATGGTTTCCACGGTTGTGATCTTGTAGCTTCTCAATATATTTGATATGTTGCTTTCATCCTAGGTAAGAAAGAGAAACTATGCATGGGATGCTCCTTTTGGCAATGAGGGAAAAACACTTCTTCAATTTTTTCTTGATTTTTCTTTACCGGCAAAACATGCAATTGTGAATTTAGAGAGCTAAAAAAATCAATTTAAAAATTTCAAATAAATCATTGATTTCATCTCTTATATCTCTTGTTCTTATCATAGATTTGGAAATGAAAGAAGAAAATTCTCTAGAATTCTTACCAACCTTGGATATTCCTCTTAAATACCTTATGCATAAATCACAAACATCATCATATGATACTGAAAAACATCACCTTTTCCTATCAGATTTAAGAGTTCTAAAAGTTCATCTTTGATTCCTTTGAGTAGGAGTGTTTTCAAGACCTCTTTTTCCAAATGTTTATACTTTGATTTTTTAAGGTTGTATTTAAATCGCTCCACATAGTCTTCCAAGCTTTCATCTTCCCCCTGTATCATACTAAAAATATGTCCAACGGCCTTGCAATAGTTTTGGTACTTCTTCAAGAATACATTCTTCATGTCCTCCTATGTTTGAATGCAGTTCCCACCAAGGCTCATGAACCATCGGAGAGCTTCTCCTTTTAAAGTAAGAGGAAACACTTTCAACCTTTTATCATTAGTACAATAATCGTATCCTCTGCAAAGTACTTCAAACTCAAATAAGAATGTATATGGATCCTCATTTTCCAAACCATGAAAATTTGGTAGAGAAGATGGGTAATTATGTGCATTTGTCTCACTCCTCCTAGATCTCTAATAGGAATTCAAAAGTAGCAATGTGAGCCATTTCTTACCATTATAGAAGATGTTCTTCATGTGATACTTTAAGGCTCCTCCTTCAAATGTTCATGTCAATTGGTTAGTGGAATGGATGGTGCTTACATCACCACTTAAGTGAAATGATAATATTTCTTCAAATTTCTACCTTTTTCTACTTGGTCATTCATAAAAAAAAAAATACCTATCCTATTTAACCTCTGCACAATTGTTGAGAAGCAGGCTGGAGAGAAAGCCTTTTCAAGCATAACTTCCTTCATTAAAACATATGAGAGAAATAATTACATCAGAATGAAGCTCTTGGCTTTGTCTCAAGTTCAATAGTTATTCATCTCGTATTCAGCAATTTTTCATTCGTTCATCCAGCAATTGTTCATATGTTCATCTCCTTCGTTATCCCTCTCTTTGATCTCTCTTTTCATTTAAATACATAGAGAGAAAAGGGAAATTACAACTAACTTGATTATAAAATGATTTACCATTACAAATAAATATTGGCTACAACAAATTGATCA
This sequence comes from Pinus albicaulis, assembly GCA_034641835.2. NCBI lineage: Eukaryota > Viridiplantae > Streptophyta > Pinopsida > Pinales > Pinaceae > Pinus > Pinus albicaulis. The sequence continues at coordinate 19,632 of JAXQQM020084812.1, read as the reverse complement.
GCAATATCATATCTGAAATATCATGACTCAGCTAGAACAAGTTGAATTTGGTATTGCAATTGGAAGAATTTGGAAAACAGCTATAACATCAAATCTGAGAAAATCGCCTTCAGAGTACCTTCTGTTTCTCTCAATCCAAGCCAAATTTTGGAAAAATGCACATAGAAAAACTAAATTGGTTTGCTCTGCACAAAATCCGTGTCTCAGATTTTCAGGATTCATCTTTATTTGTTTGAAATAGCCAATGCAAAACCGTCCCTTTTTATCCCAGCAAATTTCTGAGTTGGAATATTTGGAGTTCGAATTTCCAATCTGGAAGAGATCTTGGAGGCTAAAATCATGAGTGATGTTATAACAAATTAATAAACCATATTTGACAAAATCATGCATAATAATTATCAATTTATTAAAAATAAAGGAGAATAAGTATTACTTATCCATAAGAGCATAAATTATTATAAAATGGAATTAAATGATAAATTATGATAAAGAATGTGATAAAGAATGGTAGAAATGGATGAAATAGACGTTATAAGTGGTAATAATAATGAAATATTTGTGGCCCAACAACCCCCTTGAAATATCCCCTTCCCTATCTTGTAGCTTAACCATTTTATTTCCTACATTCTTTTGTCATACACAACATCTTATAAGCCATATAGTTCATATTTCAGGTTGATATCATATTTGTCAATTTAATGATCCACAATCTCGATTTACCCTACATCATTAATCTATGGTAGTTCATCATGCCCCTACAAAGAATTAACATGGTGAGAATGGGTTTGCATGTATGTTGATCCCACTACAGTCGCATGGTGCTCGTCCTTACCATCATTTGGGCTTTCATCTCTATAATATAGTTGTGGGATTGGTATGAGAAGAATGTCACATACACTTGGACAAACCTCAACTAGAGGCTCAAGTACCTTGCTTCCCACTTGTTTACACTGATGCCACATGATGTTCCTTTGATTTGTATACTTAAAGGCCAATATACAGCCTCTACCACCTTGAAAAACATGCATTTTTAACCTTTTCCATTATGCATCTTGATAATGTACATGTTATTTCTTGTGTTGAGTGCATGCTTGAGTGATCTAATTTAATTGATGATTTTTATGACATTTGGCAACCTTAGCATGTTGGTTTAGACAATTTTTTGAAGAGAAACAACTTCCCTCCAACATCCTACTATAAATATAGGGTCCTTGTCCCCCAAGCCACTAATATGGACCTACAAGACCACATGAATCTAGGATTTATCATCATTTAGGATGAGAGTTTGTTGCACAACAATCTCAAGGAGACCAACTAGCATAATTATAGGGATTTTTTGAAGCAAAATAACCCTCCTATTGAGGAGGTTTCTCCCTCAACAATTTATTTAAAAGAGGACTCAATCTAGTTGAGAGATACTTTTGAGAGTATTAGCACAGTTCTCTACTAAGTCATAAGTTATTTTTTTATTAATTTCTAGCTTTCAGAATAGAACCTAAGCCTTAAATCCCATTAAAAATATATTTTTGCTATCCTTCGAAAAACTTGTGTTTCACTTCTTAAAGTGTAACCTTTATACCATTGTGGTGTTTTATTCTTGAAAAACCCAAGTTTAGAAAACTTCAAAGTCTGACCTTTTTTTCCTTTGGTTTTAAAAATTCGGAAAAAACAATAAATAAAGGAAAAAGCCCTCCCAACACCCATATCATATATAATAGCGCAATCGCATTGCATTACCGCAATATCAAAGTTTTCTCGCGAATGTGATATTATTATATAATATTTGGTATGACCCGCAACTCTACCACGTCACCTATTGCATATCGCATAATCGCATTTCCACTGGCCTTACCACATTCACTTGCCCACTCTCAATTTGTGATTGCGATAATGTCTTCACTTGTTCTGCCCCGTTAACCTTTCTGCCTTACCGCTTATCGCTATCATAATCTTAAAATTACTTGATTACTTGCATTTCCGGATCTGAACCCCTGCCTTACTGCCACGTCATATCAAAATCACAGATTGCATATTATTTGTTACCATGTCTTGTTGCCTGCTCTGATACCTGATTTTGATATCCTCTTGCGATTACGATTGCAATTTCGATTGTGATACCCAATGCGATAATAGTCTGTGATTGCGATATTGCAATTGTGATATATCGCATCGCAAATTCCGCCCCCGATAATGCATTCACTCTGCTCCACTAGGCTTCGATTGCAATTACGATATATGAAAATTTGGTTTTCTCCCGCTGGCCCCATGTCAACGTGTCAGTCTATTATCATTTTTCACCCCCCCCCCCTTTCAGTACCACAAACCATCTCAACCCCCTACGAAATCCGTCAAAACCACCCTCCCTTCCCACCATTTTTTACCGCTCTTCACTTCATTCCCCTACTACCAAACCTCCTACTTACCGTTCTATTCCCACACACTCCCCTCCACTTTAATCTTGATGCATAGTCAAAAAAAAATTAGTCCATTCAATGACTATCTGGGATAACCGTTCAAGCTTATAACAGACCCGTGCCCACCACCATCACCATCGGTATCAGCAAAGCAAGGGGAAGGTTGGAGGTTCCAGATCTTCCATATATTAGCAATTTTTGGAGGTTTTATTTAATAAAAATACATGGTTATTTAAGAACCATAAACGTTAAGAAAAAAATCAGTAGAAAAAGGAGCAACATGTCAATTCACTTAGCAGTTCATCTCACATTTATTCTCTTCTTTTTTCTACACCTATTATTTCATTTGGATTTCAATGGGATGAGGTTTTAATGCATTATGAAACATATGTAATGTGAGGAGTAATGTTTCCTTCCTTTTAGAAGAGGTGGAGTTAGTGCCTCTCTTCCTATACATACCATTTGTAAATACCATTTTAGGGTTGGATGTTAGTCTACCTGAAGACTGAAAATAATAGAAAAAACCTTTTGGCTTCATCCTGGAGGATTTTGTGATTCAAGGAACATCTAATGTGTGGTGTGTATATGTTCTTTGTTAATTTCTTCTAAAATATAAATTGCAGCAACTAGTGAAGTGTGAGTGAGAAGTTGTTAAAAGATTTAACAGTAAATTATCTACTTTCAGTTTTCTGCAAGTTATATGTTTGTAATAGAACATGTCAGTGAAGGTTTCATAAAGGATTGGTGGAATACTTTATACATGCAATCTATTTTCTAGTGTTGTCTATTTAACATAAACATAGTTTGTGTTAAAGGCCATAATCATAGTTGTGTGACTGATTTAGGATAGGAATATTTCCTTAAATAGGTACCAGCTATTCATCTTTCTTCTAGTTGTGTACTATGCTCCCTATACTACCTTTTATCCACACAATTTATACTTGCCACAACTTTCCAAATGCATGAATGTCTTAAAGAAGATAAAATCATTTCAAACTCTTTGAGAAATCCATCCCACCACTCAAACAACCCCCTTTAAAATTTGAAATGAACTATGATGTGTAAGGCTTACTCCTTAAGCATTCAAGGAGTGACTTCTTACGCTAACATAGAGGAAAAAGAATATTGTTTTGTTATTGCAGCTCTATAAGTTTTCATTTGAGTATTATGTAATGTTTACTTTTAATTAACAGGGAAACAATTTTCTTTGGAACGCATCTACTGGTGATTTTTCTTAAATATATGAGCACCTCAGGGAGGTCCCACCCACTGATGCTTTGGAGACCCTCTTGCACTTTCCGTGTCTCATTTCCATGCTTATTCATTCATTAAATTTTTCATGACACTTTTTATTATTATAGTTATTTTAGTGAATGGTGCACTTTGATGTTTCTTGTAAGAAATTTGAAATTTTATGTTTTTCATTTGTTGAGTTTTTATTATGATTTATATGTGTTATAAATAGCTTCCTTTATCATTTCTAAGGATCGTTTCATTAATTTGTTAAACTTAGTTCAATTCTGGGAGTTCCCTATAGAAATACAAAGTTTCCTATAAAATTATAGAGCTTCCTATAGAACAGATCCAAAAGCTTCAATTTTTCATTCTTTCTCATAGTTTTGTATTTTTCATCTAAATAAAACCTCGAATAACCATTGTTAACATAGTTTAGTGAATGAGGGGAGGTTGAGGGGGGGGTAGTCACATCTGCATGATTACATTACAACATTGTATATTCCTTTTCTGCTAATTTCTATGTGACTTAAGTTGTTTTCTTACAATAATAGAATTGAGTTTGATTTCCTTGAAAATGCAACTTAGTTCATTTCCTTGCAAAGTAGTATAGTCTTCATTTCCTGCAACTTTACTTTCTTGCAATTTCACTTGCTTGCAATTTTATTTCTTGTACTTTGTTTCCTAGAACTCTGTATTCTACAATCGCATTTCATGCAAGAGTAAACCAAGTTGAGTGAATATTGGTTTGCATGACTACTCCTTCCACTTGATCAGAAAATACATTTTCTTTCATATTTTAGTTTGCATTAAGGAGTGAAAACAACTATAACTTACATATGCAATGCATGATACCTCTTAATTTTGTGTGAACCCAAAGTTGACATATCAAAGATAAGACCTCCCATGACAATAAAATTGTATCTAGAATACTAAGGGACTTCAATTTTTGGCAACTTTGTCACGAAGGTGTCAAAATCCTACAATTTTTTCTTTTATTCTCATATAATAAAAAAATAATAATAAATATCTCTAGACTTAGAGATATTTGAGAAAAATATTTCAAAAAAAGCTCGCTTTTGAACAGCTACAAGTAGCAATCAGAAATAGTTAATTTATTGTGAGACACTTCCTTCAACATAAGCAAGATTTGAGTCTTATCTAGAAGATAAATATAGGCAATTTGAGATATTTTTAGAAATATGTAGCTCTCCATCTCACTATACAATATTTAAATAAAGGGATAAGCCTAAGGTCTTTAAGTTTTCTATCCAGGACACTAATGGAAAAGCTATAATAAAGAATATAAATTCATCTATACTCCCCACTTTTATGGTCTAGCCATAGAAGATCCTAACACTTTTCTATTTGAGTTTGTTGTAGTGTGTAGGATTTATGACTGTCTTATGCATATGAACAAAACCTCAAGTTATTCCCTTCTACTTTGGAATATGAAACCTAAATTGGTTCATGAGTCTTAAAGAGAACAACATTTCCAAGTGGGAGTAAATGAAACAAACCTTTAGCAAAAAGTATAGAGATTATTGCAAGGCTTGAGATACAATGGATGAAATCTTTTAAATAACCCAAGGATATAATGAATCCTTGGAAAATTTTGAAAGAAATATTTCAATTGAGCTACAATAAGAAATACAACTGCACCCTGGATGATGACTCTCTGAAACTCGTTATGTTGAGAGGAGTACATGACTTGTTGGAGTCACGGAATCTCTTGGGTAATGGAGATATCTACCAATTAGACTATGCTACTATTAAACAAATATTCAAAAATCATTCTAGATCAAACAAGAGGAAAGGTACATCTAGTATGTTGAGATTCAACAAGATGATGAGCTTAGTGAAAAGAGTCGCCTTCACTAAGTGGGCCCGCAGGCTATTTTTGGCGCAAAGTCTATTTTTAGACTATGTCTATTTTTAGACATGTCAATCATATTCTATGGGTTGCAGGATGCTATTTTTGGATGGTTGGTCAAGCTGGAAAAATAGATGGACTTATATTTTTAGACATATTGGGCGGAGTCTATTTTTAGACTGCCAGTCTAAAAATAGATATGTTGAATATTATTAGCTCTTAATAATATTTGGACTCTAAACATTATCTTATTCTCTTGGAGCACTTGATTTAGTGCATAGATGTGTGGCACAACTTGTTTGTGAGAAGGGGTATACTGTTACGAGGGTTTTTCTTTAGACTATTGCATGGAGGACTCAGTTAGAACTCAAGTGGCAGAGTTTGGTGGAGTTGGAGAAGTAGTTGGTGGAGTTGTATTTAGTTTAACTCAGTTAGACTTAGTTGAGCTAGTTGTATCTAGTCTAACTGATTGATACACTAGTGAGAGTGTAGTGAATTAATTAGTTAAATAATTCACTAAATAATAACTCATTAATCAAATGAAGAATACATCAGTTAACTACAGTGCATGGCAGTTTCAGTGGAGACCAATGGAGAGATAGGTGAAAGGGCAAGTGTGACTATCAGTTGTGACTATAGTGATGCATTGATTGCATCCAACACTCATTGGAGATGCCAATGAAGATTGCGTGAGCAAGGCAAGGGATATTCGAATTCATTCAGAGCTATTCTTCAGTAGGGATTGCGTAGTAGATGCAGTCTAGCAAGTGGCAAAGATTGGTGCATGGATTTGCAAGATTGGGCCTGATTAGTGTGTAGCGATTGTATTGTACTGAGAGCTTGATATGATCAGCTTTGTATGAGGATTGTTACATGATCTCTATGACATATATTATATACAGATAGTTGGGGTTTTTAGCTTCAGGCTTTTCCATTAAACAACTATGTTAACGTGTGTGAATTTTTATTGTTTCATGTGTGCATTGCAATCTTGATTTAATTTCTGCAAATTCAATGGTGGAATAGATTCTGTATTTTGCATGAAGTTAAAATAGTGTGAGATCAGGAGAATCTTGGACATATAACACATAAGTTATATAATTTCTACATGGTATTAGAGAAGCTGATCATTGGAGGAGATTGCAATTATTGAAGCAGTTGAGTTTTGTGCTAGTGGAATTCGAATTTGCTGCAGTGTTTTCTTGGTGTCGAAGTTGAGGATTCATTGAAATGTCTTTCAATGGATTGCGATTGGAGTATGCCCTTGATGGCAGCTTGAATTATATAGCATGGAAGGATAGGATGGAGGTGGTGCTGGATCATAATGGGTTAAAGGAGTTCATAGATGTTGATATTCCGAAGCCTGCTTCTAGCGATGCAGCCGCACTTGACGCATGGCAAAAGAAGGTAGCAAAGTGTCGAAGGATTCTGTTGGAAGGTGTGAAGGACCACATTGTGTCCAGCCTTCACGGTAAATCCACTCCATTCTTAATGTGGAAGGCTTTGACAGACTTGTTCCAAAGCATAAGTGACCAGAGGAAGTTGGCACTTAAAGACAAGCTCAGAAAAATAAAAATGGAGAAAGGCGACAGTATACCAAAATAGCTCATGAATTTTGTCCACTACAAGGATGAGCTGGGAAGTGTGGGGGTTACTTTTGATGAAGAATACTTGGCGAGCTTGGCTCTCCTTGGGCTTTCGAAGAGTTGGCATAGCTACGAAGACTCTGTTAATAGACGGGAGAAACTGCCAAGATGGGAGCAACTTTGGTCAAATCTTGTGCGGGAGGAGATAAGGCGGGGTACCAGGGATGGATCTTCATCGAAGAATGAAGATGAAGAAAATTGCACTTTGGATACCAAATCTTGGAAAGGAAAAGGGAAGAAATCTTCAAAATCCGAAGCTAAAGGCAAGAAGCAGGACTTGTCCAAGGTGAAGTGCTTTCACTATCATCAGCACGGGAATTTTGCCACTAATTTCCCATAGAAGAAGAAAAATAAGAGTGTTGCTGGTTCTGCAGCAGGAGAGGCCTTAGCCTCGCAGTTTGAGCTTGACTTTTCTTTGATCGCATGCTTGGTTTCAAGTGTGATGGGATCGGTGTGGTTTCTTGACAGTGGTGCGTCTTTCCATATGACCGGAGACAAAGATTTGTTTAGTGATCTGAATGAAAAGGATCTTGGAGTGCACATCGAGATGGGTGATGATGGTAGATACAGTGCGACTAGTATCGGGACCATTTCCTTTGAGAGGGAGTCTGGAAAACCTTTCATCTTGAAGGATGTCATGCATGTTCCAGGATTGAAGAAGAATCTGATCTCCGTAGCGATGATGGAAGACAAGGGTTATGATGTTGTTTTTAGCGAGGGAAAAGCTTTCCTGCGCCATAAAACAACTGGTCAAAACAGGAGGATAGGGATTCAATTTAAGAATCTTTATCAATTACAAGTAGATGGTTGCGCAGCAATGGTAGGCAAAGCAGAAGGAGTGGTGAGGCGAGATGAGGGCAAATTGTGGCACAGGAGATTGGGCCATCTTCACCATGGCGCTTTGAAAATTTTGCAGCAAATTTCTACCGGGCTTCCCAAAGGTACACTTGCATATTCAGATCAGTGCAAGGGATGTACTTTGGGAAAATTTGTGAAGACCACTTTTCATGAGAAGGATAGTCGTGCCTCGACGATCCTTGAGAGAATTCACACAGATGTGTGTGTAAATTTCTCTGTTGCTTCAACAGCAAAGCACAGGTATTATGTGATATTTGTTGATGAATTTTCTCGTAAGTGCTGGATCTTCTTCATGCAGAAGAAGAGCGAGACATACTCAAAGTTCTATGAGTTCAAAGTGATGGTAAAAAAAGAGTCGAGGAAGCAAGTGAAAGCTCTCTGGAGCGATAATGGTGGTGAATACATCTCTAGCAAATTCAAAGACTTCTGTAGCAAAGAAGGAATTCAAAGAGAACTCATAATGCCTCATAACCCATAGCAGAATGGGGTCGCGGAGAGGAAGAACAGAACGATCATGGGTGCTGCACGGGCGATGTTGCATGATCAGGGCCTTCCCATACACTTGTGGGCTGAGGCATGCAACACTGCGGTTTATGTGCAAAACCGTTGTCCTCATAGAGTACTTGGCATGAGTACACCAGGCGTCGTAAGCAGTTTGATATTTCATTCAAGATTTTGCTCAATTGCTACATTCATGTGACATGATTCCGTGAAGAAGTTTGTCACCCAAGTAGAGGTTGGGATATTTGTGGGGTGCTACGTAAACACCCCAAAATTATCGGGTATTTGCCAAATAGTTTGATGACTGCCGTACAGACGGATATCAAATTTCATGAGGAGAAATTCATGAAGTTGTCGCTGAGAGGGCATGGGAGCTACACTCTCAGATGCAGAGGAGGAGCTACTTGTTCCTAAAGATGAGCCTCAAGATGTGGATCAGCCACAAGAGGAGGTTCATGGAGTGGAAGAAACCACTCATGCAGTGCCAAAAATCAGAGGGCAGAAGCGCACTACAGAAGTTGAGTGACTCAATCTTGATGCAACACAGAATGTAGGAGCTCCTACATCACAGCGCAGACAGAGACAGTCACCTGACTGATTTACTGGATACATGGCTCTGATGAGCAAGTATATCATGACGGAGCCATCCTCTTTCGAGGAAGATGTGGAGGATCCCGCATGGGTAGATGCCATGGTGGAAGAGTATGATTTGATTGTCAGAAATAGTGCATGGGAGATTGTCCCAAGGCCGGAAGGGAAATTAGTGGTAGGTTAGAGATGGATTTACAAAGTGAAGAAAGCTGCTGACGGGAGCGTCGAGAAGTATAAGGAAATATTTGTTGCCTGGGGCTTCTCACAGATCGAGGGGATCGACTATGAAGAAACCTTTGCACCTGTCGCAAGGTATTCTTCCATACAAACCATCCTTGCTCTCTCAGCGCAGATGGGTTGGCACATTCATCAGATGGATGTGAAGACTACGTTCCTCAACGGAATCATTGAGGAGGAGGTGTACATTGAGCAGCCTGAAGGATTCGAAATCTTCAGCAGTGAGTCGCATGTGTGCAGGCTCAAAAGAGCGTTGTATGGGCTGAAACAAGCACCTCGTGCTTGGTACACACGGATAGACAGTTATTTCACCGAACTTGATTCCGCCAAGAGTGAGGCGGTTCCAAACCTATACCAGATTGTGGTGGAGGGTAAGCTTTTGATCATTGTGCTTTATGTAGATGATTTAATACTAACGGGTGATGAACTGTTGATACACTCATGCAAGGCAGATATTTCAAAGGAGTTCGAGATGAAGGACTTGGGCCTCCGTCATTATTTCCTAGGATTGGAAATTTGGCAGTGGAAAGGTGAATTGTTTGTCTCTCAAGGCAAGTACGCCCAGGAGATACTGGAGAAGTTTCACATGCAAAGCTGCAAGCCTATCAACACTCCTCTTCCTAGTGGTTGGAGGAAGGAGGATGCTACATCGATAGAGGTAGTGGATGCCACTATTTATCGACAGTTGGTTGTTTCGCACATGTATTTAGTCAATACATGACCAGACATATGCTATACTGTGAACTAGCTTTCACAAGCGATGGTGAAGCCTACCAAGTTCTTTTGGAAGGCAGGCAAGCATGTCCTGAGGTATCTCAGGGGCACATCTGGGTATGGATTGTGGTACAGATAGTCGGATGAGGTGAAGCTGCATGGCTTCACGGATGCAAATTGGGCAGGAAGCCCAACGGACAGAAAGAGCACATCTGGAGGGATTTTCAGTATCGGATCTACAACAGTTTCTTGGTACAGTAGGAAACAAAGATCCGTGGCACTCAATTCAGTGGAGGCCGAGTACATGGCAGCAAGTTTGTCTACATGCGAGGCTATATGGATGAGGAAGATCTTGGTAGGTTTGTTCGGTTTGTTCGGTTCTCATTTAGACCCTACTGTGATATATTGTGACAATCAGAGTTGCATTAAACTCTCGATTAATCCAGTATTTCATGATAGATCTAAACATATTGACATCTGATACCATCATATCAGAGATTGTGTGTAGCGGAAGATCATGTTGCTTTCTTACATTCCTACGGAGGATCAAGATGCAGATATTCTAACGAAGGCGCTCACCAGGAGAAAATTCGAATACTATAGATATAGGATCGGGGTGGCAGATAATCCCTATCTTGTTGAGAGGGAGTGTTGAGATTCAACAAGATGATGAGCTTAGTGAAAAGAGTCACCTTCACTAAGTGGGCCCGCAGGCTATTTTTAGTGCAAAGTCTATTTTTAGACATGTCAATAATATTCTATGAGTTGTAGGATGCTATTTGTGGATGGTTGGTCAAGTTGGAAAAATAGATGGACTTCTATTTTTAGACATATTGGGCGGAGTCTATTTTTAGACTTCCAGTCTAAAAATAGATATGTCGAATATTATTAGCTCTTAATAATATTTGGACTCTAAACATTATCTTATTCTCTTGGAGCACTTCAGTCAAGTGAATAGATGTGGTACAACAACTGATAGAAGGAATTACGCTATTCTTGAGGGTTTATTTGAGCTATTGCATGGAGGACTCAGTTAGAACTCAAGTGGCAGAGTTTGGTGGAGTTGGAGAAGTAGTTGGTGGAGTTGTATTTAGTTTAACTCAGTTAGACTTAGTTGAGCTAGTTGTATCTAGTCTAACTGATTGATACACTAGTGAGAGTGGTGTGAATTAATTAGTTAATTAATTCACTAAATAATAACTCATTAATCAAATGAAGAATACATCAGTTAACTACAGTGCATGGCAGTTTCAGTGGAGACCAGTGGAGAGATAGGTGAAAGGGCAAGTGTGACTATCAGTTGTGACTATATTAATGCATTGATTGCATCCAACACTCAGTGGAGATGCCAATGAGGATTGCGTGAGAAATTCAAGGGTAATTCAAATTCATTCAGAGCTATTCTTCAGCATGGATTGCGCAGTAGAGGCAGGCTAGCTTGTGGCAAAGATTGGTGCATGGATTTGCAAGATCGGGCCTAATTAGTGTGTAGCGATTGTATTGTACTGAGAGCTTGATATGATCAGCTTTGTATGAGGATTGTTACATGATATCTATGACATATATTATATACATATAGTTGGGGTTTTCAGCTTCAGGCTTTCCCGTTAAACAACTGTGTTAATGTGTGTGAATTTTTATTGTTTCATGTGTGCATTGCAATCTGGATTTAATTTCTGTAAATGATCAATGGTGGAATAGATTTTGTATTTTGCATGAAGTTAAAATAGTGTGAGATCAGGAGAATCTTGGACATATAACACATAAGTTATATAATTTTTACATAGTAGAAGTTTGGTAAGGACTGAACTCCTTCCCCTGTATTTACAAAGAATGAAATAGGAGGAATGTAAGAAAAAAAAAATTGCACTCACTAGCCTAGTAGATGGACACATTATAGGCCAAGAAGAAACAAGAAGAAGCAAAAAGGATATTAGTTATCTTTTGTCCTAACTGCACCAAAAGACACCCTCATAATGAGTGTTCAGTTAACAACATACAAATATTAATCTTGGCAATGTGACATATATCATGAGGGAAATATTTTGATACTTATTAGTGTTTACCAACCATTTAATTTGTATATTATGCCAATAATTATTGATAATTAAATTAAATTTATGAAAACAAACATATATATTAACATATTATATACAAAACAATTTAATAATCAAAATAGAATGATATGAAATAAAAAATAAAATAAAAAAACTTCTATATTTTTAATTCCATAAAATATCGCTTTAACCATGACATTGATATACTAAAACATGAATTAATAGTTATTGCTTATACGTATACACATTTTAACTTGATGACAACAATCTCTAGCTATCACATAACATTTCTTACCCAATATTTATGGTGATGTGCTCAAATTTCCAAAAATTATCATTATGTTGACATTACATCATATGAAGTGTAAATATTGCATAATTAAGAAATCAAAAAAACATAGTAGACAGGTTGTTAATTGTTAAACACCATGTTAAACACACACATGGTGTAGGAGAAAGAATAAACACACACACAAGAGACTCAACACACAATGAAAGATAAGCGTGAGGCTTTCTTATTTTCTCCATTATACATGATGTACATTTATAATACAATGGTGTGACTCTTGGTTTCACATTCCAAGGTCACTTGGACTCCATTGTGACTTTTCGCATTCCACACCTACCCATGTAGGATTAGGTGTTCCAACATCCCCCCTTAATCCGAAGGGTATGTGTGAGTCCAAGAAAAGAGTTGTAATACAAATATGCAAAGTATACATGGCAGCACTTGGGCTGAATCAACTCTCTGAAATGTTGGAAAAAAGAGATGGTTTAAGGATGACCACCAACACTGGAACGCAATACTTGTTGCAGTTCCCGGAACTCTTCCAAAACTGGCAAGAAGCTGAAAGCTTCTGCTAGAGGAATTGTCCCTCATAAAAAGGGAGACCTTCAACCTAAAAGAAGGGAGGTCTACTACCTGTGATGGTTTTAGGATTACCAACAACTCTGGAATGCTTGAAGCATTTCCTGGAACTCAACCAAAGCTGGCAAGAAGCTGAAGGCTTCTGCTAGAGAAAGTGTTCCTCATATATGAAAGGGAGACCTTCGACCTAAAAGAAGGGAGGTCTACTACCTGTGATGGTTTTAGGTTATCCACCAACCAAAGATGATGGTTTAAGGTTGTCCACCAACCAAAGGCATGCTCATGGGCATCTGTGTCTCTGGCTACATCTTTGAATCTGGAATGACGAATTGTGGCTCAGGCTCGCTTGAACTGTTGTGTCTCTGGCTACAACTCTGAACATGGAATGAGATATTGTGGCGCAAGCTCACTTGATCTGACGTTGAAGCTTGTACATGAACACCATTTTCCCCCCCTGTCAGGGACAAGGTGAGATGATGGTGAAAACTCAACTGCAAGTTTGCTCAATATTTGTGAACATGTTCTGACATGCGACTTAAACATCTTCTTGGCTGCTGATGCCCATTGCAAAGAAGCGATCCATCCAAGATGAATCTTTGTTCTTACATGAGGCTTGTTTCTGAAGCATCTATCTAAAGAATGGGTGTGCTCACCACAGTGCTTGCATGGATGAAGATCAAAACAATGATCTTTCATATGGCCAACTCGATCACAGTGTTGGCATTTCTCAATCTATTGTTGTTGTGGAACAGGATCTGGAACAACTACAGGTGAACTGTCATACAAGAATCCGACACTCTGAAATATGATTGGCATGGTGTGGTCTGGAATATGAAAGGACACATCCTTGTCATATCCAAGACCAGTTCGGTGCTTGTTGTGGACAAGCTCTTCCCAAGGTCTGATGATGGGTTTGAGAAGTGCAGGCTGAGCTGTTGCATCTGCATGAACATCTGCTCTTGTGCAAGGAACTGAATGGGAATCAACTGCATCTTTATCTGCTTTCTTCTGATGAGAGTCCTTCACAATGTTCTAAACAGAAACAGGTTCAGAATGGTGACTCTTTTGGTGAAGTTCATCTTGTTGAAGCTAAGATTCCAACTGCAAAAACTCAATCTTTTCTTGTGCATCTTGCAAACAATTTTGAATGTTACAAAGATCATTCTTGCTCATTCTTATCATATCATCAACATTTGAATGAATGAGGTTACTCAACAACTCTAATGCCTCATTGATTTTCGCCATTTCAACAACTTAGGCTCAAAAATGAAAAGGTGTCGGCTTCAACCGAAAATGCGCCCGTTTACAATGTGATTCAACAACAAATACAAATGACTCCAAATAATTTCCAGCTATGGAAATCTCAAAGTACAAAATGTGTTGATTGCAACTATGAAGAAGCAATACAATGTCAATATCTCTGCAAAAATATTTGAATGTGCAGCAAAAACACTTGTGCAAGAAGCCTTTAAGGCAGCTAAATTTTCCTTCAAAGAGTTGTTTTAAAAATGATGGCAAACTAGTCTTCACATCACCCTTCAAATCACAATGCAAATCTGCAATTTTCTATATGTGTATTGTCTATTTATTGATATGTAATTTCATCTTTTTCTGTTGTTTGTTTCCTCTCTTCCTCTCTCTGCTATTTTTTTTTTTTTAATAAAAAATTTAAAAAACAGAGGTATAACTAGGGAAGATTTTAACTAAGGGAGGGTTGGTCTGAGGAAGGTATTATCTGGGATACGTAAAACTAGGAAAGGTATTTTCTGTAAAAAAAAATTAATAAAAAATCATTTACAGATTTTAAAAAGGAAGGGGAATTATCTATATATAAAAAAATTTAAAAATAAAAGGCTGAGATTTTTAAAAATTTTAGAATGCTGGGGAAATCGCTGGGAAGGTCGAGCGGCCAAGAAGGAGGGAGTGGGTTCTGTGCGTTGGAGAGGGGCAGGATGAGTGTATTAGGTCGATGAGGTATGAGCGTATGTGAGGTGTATGAGCGTCGGAGAGGGGTGGGATTGTGTGAGGAGGGGCGAGGGTAGTCGAAAGGCTGTGGAGAGGGGGCGGATTAAACAGGGCCGAGGGGGAGTGAGTAGTTGGTAGCGTAGTCAGGGAGGACGAGAGGTTGGCGAGGGGTTTGAGTGTGGAGAGTGCAGTGCGTAAGGGGTGGTGAATGGGGGTAGCGTGGTTAGGCAGGGCGTAGAGCGGTCGGGTTAGGGAGGAGTAAGGGGTAGCGCGTGTAGAGTGGAGAGGGGGTTGGGTAGTGGGTAGGGCTGTGTGTGTGAGCGGGCCGTGAGGTGAGGGCTCAAGTGTGAGTGAAGGCGTATGCCGCGGGAGTAATGGCGTAGGGGAGGGGAGTAGTGTGTGTTCGATGCAGACCTTAGGGAGCAGCGTGGGTAGGGGATTGCAGAGCATAGAGGGGGGCCGAGAGGCCTAAAGTTTGAATCAATTTTTTTATTTTTTATTTTATTTTTTAAATTAAAACAGCAGAGAGGAAAGTGTGAGAACCAAGATTTTAAAACAACAGCAGATTTTTTTTTTTAAATACATAGCAGAATAATTTGCAGGAACTTGTAGACTTGGGGCAAAAATGATTTTTCCAGCAGCAGAGAAACCCAGAATTGCAGAAAATTTTTCAATGAAAAACCTCAGAAATTTTTCTTTCAGAAACCAACTTTGAATAATATTCCAGCAGCTCTTCAAAATGCAAAATTTAATAGGCAGAAATTGCAGAGAAAAATTAGAATTAAAACCTTCAGATGCGCAATGTTGCTCTTCTTCAAAACCACTGCTGCTCTTCTTCAAAACAAATTCTGAATGCTGCCAATTTCTGAACGTTGCTCTTCTCAAAATAAATTCTTGAATGCTGCAGAAATCTTTGAGTGCTGCAAAAATGCCAAGAATTTTTGCAGATATGCACAGGCCATAAACACAAATGGCTCACTCAAGGTTGAGCTGGTTATGAACTTCTCAGCTCTGATACCATGTTAAACACCATGTTAAACACACACATGGTGTAGGAGAAAGAATAAACACACACACAATGAAGGATAAGCGTGAGGCTTTCTTATTTTTTCCATTATACATGATGTACATTTATAATACAATGGTGTGACTCTTGGTTTCACATTCCAAGGTCACTTGAACTCCATTGTGACTTTTCGCATTCCACACCTACTCATAGAGGATTAGGTGTTCCAACATTAATATTGGAAAGTTTAGAAGTCCAAAGAAAACATGGAGTATTAGGGTGTTAATATTGCAAGATTTAAAAGTTTAGTATACAAATTTATAATGACTTTGTTGAATAATATTATAATTTTATGGGAAAAAATTTATAAAAAATTATAAAATAAAAATCTAAATTTTTAATATATATATATATATATAAATAATTGATTAACAACTAAATTTTAAAATATGCATTTTATAAATAAATAAAATACATATAAAATTTATTAATAGTAAAAGCCTATAAAGCCTATAAAATTAAACATATCAAACTTTGAAGTATACATTTTACTCAAATAACTATCGAATATATTTATTTATTTTAAAAGAATATACCATTATTTTTATTTTATTTAAATATATATATATAATATTTATTCATTTTAAAAGGCATAAAAAAATATTTTATTTACTTTAAAAATATATATATATAATATATTTATTGATTTTAAAAGAATAAAAAAAAATTATTTACTTTAAAAAACGTATAAAATCATTTTCTTTACTTTTGAAAATTGATTTCCATATTGGAGATTATAGTAAAATATGTTTCTTGAAAGAAAAAAAATTAATTAAATGCTTTTATATTATTAAAAAAAAAAAAAAACAGTTAGTACATTTATTGCATTGTGATGAGGATACACTTACTATGTTTTTCAATTATTTCTAGAATACAAAAGAAACCAAACATATTAGATAGTCCTTATAAAACATAACAGAAGACTAAATTTATTAGTAAACATAGTGGCTATTAAGAGTTAGAAGAAGAAATGGTAGCAAGGTCCCTAGCGCTCGATCCAGGTGGAGGAGGTATACGAGTCACAATGAAGGTGCCCTTCCACATGGGCCAGCCTTGCATCAAGCATGTCCGTGGTGAAACATTTGTTCCTTGACATCCTTTTAATGTCCTCAAGAGAGGTGAACACATTATACCTTTCTACTTGTTTATCTTTTAACACCAAACCAAGCAGAGTCTTCATCTTCCAAGAACAATAGAATTGAGGCATTGATTTTTGCATCCCCTAGTGTGACCAAGATCCGTAACCCAGCAAGAGACTTCTTCCATAATCTCAAAGTTTAAGTAGGATTACCTCTATGCACCAGCTTGAGTTTCCAATTTCCCGATTTCACATTGGGTCTCAAGCAGCAATGCATTAAAATATGTAGCGGCTAAGTCCTAGGCAAATATTTGAGCCCTCCTTTGACCTTGCAAGTTGTTTTCGCCTCCACCCCTAGTACATTGCATGTGTTTCTTGGGAGTCATTTTGATTTGGCAAGGTTCCCACCACTGAAGAACATTCAAGCAATCGCTGCCAAAAAAAAAAAGACATGAGGCAAAACATAGCAGGATGCAGGTTCATCGAAATACCAGAGTCGCCACCATAAAACATGAACTAGATAAAACCACTGGAGGGACCATCGAACTCAGAGGCCCCAAGGCAGAGGACACCCCTCCCTAAGAACCCACTGAGACCTGAAGATTCAAACAAAGATAGAGCAATAGCCATGTCCAAATAGCAAGCTTTCCACATTTGCACCATATTGCATTAAACCAAAAGGGTGATACAGCATTTACCCACTTTGACAAACTTGACATGAGGAAACCCACGCACTAACCAAAACTCCCTACTAAATTCTTGTACCGAGACAGACCAAACCCAAGAGTAGATTCACCCAGAACCACCCCAAATCTCGGCCCATCAAAAAAACTGTGAAAATTGACAGGAACATGACTTATAAGACTAAAAGGGAATATATCCAGGCAAAGAAACTCCAGGAGAAAAAGAACAGGATTCGTGGAGCCTTGAATGGAAATGGTTGGTTTATGCCGACAACCACAATCTAACCACAGAGCCAGCTGCAAATTCTCCTCATACCGACAAAGTTTCCTCTCCCACCTCCACTTCACCAGCTTTTGTCGAGCCCCACTCCTTGCAATTTTAAAGCCAATATCACAGACTAACAAGACCCTTTCAACACAGGATCCAAGTGATAGAAGCAGTGGGATGGAGGTCAGCTCCTCGACCTCATATCCACCTTTAACACTCGCCCAAGCCACCAAAAACAAAGGCACCTCCCTCCATCCTCCAAGGCTATTAATAACCATTTGTGAATCTGCATATAAATGCTTAAAGACAAGTTGCGCCCCCTACTAATAAATACATATCACATCGAGAGGGTGATGGGCTCGACCCCAATGTTCCTTTTCGAATTTAGTGTTCACCTAACACAAAGGTTTTTATGATATTTTCATAAATATATTATATTTTATTAAAAAAACATAATTAAAAAAATGTAATGGTGATGAAATTTAACTTTAAAAAAATGATAAAAAAATACAGAAATGAATTGAGTTAGAGAAATCTGATGTTTTTATATTTAGAAAATAGCAAAGTTGAAAAAAAAAAAGTGATGCAATGGTGATAAAAGATATTTAATATATAAGCAATGGATATACAATTATTTATTTATATTTAGAAATCAATTAGAAGATATGATAGATTTAATTTATAAATCCAATTAATCATGCTAATATATTCGTGATTATGATGGATTTAGTTTATAATTCAAAGATTACGATGTAGAATATTTTATATTTCTCAAATCCAAGGTTACCATGGCTCTGACTTCCTCCCTCAGAAATGATTAGATAGATACATACGCGTGATTAAAAAAATAAATAAACTTAAATTTATAAATCATGAATCATGTCAATTTGTTTAAACTATAAATCCAATGAATCATGCCAATTTATTTAAACTTATAAATCAATCCGTGATTATCATAGATTTACTTTATAATTCCAAGATAATGATTTACATTGTGCTTAAGATCAATAAATTAATTAAACCTTAAACAATATTAAACTATGTATATAATTTAAAATTATATTAATTTAAAATAAGTGCAACCTGTATTAAACTGTGGATAATGGAGGGTTTCAATTTCAGAAAGCAAATAAATAAACACAGAACTGCAACTTGCAAGACATTGGAATTTGGTATTTATTTCATGAAATAAACACTTGTATAACTGACTCTTAAAATTGAATGAAATGTATATTATTTAATAAGAGTTGTTTTTAAGTGTAATTTTTTTAGAGTTTTTAGTGGATTTATGGTTAGAATGGCAGAAAAATTTGTAGTGAAATTTTGGTTTATCTTATTTAAATTAGATTTTTTATTATATATAAATTCAGCATTATAAAAAATTTCGAAAAAAATTGGATTGTGTAAAATTTACTTATCAAAATTATAATTTTGATAAATTTCTATCAAATTATATACAAATTAAGAAGAAATACACCCTCAAAATTCACACAGATACTAAGTCATTCATCACGTTAAATTTAGAAAAAAACGAAGATAAATTAGGGTTGTAGAATCGTGCAAAGGAACAGCCAGTCGTG
>JAXQQM020070419.1:0-11684 GCA_034641835.2 Pinus albicaulis | reverse complement strand
TATAACTTTTTGAAAATTATTTGCTCAAATCCGTGCCTTGGAGGAAGGAGATCTTAAAGCTGCATTGGTGAAAGCTTACATGCAGCATGGTACTGGATCTTCCAGCACATCCTCTGGTAAGAAGTCTAATTTTTTTTATGCTTCTTACGAATGCAACACCAAATCGTATCTCCAACACAATTCTAACAAAGTTAGTACACTCACTTTGGGGGAGGTGAGTAGGGAGATACACAATACAAAGTATGAAATCTCTACTCTAAAATCTGAAATTGCTACCCTGAAACTCCAAGTTTCACAGACAGAAAAGGCCCCACAAGCTCAACAGCCTTCTACATCTATTTCCGGTAGACATGTAAACTACACACTGCACTCTGCCCCAGATGTTAAAGTTGCCGAAGGCAAATTTGATGCTTCAGTTGGTTTTAGAGAAATTGGCAAAATGCAGGTTATGGCAGTTCAATATCAGCAACACCACATTAATGTAAATATTTGTGTTGCAGGTAGAGTCTATAACGTCACTGCACTAATTGATTCTGGTGCATATATTAACATTCTTTCAAAGAAAATAGTTCCATCAAGATATTGGGTTACTGCACAAAAGAAAGTTATGGGACTAGGAAAGAAACATTTAGAATTTGAAGTTTCTAAAGCTACTGTTTGTTTTGATTCCCGTTGTGTAAAACTTTCATTTGTAGTTGTTGACATTCCAGTTGATTGCATTCTTGGAAATGTTTTTCTAGCAGCAGTTGAGCCCCATGGTTCCTTTTGATTTCCTGACAATTCTGCAGGATACTTTATCACAGTCGCTGGCCAAAGGATTGAAATTACATATATCTCCAAAACCAGAGTTTCTACAATGGTCCAGGAAATGCAGGAACTTCATAAAGCATAAAATAGTCTGGAAGAACTCAAATACCATAAGTGCACAATCAGAATAGAAGATCAATTGAGTTCTCCAAAAGTTCATAAACAGATCTCTGAACTTCAAAAAGAGTTTGAGAACATATGTTGCTCAGAAGAACCTAATGCATTTTGGCATTGCAAACAACATTGTGTTGAGCTGCCCTACAAGGAAGGATACACGGGCAGACCATGCAAGTCTAGAGCTATCCCAATGTTAGCCAAATACAGACAGCTCTACCAAAATGAGATTGATCAGCTTCTACGAAGAAAGCTGATAAGAGAATCCAGCAACCCTTGCAACTGCTATGGATTCTATGTGAATAAAAGAAGTGAAAAGATTAGAGGGGTTCCTAGACTTGTCATTAATTATAAGCCTCTAAACTCTGTTCTTGCAGATGACACATATCCTATTCCACATAAGGGAGATCTTATGCGTAGGATATCTGGAGCCAAGATATTTTCAAAGTTTGATTTAAAATCTGGCTTTTGGTAAGTAGCAATTGCTGAACATGATAAATGGAAGACTGCGTTCAGCATACCAGCAGGGCATTACGAGTGGAATGTGATTCCATTTGGATTGAAACATGCACCTTCCAAATTTCAGAAGGTAATGGATTCAATATTCAGGCCTTATGATGAATGGCTACTTGCTTACATTGATGATCTACTAATCTTTTCCAAGAATTTGCAGGACCATTTTAGACATTTGAAAATATTCATGAAATTGGTCCAAAGGAATGGTCTTGTCTTAAGTAAGAAAAATATGGAGTTATGTCAGACCAAGAGCAAGTTTTTAGGGCACAGAATTGAAAATGGACAAATTTCTTTATAGAGCCATGCACTTGAGTTTGCAGACAAATTTCCAGATGTCATTTTGGACAAGACTCAATTGCAGAGATTTTTAGGGTGTTTGAACTATGTAAGAAATTTTATCTCTTTCAGTGCCATTGATAGGTCTTCAATCGCAGACCGAGGAAGAATTCAAAACTTGGACACAGATTAGCATCAATGTTAGAGGAATTTAAAATGCAAGGTTCGTAATCTTCCCATTCTCTATGTTAGTCGATGATGCCGCATTTAAAATTGTTGAAACAAAGATGCCGCACACAAAGTTGGGGAGGTGTACTTAAAAGAAACCAAGTGAAGAGAATGTCCTAAAGAACAAGAACAAGGGTACAACATGTCTTCGTAGGCGGGGAGCAAAGGTAGCCGAACTATGCTCCAACAGAGAAAAAGGTCATGCTGTTATGGAACGATGAGAAAGTTTTCGTATTCACTTGAGAGGAATGCATACAAGAATATGCAAATGAAATGTAAAGGTAATCACTTAAGTTCATCAAGAATCCTGAAGATGCAAAGTTCGCAAGATGGCAAGCGCTATTTGCTTACTTTGATTTTAAAGTAGAGCATATTAAGGGTTCAGAAAATTGTTTGCTAGACTTTCTTAGTAGAAAATTTATCCAAGAATCAAGAACAGGTTGATAACCCAGAAGAAGATGAAACACATGTAATGGTTATCATCACATAATGGGACTAGGCCCATCAGAGAGAAAAACTAAGATATATATCGGATGAAGAATCATGGCCGGTCTACGCGGAGAAATGGAGTCCTACTTGGCAACTCCGTAATACCAAAGTGCTAGATGCAAATGTGCAGAATCATAATGACCTCCAGCACTTTGTACCAGAAAGAAGAGTGTACCCCAAAGGAAGTCGATGGATACATGATATGATGTATTCACACAGTATGTTAGCTTCTCATGAAGCTGAAAGGTCACTCTCTCAGGACTTTTGTGACATCTCTGTCATTTGTACTGGCGGTGGAGATAGAACAAGAGTCTATTACAAGACATATCACATAAACAGCACAAGGAACCCTGGTCAATATACAGGTGGAAGATTTCAAACCTGGCCAGGTAATGATCCCAGTATTATCTTTCCTGACATTGTTTATAATTTTGCAGGCTATAAAGATCTATGGTGGGATTTGTTAAATAAAGATGGACGTGAGGAAACTCACTATACCAAGCTAAAATTTTCTCCCACATGGATTAACTCAAGAGAGCCAGCTGCACCTTGGTTAGAAAATTGGTGGTATGACTATGGTGTTAGCCCATTCAGCATGGATCCGCACTACTATGAGGCATATTTTCATGGACAATGTACTGATTTTCTTGAAAGTCCAGTAGGTGAATGTTTTCACTATCCATGCCAATCTGTGAAAGAAATTGTAGGACTTGAACATAAAATGATAAATCCCATTTTAAAGTCCTATATGGAGATGCTTCACCAATGGTTAGTAATAACCAAGATTAAACATCAAATCATCCTAAATAAGCCCATGATTGTCCGGTGCATCTATGGCAAGATCAGATATCCATATGCTCAAATCTTGGATCCACCTGCAACAACCAGTACAAGTGGTTCACGAGATCCCCACTAAAATAAAAGCTTTCCCTGTGTAATGATACCCAGTCACGGGTTTACGGTGACAGAGCTTTTCTCAAGGGCTTTTCATCTGTCCGAAAATTATATTCTCTGTAAATGATTCCTTTTGTTTCCTCGTGGGCCTGGTACTTAAAGGTATCCACAGTGTAATAATCACACACCTTCACATGTGTATGTCGGAAGGATTGAATCTCTGCGCGGATGTCACTTCGGTGTTACCTGAAAGCAATGATCCGCCTTCCAAGTGTCAATAATCCTATGAGTCTACAAGAATGTTTGTCCCCTCTTCCATCCTATATAAGGAAGAGTAAGGTTCATTCGAGGGCATCGACATTTAGGAGACATCGGGATTTTAGAGGATTAGTTTTTGCATTTGTGTGTTCAGAGTCTAAGTTATTGCTCCTTGCTCTGCATCTGCACAAATTTTGCGATCTTCTTGCCTCATGGAGAACTGACTCACAGTCCTTAGAGAACTGAGAAGCCTACGTGTCTATGTGCTTGGCATAGGAAAGAACCTAAAGTGGTCAGTTATATAGATTGAGTTTGTATATATATGTCTGTGTGTCTTATACTCTGAGACAGAGACTGCAATTTGGCCAGGAAGCCTCCGACATCGCTCGCTCATTCATTGAGTAGCAAAAATGTTTGGATTTCATTTTATTCATGGAAAAATAAAATGGAGTTAGAATTTGTTCTAATAGCTGACTCCACATCTTCTTCTTCACATGCATGGCAAGACCCTGATGGCAGTAAAATTGAAACATCTACCTCATACTCTCCTTTTAAAAGCATTTTCCTAGGAGAAGTATAGAATTCAACAAATGCATATCCTTTGGTCCAAAAAGATACTGCAGCAGCAGGAGTTGAGAGTAGAGTTCATAAAGTCAGTGAGCAAGTAAATTGGACAAATACTGCTCTCACTGGACTTGAAAAGAATGTTGCTAAAACTGCCTTGGTAAAGGATCAGATGGACAGTATCCAAGTTTCTATTAATGATGTACATAGTGTTTTGAATTCTGTACAGTGTGATTTATCAGTTGTAAGACATATTTCTCAAGAATCTTCTAAGAAGTTTGGTGATGTGGAGAATTGTATAGTTGAGCAGTCTATCTCCACAAGAGATGTAGTTTCAAATCTGTCAGACAAAATGGACAGATTGAATTTAAGGAAGTCTGAAAAACCAATACCGACTTCATTCCTGAAAAAGGGAAAAAGTATTCACACACATGAACTTAGCAGTCCCATCTCTAAGTTCCCTCATTTTTTCCCTAAAGAAATTGCAAAGCCATCCCAACAGTCTGAGCCAAAAACAGAGGAAAAATCTGAAAAAATAACTGTAGCTTCTCTGTTAGAAGAATCAGACACAGAGAAACATGCTTTTCCCATCTATGAGCCACTAGAACCTCAATTCACCAGGCATACTGCCCCTGATTTATATGGAGCTGGTAAACTCCCAGCAAGAGATACCTTCCATGAAGGGAGTCATAAGGAGTGGAATATTGACGGTCTCTCCGCAGCTCAAATCAGGCAAGTGCTTGATCAGATGATTGTTGAATATAAATTAATGTGTGTTGAGGGTAAAAATGAAGTTGAAGCCTACAAAACAATCATTGCATGTTTTACAGGAACATTGGCAAGATGGTGGGAACTTGAATCATCCCCTGTAATGCTCACCAAGATGGAGCAGGAGGTGCTCAAAGATGAACAGGGAGATATTCGTTTCAATGATGATGGTACTCCACAAAACAATATGATTGGTGCACTCACTGCACTGATTCAAGAACATTTCTGTGGAGCAGATTTTGCACTTACAGATAAAAATGAACTTATTCTGATGAATCTAAAGACTTCCATAGAGACTGGATAGAAAGAATCTTCTTGGTCAAAGATCCTAAGAACATACTGTGGAATCAATTTTACCTTGCAGCTCTACCATCAAAATTGGTAGACATCCTGAAATTGCAAGAAACATTCCCCTTGCCACTTGAAGTATATCTCTGGGGAGATTTATATTCTATTATTACTAAAGTTTTGATTACTTTATGTACCAGTTCTAACATGACCAAGTCTATAGATAAATTAAATAGACTTCCTGGTACTAAATCTTTCAGCAATAGATATGGTATAACAATTGATGATCCATTGGTTACCCGAAGAAAGACCAAGAGACATGACAAGAAGGCTCAGAGACGCAGTCGAGCCTCTACATATCGCTTGAGCTCACGAAAAAGACGCGAGCTTAGAAATCCAAAAGAAAGAAGAGAGCATAAAGGAAGAAAAGGGTATTACCATTCTACCCCATTATTATCAGCCTCATGACATCCGTCCCAAAGATGTCAAGATTGCCCGAATGAATGAAGTTGTCTATTTGTTATGTGGTCAGCCTGGTCATACCTCTAATATGTGTCCAATAGCCTTAGAATAAAAAAGGGGTCTTGGTAAGAAGTCCCAAAAGAACAAATAGCCATCTACCAGTACTACTGTCAAAACTGAACCTAGATGTGCTCATTGTCATTCTTCTTTCCATAAAACAGCAGATTGTCACAATCGCTCCCAAGCTCTTCGCATTCAACATCATGTTGTCGCATCTTCTACTGAGTCTTCCTCTACTGAGTCTTCTTCTACCTCTTCTGATGAAGAAGTTAATCTGTATTGTCACTGTTCTGATTTAGCCAACTGTCATTGTTCAGACTCTGAATCTGACTACTCTTCTGATGAAGACTCTCTTCCAGAAGACAAACCAAAAAAGTTAAAAGTCCTCATGGCACAGATCGATGAAGATGAAATAATATTATTTGCTCAAATCCGTGCCTTGGAGGAAGGAGATCTTAAAGCTGCATTGGTGAAAGCTTACATGCATCATGGTACTGGATCTTCCAGCACATCCTCTGGTAAGAAGTCTAATTTTGTTGATGCTTCTTACGAACGCAACACCAAATCGTATCTCCAACACAATTCTAACAAAGTTTGTACACTCACTTTGGGGGAGGTGAGTAGGGAGATACACAATACAAAGTCTGAAATCTCTGCTCTCAAATCTGAAATTGCTGCCGTGAAACTCCAAGTTTCACAGACAGAAAAGGCCTCACAAGCTCAACATCCTTCTACATCTATTTCCGGCAGACATGTAAACTACACACTGCACTCTGCCCCAGATGTTAAAGTTGTCGAAGGCAAATTTGATGCTTCAGTTGGTTTTAGAGAAATTGGCGAAATGCAGGTTATGGCAGTTCAATATCAGCAACACCACATTAATGTAAATATTTGTGTTGCAGGCAGAGTCTATAACGTCACTGCACTAATTGATTTTGGTGTAGATATTAACATTCTTTCAAATAAAATAGTTCCATCAAGATATTGGGTTACTGCACAAAAGAAAGTTATGGGACTAGGAAAGAAACATTTAGAATTTGAAGTTTCTAAAGCTGTTGTTTGTTTTGATTCCCGTTGTGTAAAACTTTCATTTGCAGTTGCTGACATTCCAGTTGATTTCATTCTGGGAAATTTTTTTCTAGCAACAGTGCAGCCCCATGGTTCCTTTCGATTTCCTGACAATTCTGCAGGATACTTTATCACAGTCGCCGGCCAAATGATTGAAATTCCATATATCTCCAAAACCAGAGTTTCTACCATGGTCCATGCAATGCAGGAACTTCATAAAGCATAAAATAGTCTGGAAGAACTCAAAGACCATAAGTGCACAATCAGAATAGAAGATCAATTGAGTTCTCCAAAAGTTCATAAACAGATCTCTGAACTTCAAAAAGAGTTTGAGAACACATGTTGCTCAGAAGAACCTAATGTATTTTGGCATCGCAAACAACATTGTGTTGAGCTGCCCTACAAGGAAGGATACACGGGAAGACCATGCAAGTCCAGAGCTATCCCAATTTCAGCCGAATATAGACAGCTCTGCCAAAAGGAGATTGATCAGCTTCTACAAAGAAAGTTGATAAGAAAATCCAGCAGCCCTTGGAACTGCTATGGATTCTATGTGACTAAAAGAAGTGAACATATTAGAGGGGTTCCTAGACTTGTCATTAATTATAAGCCTCTAAACTTTGTTCTTGCAGATGACACATATCCTATTCCACATAAGGGAGATCTTATGCGTAGGATATCTGGAGCCAAGATATTTTCAAAGTTTGATTTAAAATCTGGCTTTTGGCAAGTAGCAATTGCTGAACATGATAAATGGAAGACTGCGTTCAGCATACCAGCAGGGCATTACGAGTGGAATGTGATGCCATTTGGATTGAAACATGCACCTTCCAAATTTCAGAAGGTAATGGATTCAATCTTCAGGCCTTATGATGAATGGCTACTTGCTTACATTGATGATCTGCTAATCTTTTCCAAGAACTTGCAGGACCATTTTAGACATTTGAAAATATTCATGAAATTGGTCCAAAGGAATGGTCTGGTCTTAAGTAAGAAAAATATGGAGTTATGTCAGACCAAGATCAAGTTTTTAGGGCACAGAATTGAAAACGGACAAATTTCTTTACAGAGCCATGCACTTGAGTTTGCAGACAAATTTCCAGATGTCATTTTGGACAAGACTCAATTGCAGAGATTTTTAGGGTGTTTGAACTATGTAAGAAATTTTTATCCTTCTTGTGCCATTGATAGGTCTCTGCTCAATCAGAGACTGAGGAAGAATTCAAAACCTTGGACGCAAGCTCACACCCAAGCTGTCAGAGAAATCAAAGCCAAGGTTCGTAATCTTCCCATTCTCTCTGTTGCTGATGATGCTGCATTTAAAATTATTGAAACAGATGCCAGCAATATAGGTTGGGGACGTGTACTTAAATAGAAACTAAGTGAAGATAGTCTAAAAGAACAAGAACAAGTGGTACAGTTTGTCTCTGGAGTATGGAGCAAAGCAGAGCTGAACTATGCTCCAATAGAGAAAGAAGTCAAAGCAGCATGGAACTGTATGAGTAAGTTTTCGATTCACTTGGAAAATAAACATTTTTTGCTAAGAACAGATGCAAAGGCTCTAGCAAAGGTAATCATTAATACCATCAAGAATCCTGAAGATGCAAAGTTCGCAAGATGGCAAGCGCTATTTGCTTACTTTGATTTTAAAGTAGAGCATATTAAGGGTTCAGAAAATTGTTTGCTAGACTTTGTTAGCAGAGAATTTATCCAACATCAAGAACAGGTTGATAACCCAGAAGAAGATGAAACACATGTAATGGTTATCATCACAGAATGGGACCAGGCCCATCAGAGAGAAAAATTAAGATATATATCGGATGAAGAATCATGGCTGGTCTACGCGGAGAAATGGAGTCCTACTTGGCAACTCCGTAATACCAAAGTGCTAGATGCAAATGTGCAGGATCATAATGACCTCCAGCACTTTGTACCAGAAAGAAGAGTGTACCCAAAAGGAAGTTGATGGATACATGATATGATGTATTCACACAGTATGCTAGCTTCTCATGAAGCTGAAAGGTCACTCTCTCAGGACTTTTGTGACATCTCTGTCATTTGTACTGGTGGTGGAGATAGAACAAGAGTCTATTACAAGAAATATCACATAAACAGGACAAGGAACCCTGGTCAATATACGGGTGGAAGATTTCAAACCTGGCCAGGTAATGATCCCAGTATTATCTTTCCTGACACTGTTTATAATTTTGCAGGTTATAAATATCTATGGTGGGATTTGTTAAATAAAGATGGACGTGAGGAAACTCACTATACCAAGCTAAAATTTTCTCCCACATGGATTAACTCAAGAAAGCCAGCTGCACCTTGGTTAGAAAATTGGTGGTATGACTATGGTGTTAGCCCATTCAGCATGGATCCGCATTATTATGAGGCCTATTTTCATGGAAAATGTACTGATTGTCTTGAAAGTCCAGTAGGTGAATGTTTTCACTATCCATGCCAAACTGTGAAAAAAATTGCAGGACTTGAACATAAAATGAGAAATCCCATTTTAAAGTCCTATATGGAGATGCATCACCAATGGTTAGTAATAACCAAGATTAAACATCAAATCATCCTAAATAAGCCCATGATTGTTCGGTGCATCTATACGAGGGCATGGGATGATGAATTCTACGGCAAGATCAGATATCCAGATGCTCAAAACTTGGATCCACCTGCAACATCCAGTACAAGTGGTTCACGGGAGCCCCACTAAAATAAAAGCTTTCCCTGTGTAATGATACCTAGTCACGGGTTTATGGTGACAGAGCTTTTCTCGAGGGCTTTTCATCTGTCCGAAAAGTATCTTCTCTATAAATGATTCCTTTTGTTTCCTTGTGGGCCTTGTACTTAAAGGTATCCACAGTGTAATAATCACACACCTTCACATGTGTATGTCGGAAGGATCGAATCTCTACGCGGATGTCACTTCGGTGTTACCAGAAAGCAATGATCCACCTTCCAAGTGTCAATAATCCGATGAGTCTACAGGAATGTTTGTCCCCTCTTCCATCCTATATAAGGAAGAGTAAGGTTCATTCGAGGGCATCGGCATTTAGGAGACATCGGGGATTTAGAGGATTAGTTTTTGCATTTGTGTGTTCAGAGTCTGAGTTATTGCTCCCTGCTCTGCATCTGCGCAAATTTTGCGATCTGCTTGCATCACGGAGAACTGACTCACAGTCCTTAGAGAACTGAGAAGCTTGCGTGTCTATGTTCTTGGCATAGGCAAGAACCTAAAGTGGCCAGTTCTATAGATTGAGTCTGTATCTATATGTCTGTGTGTCTTATACTCTGAGACAGAGTCTGCAATTTGGCCAGGAAGCCTCCGACATCGCTTGCTCATTCATTGAGTAGCAATAGTCCGGTAAATTCCATTGTAGTCAATCTCTGATAAGGAGATCTGAGTCTGTAAGTCTGCAATCTGATTGTAAAATCATTCTGAGATTAATAAAAAAGAGAATGTTCATTATTCTGCATCATTAAGTACTGTTACTCTGTGCATTGTTAATTGCTGCTAAGACACTGTTTATCTTCTCATACTCTTGAAAGTTCGCTAGAAGTTCGCCAGAGGTTCGCCAAACCACCGAGGGATGCCAAGGCCATAAAAGGCGAAGGGAAGCCGCAGAATAGGCCGCTAGTTGCGTGAACGTGGGAGTAGGTTCGTGTATGGGTTCATCACTGGGTTCACATAAAGTGGTGTCAAGAAGATAAAGGAGAAACTTAGCAAGGCCAAGACTGCCTGTGAGCAGCAAGCAAGCTTGTTGAGAAGCCTCTGCTAGAAATTGGTATCAAAGCCAGTAAGTTGGTGTTCACGACTGGTTCAAGAAAGTTCAGTACTTAATCTCTCTCTCTTTAAAAAGAAGTTTTGAAATGGACTCTTCAATGAACAAATCAGTTTCATTCAGAGAATTAGAAGATAAGGATAGGGCCACTCAGGACCCTCTCAGAGATATGTTTAATGCTAGCAGTAGTACAATTGTTAATGAGTCAGAGCACTTATACGAGGAGTCAGAACCTCAAGCCAAATGGGTTTTACCCAAAATTTCTGCCTCTCAAGTTTATGCTGATCTGGGTGTCCGGCATCTGAAGGCCGCCACCAGAATCACCATCAAAGAATCAATAAGCTCTATTGAAGAGAACTCTGACCGTGTACAGTTAATTCCTTTGTTGAATCCTAAGGAGCTTCAGGCTGAAACTAAGAAGTTAAATACATAATTTCTACATCTGGGTTGTATAAGAGTGGGAATCCAAGCACTTAATCATCAAGGAATAGATTCCTATGTGTTAGCAACTGTTAGAGATCTAACACATAATAAATACACTGATTCCCTGATTGGAGGAATTGTTGCCCCATTGTCTAATGGTCCAGTGTGGTTTGACTGTTACCCAAATTTTTCTGTTTATACCTTTGATGAAACATTGGCCGATATCTTACAGCTTCAAATCCAAACCTCAGGATTTTACATGAGAAAGAAAAGACAAAATATCGCAATTCAGTTTAAAGGTTGTTTCTGTCACACCACTACTCTATTCCTAGTTGTCCTCCATGCACCTAGCCGAGAGTCTAAAACCAGTGTTGTCGTCATAACATATCCTAAGAACCAAAAAGTGGAACACCAAGCCATCAAATGGGAGGATATATCTTTTCGTGAACACTGGACTGTGCCAAATCCAAAGCCTCTCGCTATTTAGAAAATTACTTCTGCTAACATAAGAGAAGACCAATACACAGCCACTCTGTCATTTCCTAGAAGGTCCACAATTGACAGACGTAGGATTGAAGCAGCATAGGTGCTTTTTCCAGAGATATTTTGAAATTTCACGGTAGAGGCTATGGGTTCTCCTTATTTATTTTCATGATCTCATTCGTGTTCCTGTTAAACAGT
>JAXQQM020065044.1:0-63847 GCA_034641835.2 Pinus albicaulis | reverse complement strand
CATTTAGGCATAGGCGGTTCGCACTAAGCAATGAAGTTTCGTAGATGCTCAGTAGTGACTACGCCACCAATCATGTGTCAGAAACATTAACATCAAGAGCAGGTAGCTACACTACAACATCCATCGTTTATGTAACTGTAGTCGTAGTCTAACCAACTTGCTTTTTTTCCTTGAAAATTATGGAAATTCAAGCAATATTTTAACAAAATCTAGCAGAAATTTTTGAAAATTGAAGTTGCAGTTGTCAAACTTCAAGATTTTGGGTGCCCTTTTTTATGGTTCTGAATCCATTTCCACCATAAAAAACATGATTCAAACATGACAAGATTTCTTGAAAAAAAAATTCATAGATTTCAGCCAATTTTGACCGTCTAGGAAATTCCTCCATCTTCATAGTCTTCTCCCTATCAAAATAGGCACTCTCCTCTCAAGTTATTAATTTTTTATATATTAACATATATTTAAAATTAAAATTAAAAATTTTTCATTACATGATTTTAACAAATGATGAAAAACGTGGAGTGCCCTATTGGGTTACTTCTGCTGAGAACAAAGTGATTTCGGTTGGGTTATTAGAACTACAAAGAAAGGAATAAAATAGTTTTTTCATTCGAGTCATCACAGTGAAAAAAATGATGACTGAGAATTTAATTAACACATTACAATGACTTAATATTTTCTTCATGAAATTAGATGAAGGTCAAAGTTGAGATACATAAGTTATTATAATTGAATAACATATGCATAAATTGGCACGTTAATTTGATTAACATATTCACAGATTGATCTTGCTTATTGATTTTTCTATTATCAAAGTTAATCTTCCATAGGGATATCCCAACCCCAACTTCCTCAGCCAACAATGTAGTCAAAATTATATAATTGACTACACGACATTTATCACAAACACACTATGATATTTAAAGATACAATATATGTGATATTTACTAGGCTAGTCTTGTGAATGTTTTGATATCATATCCTAAATTTGTGAGTCTCGTGAATGTTGTAATAGGGAAGAGGCTTCTATTGTTGTGCATGAACAAATAATTGTTATTGTACTGGTCCCACACAACCATCAAAACATAAATACATAATATTAAGTTTTATAAGTTATTCAAATATGTCCAAAATTGACCCATATATTGGCTCGGCTTACAACTGTCCAACAATAGCCTTTAATATCAAAGACTGACAAGACATCACACTACAAGGAAAAGACCCTCTAGAGGAGGTTATAAAGGAGGTTTTTAGTGTTATAAACTTGGCCAAAATTGTCAAAAAAACATTTGCTACAACATCCATTTATGGTTATGGAGGTTTTTGCAGAGCTTTTAACGAAATTCAACACAACTAAAAAAAAATGGGTAGCTAGAGGTTATTACGGATGTTTTTTCATCGGAATGCTACTATGCCTTTAATGCACCGGTGCGTACATGCCGATGACGCCCCGGGGCTGTGTCAGTCCAACGCACCAGGATGTTTAGGTGTAAAACCGCACCGGGCGTAGTGTTGATCATACAACGCACAAGGCCATTCTAATTGGTCTTGGGATTTGTGCGGTGCCCATAGGTCGTATCAACGCACCAGTGCGCCGTATCACAGAAAGGCACCGAGATTTATAATTGGTATCGGTATTCATGCGGTGCCCATAGAATGCACCGGTGCTTATAGATATGTAAACGCCCCGGTGCGCAGTATCACACAAACGCATCGATATTGATAAATGGTATCGGTATTTGTGCATTGCCCATAGATCGTATAATGGCACCGGTGCGTATAGACACATAAACGCACCAGTGTATAGTTACTGACACACACCGGTTATCATGTTGTATTTTTTAGAAACATCGACCTGTGACAGTCTAATTATTGTGATTGTTTTAAATTCATTATTCATCAAAAGTCGACACATCTTATAAAAATATTCATATTAATTACATTTTTATTAATGCAGTTGAATGTGATGTTTGGATTAATTTGTTATACCATATCATAATTATTGTGGTTTTTAAAAATTCGTTATTCTTCAAAGGTCAACACATATATATCTTATAAAAATATTCATATGAATTAAATTTTTATTAGTGCGTTTGAGAACGACAATGGAGAATTACAATGGAGAACGCAATAGAATAAATTAAAGCATATTATATATATATAAGACAATCTTTATCATACAAAATGGGACAGTTATTGGTATCCCTTTGTCTTTCAATTGGGACACTATGTCCATTACATTAAACAAAATGTATGATTTCACAGACATATATATTTCAATAAATAAAACGTCTTGCTTTGATATCCAAACATAGTGATCATCATTCTTTGCTTGAACTGTTGTCACTGCTAGAGCTACTTCCATGACTTGGGTTATTTTCAGGAATGTTTTGTTCATGGTGTTGATTGTTTTCTTCTTCTTCACCTTCCATCTACAAACATAAAAATAAAATGAAATGAGTGTATATACATTGGTGAGAATAATGAAAATTGCAATATTAAATAATATACATCAATGTAAATCGAAAAGAAAAATGACGTACCATAGCAACAATTGACTCATAAATTATACACATTATTTCAAAACCATGTACCATGCCATATTTCAAAATTTCATCTGTTGGTGCAGTTCCGTACTTTGTTTCCTGCAAGTTTTATACCCCATAACAAATCATATATTTAATATAAAAGATGTTTTTGTTCTATTAATTATAGACAAAGCTAAGTAAAACAATATCGATAGATGCTTACAAATTTCACAATTAAATTTTGATATGCCAACATATACTCACAACCCATAATTTAACCCAATTTCAATCAATTCGTCTGATGGTTCTTCTTTGTATGTTAGCACCTGTTTGAAGACATTTGACAATGATGATTTTTGTAAAACAACTTAAAAAATACAAAAATGAAATCTAGTTAAGTCGTTATAAAAAAGTAATAATTACTCACAAACTTAGAGATCAACCATT
Source organism: Pinus albicaulis (assembly GCA_034641835.2). NCBI lineage: Eukaryota > Viridiplantae > Streptophyta > Pinopsida > Pinales > Pinaceae > Pinus > Pinus albicaulis. The sequence goes on along the minus strand of JAXQQM020065044.1, from coordinate 60,872 downwards.
TTCTTCCTTGTCGTCCTGTTTTATGTGCTGAATGCATTCCATTTTCTTTTCTTTTCTGCAAGAAAATTCTTGAAAATTAATATTTAATGCTAAATTGTTTATTTATTGTACCCAATGATCGAAAAATTCAATGATTACATATTACATTTGAAGCACGTTGTTGTTGTTGGAAAGAACATCTATACATTCATTCCACTAGATCCTTCAAACTTTTGTAAAAGTTTTTCCCCTTTCGTTAACTTCCAGCACCACTTCAGATGAGCTAAGGAGAAATTGATTTTTATTTTCATGTTCTATTTTTTTTCTTTTTTTAGAACAACATTCCTTTTCTGAGTTGTTGGTCCCTGTACAACATTAAATAGATGTGAATTAGTAGACTGTTTGACACATGTTATCTAATAATTTTAAGTCTATTATTAATGATAATTAAAAAAAGGATCTCATATTGGATCGATAGTACTTTTTTCATTTACTTAATTCATCCTTTTTCAATTTTTCCATTAAAATTTTATGCTCTTCTGGTCCTAGATCAGAAATAATCATATCAAGCTTCGTCATTTTGTGGCTCTGCATGATACACAATAAACAATACATATTAGTTAAACTTACATATAGTTCAAAAATAATATTTATAAATAATTTACAAAGAACTTGTCTTTTTTTATTTTCTTGATGTGTTAACAGTATTTTTGTTACTTGATATATTGTTAGACATTTCTTTATCAATCTGAAACCTGTACCATATCATTCATTAATATATTTATAAATAAATTCTTAATTTTTCAGGTAAAAAATAAATCTCAAGGTACCGGTGCCTTTCACGAGGTTCACACCGCCGCCGGTGCATTTGGATATTAACAACGCACCGCAAAATAGTATAATACACCATACAGTGCGTTGGGTATTGTAAACGCACCACAAAAAAAAACTGTAATAGACCTAACGATGCGTGGGGTATTATAAACGCACCGCAAAAATGATGTAATACACCGTACGGTGCTTTCCTAGTTAAATGGAGCACCAGTGCCCTATTTCAGATTTAGCGCACAGATTTAGAAAAAATGTTTTCATTTTTTTTTACTACAGTACTTTCAGGGTGCGCTGTATAATACAAACCATCGGTGCGGTATAGTACGCAGGGCGCATCGATAAAGAAGAATCCATTTTTTCAAAAATTCACACAATGGCCAAATGGATTGGGATCCGACTATGCAAGTCGTCCCGTGGGTTGGAAGTCAATATAAAATGAAAAAATTAATTATGAAATCACAGAAATAGGGAGAAGAAAGGGCAAAAACAAAAAAATGAAGGGTTTAGGGTAAAAATGGATAAACTACAGAAAAAAGTAAAAAACTGCAGAAAAAAAGTAAAAATAATAATCAAATTTAATCACGAGATGGTTTCAAATTCTATGATATAGGGTTTGAATCACTAGAGGTTTCATTTCTGATTGTTTGAATACTTATGTTCGAACATATTTCGCTGCTCCACAGTGTCCTCCTACTCTCTTGCTCCAGGTTGTCTCCTGTAAATATCTGGCTGGAAATTTTAGCAAAAACAGTGAAATAATGAAAAGTGTTTAGTATTTAAAGAATTATTTTATGAAATTATGTTTTTGAAAATATTTTGCCGCCCATTTTTCAAATTGCCATCCTTTTTTTTCACTTAAAGAGTTACCAGTGCGTGCGTCTTATTTATACGATGCACCGATGTGTGTTATGATAATAAGCACATCAGACAGTATAAAGTTCTTTTTTTTATGTAAGATCATAATAAAATAATGATAATTATAAAGTACATGAATTTATTTTCATTATTTCTAAACTTTATTATGTTACAAAAATTTGTATTATTCTAGATTTGTACTTTTACAGTTATTTTCAAATTTACAAATTTAAATTTTTTAATAAAATCATTTCACATTAATACAATTAAAATTTTCACATTAATAGAATTAAAATTTTACAAATATTTTACATATAATTACAATTAAAAGTACAATAATTACAATTAGAATTAAAATTAAAATTAAAATTTTACATTAATTTCACATACATGAATTACGATTAGAATTACAATTGCAATTTTAATTTTACATACAATTACATTTACAATTTTACATAGAATTACATTTACATTTACAATTACAATTTTATAAATATTTTACATACAATTCAATTAAAATTGCAATTACAAATACAATTGAAATTACAAATACAATTTCAATTTTAGAATTTTACATACAATTACATTTACAATTTTACACAGAATTACATTTACAATTACAATTACAATTTTATAAATATTTTACATACAATTCAATTAAAATTACAATTACAAATACAATTACAATTTTAGAATTTTACATACAATTACAATTTTACAATTTTTCATATATACAATTACAATCATTTCAGAATTAATTAAAAATTACAATTACAATTAAAATTTTACATACAATTATAGTTTAAATTACAATAAGTACAAATACAAATACAATTTTACAATTTTACATACAATTAAAATTTAAATTACAATTACAATCACGACATAATATTTAATAAATATCATGGTCATTTAATATTAAATTAATTAATAAACATCATCACAATCATGATAACCATCCTACAAACATCATATTCGACTAATAAACACATTCAAACATCAAATTAACATTATATATTAAGATCATCACAACACAAACATCAAATATACATCTCAATATGTCAAATAACTCATGCTATCACATATACACATCTATCTGCAAGCTAAACATTAAATGAACATATCATATCTAACATGACTTAACAATATGCGCCACATCATGATGATCACCAACATGAAAATTAAGTACAACTGCAACATGAACATAAAATACATGGACCATATATATATATATATATATATATATATATATATATAATGTTAAAAATATACAACTGTAATATAAATGTCATGGATCAGGCACTGGTGGTAGTATAACAACATCAATAGTAGTACTACAAGTGGATACCTACTTAGTAAAGCTGGGTGCAGCCTCGACAGTCGATGGTTGAGTCTGCTCATGATCATGATCACTAGTACTGATGGATGCATCCACTGGTGGTAGTACAAAATCAATATGAGCAGTAGTAGTGGAGGCATGCTCAGTGAATAGTGTAGCCTCGGCGGTCGATGGTCCAACCTGCTCATGATAATCATGACTAGTACTGATGGATGTAGCTGTAGGCTGTTGACTGGACGTGGCCTATGGTCCAGCCTCATCTCCATGATGATTGTCAGATGCTGCCAGTGGAGCGTCATGCTCATCAGGCGCGCCGCAAGGTGAACGATCATGAGATGCATGTGAGTCGCTTCTTGCAGACTCATGTCAATCACGTGTCGCGGCTTGACTACGCCTATAGCTACGGACAGTCCTCCTGAGTCACATAACTTTTGTTGTAGCTCCGACATGCCACATCACGCCATACATGTCATGCGGCATGCGTCTCCACATCCATAACAACCTATTGTCGGCTTGTATCTCTCTGTAATGAGTGGGCCTGATGCCCGCATCAACAATCAATGCACAGAGTTGGTTGGCCAACTCCATCCTATATCTGGTCTCAGGTCGACCATGCCTAGAAAAAGGCAGCACTGGTGCACCATGATGAGCAGGAGCATGTCTCTCTATTGCACCAGTCTCATCCTCATCATGATCATGCTCAACATCAGCCATATCTTTATCGTCATCATCAGGATCCACACCTGGATCATGTGGTGGACCTGGCGTCTCCTTGCCATCAAAAGAGCCAATGTCTGAAAAATATATACAAGTACACAACGATAATTAGACAATTTCATTACAAAATTTAATAAAAACAAGTTAATTAAGAACATGTTAGAATAAACATAAATAAAATAGTAATATTACCTTTATCATCTGGCGGATCATCAGCTGTGAAGAGGATGTTGGGACACCCTCGCCAATCTAAGCCAACATAAGGACATGGGACCAAAATGAATAGATGTAGCCCATCAACACTGACTAGTAAGTCCAGTGAATCATGTGATATCCTGGCTAGAAACAAAGTGTATCCCCTCTTGGGCATCATCTGCCCCGACATGTGCATCTGGGCCTCAAACATCGACCTACGAGGATGTCGAACAAAACTGGGTTTCATCTCTGGAAAACCTCTCAAAAAATAAAAAAAATAGCTCTGAAGCAAAAGGGAAGTTGACCTTCCCTTGTGCATGAGCACGACATCTATCTAAGGCCGTACAAAACTGCCGCAAAAAAATGGCAGAACACCTAAAAAGTGGTGGCTGCTATACTAAAGAATCAACACAATATAAAAGCGAGCAAATAGTGTGTTACCCTTCACTGGTGTTGTGCGAAATGGTTGAAATGATAAGGGAGAGGCACTGCACATCTTGTCTACCAAAAGCACCTATACGTAAACAACCTCCAGGTACCTGAAACTCTGAAGGAGATAGTACATGTGCTCCAATGTATCTCTGGGAGTAAACTAACTCACTCCTTGCTGCACAGCCAGCTGACACATCTGGGAATGAGGGAAAATACACCCCTCTCCTCGATAGTCCTGTAGTAAAATAAATATCCTCCTTAGTGGGTGTGTACCACTGGTTAGGACCAACCTGGAAAGCCTGTCGGTGGGCATTCCACCTGCGGATAAGATATCTCAAAAACACATTGTGCACCTTTAGGGAAGTAGCCTCCTCATAGAACTTGAGGAGGCCTACCTGCCTAAGGATCTCCTGGGTATCTACAGTAATAGGGCAAGGGTAAGCATCTCTCTCCCTCTCTCGGGCCTCCCATTGGCGAATCATGTCATACTGTTCAACATGTTGTTGCTGTTGTTCCTCCTCTTCTCTCTGAATCATTGCCATATTAAATAATTTTTTTTTATTAAAAAAAACATGTATTTAGGAATATATATATATATATATATATATATATATATATATATATATATATATATGTTTTTTTTTGAAAAAAAAAACAAACAGACAAGTCGGTGCACCATAAAAACAGTCACGCACTGGTCGCAGTGCATCTTAAGAATATAGAGCACCAGTCCCGGTGCCCCTAATGAAATACAACGCACCGGTCTCGGTGTAGCTGTCTATTTTTCAAGCACCGTTAACTTTATCAAATTTCAGAATAGCAGTGCGCTGACTGAAATATACGCCTCGATGTGTATAGTCCTGTCAGTGCACCGACTTCATGACAGTTACGTAGCTGACGGTGCAGTCTTTTACCCGGCCGCATCATTGACCCTCTTGGAATCCAAAGTGCGGTGCGCTGACATACGCCGGGGCGGATAATTCCATCAACGCACTGCACTGTGACTTCTGTGGTCAACGGTGTGCCTGGATAAATGAGCGCACTGCCGTTTATTTTATTTTGAAATTATTCGGGGCACCTTTCAGTACTGCCCCGAAAATGGTGCGGCTATCATTAGTATCAGTGGCAGTGCGGACTGTAAATTTTATAGGCAGCACCGCTATCCAGTGCGAGCCGAACAGTTACGACGCATCGCACAACAATTTTTTTTTTTAATGGTTATTTTTAAGGTTATTTCAATTTATAATCTGCTAAAAGGCTTAATTATGGAAAAACTAGAAAAATACCTATACATTTCACCATCGAGGAGGCATATTGACTGTAAAATTTGCAAAAAAAAAATTGCCCACCGTTTTTCAAAATGCAAGCTGGATATTGGTGGCCAATGCAGAGCAGCAGTGTGTGCAATGGGTGCAATGAGAGCACCTATGTCAGGGCGGAATAGACAATGGGAAATGGCACCGGTGCTTGAGAGCTCTGGAGCACTGGGGAAAGTGAAAAATGAAGTTTTTTGGCCATAATTTTTTTTTTATTTAACCCTGTTCCGGTGCGCGGGGTTTTATAGGCGCATCGGTACGCTTACCTACAGCCGCACCCGTCTGTGTCAAATTTGGCGCGTTGTTTATAATGCACTGGGGTGGTTCCCTAACACCACACCGGGATGTTTTAGTTTTGGCGTGAAATTTCGATGAGGCACCAGGGCGGAAAATCCGTAAAGCACCTATTTTTTGGCCTTAATTTTTTTTTTATGTAATTTTATTACAGTGCATGGGGTTTATCGGCGCGTCGGTTCTCTTGGGTAAGAACGCACCGACGTGTTTCTATTTTGGCGCAGTGTTTTATGACGCACTAGCACGGAAGAGTGGTGAAGCACCGGTGCGTTATAGTAATAGGAGGCCTCGGATGTGTGTGTACGTCACACAAGTTTTCTGGTGTGCTAATGTCTTGTGCGCACTGGTGCATTCTATGGGAGGTCGTGCACCAGTAATTGAGAGCTTAGAAACATTGGAAAACTAAAAAATCTAGGTTATTTTGCTGTATTTTTCTAATATAACCCTTTACCGGTGCACATGTTTTATAGGCGTACCAGTGCTCTTTGATAAGAATGCACCGACGCGTTTTTGTTTTGGCGCATTGTTTTATGATGCACTAGTGCAGAAGAGCGGTGAAGCACCAATGCATTACAAAAATAGGAGGCCTCGGATGTGTGTGTATGTCACGCAAGCTGTCCGGTGTACCAATGTCTCGTGCGCACTGGTGCGTTCTATGGTAGGGTGCACATCGGTAATTGAGAGATTAGAAGCACTGGAAAACTGAAAAATTTGGGTTATTTTGCCGTATTTTTTTTTAATATAACCCTTTACCGGTGCACTTTGTTTATAGGCTCATCAGTTCTGTTTCTTACAAACGCACTTGTCTGTTTGTGTATTAGCACTATGTATTATGATGGACCGATGCAGTTTCTTTCTACCGCACCGGGTCATCTCGATTTTGGCGTTGTGTTTTATAATGCACCGGCGCATAATATCTGTGATGCATCGGTGCTATAGAATAATAAGACGCGCCGAGAGGGTGTGGACGGAGTGCACAGTGTCCGGTGTGGAAATGTTTTAGTCCACACCGGTGCTTTCGTGGTTCGAGTGCACCGGGGCGACGTGTAATGATAAGCGCGCCGAGAGGAAACCATCTACAAAACCCTCCGCTTGTTTCTAGTAACCTCCGCTAGAAACGGATGCATGTGGTATTTCTCTGTGGGGTTCCTCAAAAACATCCACTAGAGGGTCTTTTCCTTGTACTGTCATGTCCCAAGTACCTCCATATTTGTTTTAGAAAACAAGACAGAATTAACAAGTAAAACTTTCACCCTATACTATCCAAAATGACACATATCACATCAGACCAACCCGAATAATAGAAACTGGAACAGTTATGAGCAAAGTCCATTGCTACCTACACAAGAATAGAGAATGAATGTGTCAGGCATAACTGCATATATTTTTATCAATGAAACCTGCTCAAAAAAATAAATGACACCAACACACAAGATTCATGAATTAAACACGGGATTCAGGAATTAAACATAGGATTACACAAAGGAAAGCATAAGGATCAACCATAAGAGTTTATCATCCATTGGATGACATCCAAATCAATCCACAACACACATTTGAATTTGGAAAAAAACAATCCATGTCAATACTCCCTTCCAATAAAATTCAACAACAATAATCTATAAAACCACCTCACAATTGCTTCATAAACTTTCATTCTACTCATATGCAGTTGGATTCACTCCATCAAAGACTACACATTGTAATAAGGTTTGAATAATTCAAGTATTGTCTTTCTGTTTTTTTTTTTTAAAATCTTCCATTATTTTGATGTATAAAATTCGATTTTTTTCCTTTATTTTTTTCTGTTATTTTTAATCTTCCAAATCTTCCATTAATTAACATATGAAAAAATTGTGTGCACAATTTAGCTATTATGTGTGAAATTGTAGAATTGGATATAAAAAACCATAGCATCTGAGTCAACAAAGAACAATTAACATATTTTTTTCCCTTCTTTCTAGTGCACCAATTCTAAAGTAGAAATACCAACACAAATGCATCCTTCAAAGAATAGTGCTACAAATGCATATTCCGATTTGATAACATAAATCAAACATGCAAAACATAGCTTAATATTAGCCACACACATAAGCCGAAGCCATGCCATTGAAGACTAGAAACTAAAAAAGTAGAAACGCAGGATTGCAAATCATATGTCTAGTGCAATATATAGTAGTCAAATCCGATAGTGTTCACCTCCAGCAAAGACTATTATTAACAACCAAACTTATTCAACAACTAGTGGTAGCAGCAAATTTATGTATATTCTAAGATATAATTTACTCCTCTCCTATGGCTACCATACCTATGAAATAACTTTGATTTTGTGTCCCCTTCTGATACCCAACTTGTTCTCTCTTTAATTTCCAAGAAATTTCTTGTTCTTTCAAAAAAAATTCTTTCTTTTTGTGAATTAATTTCACTTCTTCTTGCTTCAAATCAGTGAGACAACCGCCACCTATATATACCAAATTAGTGTTCTTCTTTTCAATATTTTCTAAAATACCCCCTCTTCTTTAGCCACTTACAGATCTTATTATTCATATTCTTTATATTTTGGGAGAATTTTTCCATAGGTGACAAATTGTTGGATCCATCTATATGCTTCCATACAAAAGAAACTAAAATTTTGAAATTTTTATCATGCAACTAATTCATGTTAAACCTAGAAGGGAAGTGACAAATTCACCTCTCCCGGCTCCAGCATAATTGGTTTATGGTTAGAGATTGAATCATTAATAACCAAGGATCAACTTTTAGAATATTTTGGATAAGGGGTCCCTTCATTAAGAATTGATCCAGCCTCTTCCCCACTACTTGTCCTCCTCTCCGATCATTATTCCAAGTAGGAATTATTTTTCTAGGCTCTATGCCTACAATTGTTATGACTTCAAGCAAATCTCTAAGAAATATGGCTTGCACATCCATCCTCCCATTTTCAACCTAGACTACCCTATGAGCCAGAGTGAAATTCAAGTCACCTGCATATATATATATATATATATATATATATATATATATATAATTCTCTCTTTATATTACTTCACTCTCAAGCAATTCCATCTAGAAAATTTCATTGTTTTCATAAGGCACGTAATAATTTAAAAGAGAGAGGGTGATACCAAGAGAAGGGATGGACCCTTCCACTTGTAGACCTCCTTTGCATATTAAGAAAGTACAATTACCATATTCAGGGGACCAACCAACAACAATACCTCCTAATGTTCCATTCACATCCAAACATATAAAAATCCAACCTAACAAAATTTCGTGAATACAACTACTACCTTTTCAACTAAATTCATTCTCTTGAGTAAATATAATATCTTGGTTATGAATAACAAGCAAACACCTGAGGATATTCATATTAAGGTATCCCCATAGTTCCCTTATGTTCAGTGATAATATCTTCATTACAAAACCCTCAGCCTAGGGCACTCTACTTTAAGGGCCCTAAATTTGGGTTGGAATGTCTCCTCAGGATTCCCCAAACACACAAAAGCCTTTTTCTTTGGACATATCCCTCTTCTATTCTGAACATGTGTAACTTTGTATAATCCCTCCTATATAAATATATCCTTTGTAGTTCTCATGTATCTCATAGGTCTTGAATCCAATACTCATTCCTCGATAGATGTGAAAAGATTTAGAAAAGGACCTTTCTGATCACACATTAAAAACCTAACACATATTCAAACCTACCCATTCTAATCATATGTTTATTGAACTTTACAAAAAATTAATTTAAAACTTATTTCAATTAACCATCACCTATTCCTATCATTTATAAGGAGACAATTTTCAGCACCCTTCCCTTTTTTTTAAGGTTGATCTATCAAATTAAGCCCTGATATTTGTGGATGGAGATTCAAGTCGATGCAAACACATAAAATTATTATTCAAATATATGCAGGTTTAATGTATTGATTAACCTCTTCATATTTAAATTTTAGGAAATAAATAAGACTGAGTTTCTATTATATAGGTTGCAATTATTGATTACCATTTTATTATTTAAATTTATTACAGTAATTAGACCATCTTTCTATTTTTGAAAAAAATTCCACTAACAGAAATAAATTTTAATAGTATGCATGTTGTTGCCACAAGTTTCAATTGTAGATCGTGTAAGGAACAAGAGGAGGCAAGGGACCAAAGGTTTACAATTGCGATGCACTTCATCAGAAGAGGAAGCAATCGATGAATTCAATGTTTCCAATGCTCCCTGCAATGATGTTGAGAATTCCCATGTGGTGGAAGATCCTACTATCCATCCATCTACCACAGTGCCACCCTGAATCACACTACAAGGTGAAATTTCAACGAAGAAGATCAGTGCCGTGAGAGGGTGGTCAAAGGAATACATTCTAGTTGCAATTGATGACATAGATTCTAGGGGATACTCTTTCGTGCATCTGCAAAAAAAATGGAATTTTGGCCTCAAGCATGCATTATTGGATTAATGGGCTCACTCATACAAATCATAGAGGGATTGTTACATTTATGACTGAAGAGGATGAGGCCGAGGTGGTTATGTGGTGTAAGGAAATGGCCCAAATGGTACATGGGTTAGAGTTGTTACAACTAAAATCCACAGTAGCTCAAATCTATCAGGGGAGGCCAAACCCCTTCAAAGATGGGTTTCTTGGGAAATCTTGGTGGAGTGGGTTTAAAAAAATAAATCTAGACCTTGTCTTATGAACAATGGAGGGTCTTGACATAGACAAGGCTTTAAATTTACACCTTGCAATTATGTCTAAATTCTATGACACCATTTCCCGTGAATATGAGAAACACTCTTATGCCCCAAACCATATCTAGAACTGTGAGTAAATAGGCTTACAAACTGGAAGGAATTGTTGCATGCAAGTAATTTCCAAGAGAGGGAGAAAAAATGTGCCAAAATTTTTATACTTTTTTGTGTCAATGTAACTAGTTATTCAATCCCATGTTTTTGTTTATTCAAAGGAAAAACAAAACTTAAAAACTATATACATAATTGTGAACCAGGTGCATGCATGGTTGCACATCCACATGTATGGATGGCAAAAAAACTCTTCCTGAATTGTATTTTTCACTTTGCTACATCTGTGTCAAGTGGTGTCTCACCTGAAAATAGACACCTACTAAATTTTTGATGGCCATGGAAGCCACCTGGATGTGTAGACAATCGAGAGGGCCAACCATTTGGGCATTGACATATTAACATTTTCAGCTCATACCACTCACATATTGTAGCCTCTTGATGTCAGTGTGATTTTTTCCATTCAAGAACTATTTCGGGGCAAAGCGAGCTTCATGGATGGAAAATAATCCAAGAATGGTGATAAAACTATTTGAGCTAGCTAACCTTGCAAGTAAAGTATTTAAAAGGGCTTTAAAACCTTCTAATATCAAGGCTGGATTTAGGAGGATTGGAAATTTTCCACTAAATATTGACGCTCTTATTAATGATACTAGTTTCAGTAAGGAATTTGTTATGGAAGGTCAGGAAGTAGAGGAATTACATGTCCAAGTTGATGCCCAAGAAGATGTGGATTGGCAGGAAGATGTTATTGTTGCTGAAGGTATGATATCCATTTCTCAAGGGAACTTCTATGATGATGAACATGTATGTGAGACAAAATTAAGTAATGAACCAATTTTCAATAACATAGAGGCTGCCACACCCACTCAAGCACCTACTAATTATGCATGTGATATTCCAAATGAGGCATTTGATCATGAAAATGAAAATTCCAATGTGGCATCAAATGAGAATGTAACAAGAATCAACAATGACCAATTGAGCATGCCAACCCAAGTAACCCCACCATCATGGTTGGTATAGGCCATGATGAATAAAAACAAACATAATGTGTCATCCACCAATGATGAAATCATGTCAATTCCTTCTCAACCAGAAGAGTTGAGCACTGAACTTGTTCATTATTTTGTGGACAATGGATCACTAGAATAAGAGTCTATTAGAATGAAGTACCAAATGAGGAGAAAAATGAGGTTCAATAAATTTTCCCTGAGGTTGAAAGGAAAGATTCAAACCATCAGGAGAATGTGACAACGAACCAAACAATACTTGGTAGGTTCCTAAAGCTATCAGTAGAGAGAGTGAAGGCCTCATCAACACATTCAACAACAAATTATCTTTGATTAGAGAGGAGTTCATAGTTACTCACTTATGAAGAATAGATGAACCTAATGTTCAATTCTGAGCATAGAAAACTTGAAATTCAAGAATATAAGTAGAGAAACAAGGAGTTGGCCAAGGAAAAGAGAGATTCAAGGATTGCAGTAGTAGCAACTCAGGCAAAGGAAAGGCTCGAAAAAAAAAAAAAAAGGGAAGAGAAGGAACATAAAAAACAATTGGCAAGGAAAGAGAGGGAGGCAAGAAAGGCTTAACAAATGTTAAAAAAAGAAGGGGTGACAAATAGGGAAGAGTATGGTGTAATATTCCCAAATTAGGACTGCTAGAAAGGCATGCCTGAAAAACGCATTTTTCAAGAATGGCTACTACAGTTCTTGAAATCAGCCCTTGGATCCCTTAGATCTGAGTATCTAAGTCATAAATTCAAGAGGGTATCAAAAATAAATTCTCCTAGGTGGGTTAAACAGATCTCCCACACCTAGTTTCCTTGAAAAATGCCCCAAAGAGGGACTGCAGCAATAATAAACAATCATGCTCAGAAAATAACGTAGTTTCTACAGAGCAGTGATTGGAGGCTCATGAAATGTTCTTCAATAGTACTTACAATAGCAAATAAGTTATACATTGAAGTTTATCAAATGTATGGCTGAAAATACAAGTCATAAACAGAAGAAATTCCCTTAAAAGAGGGTTGCAACCATATGAATGACTGAAAACTACATTGACAACATTATTTCTATTAGGCTACAACTGTAGTAGATTACATGTTAGATATAGAGTATATCTATGCATAAAAATTTAGATCCATATCAGATCCATGCACTAGAAAGGCTCCTCTTTCAGATCCCTTTGGAATTTTGGGATTTACACCAAGCATAAATAGTAGATATGGGATCTAAGAAAGCAGATATGAAGTAATATTCAGAAATGCTGAATTATTTAGATTATGCAGATCAGATCTAAAAAGTATAATGTGTAGATCTCCTCCAGTGGATCTCAAAGTGAAGAGTAGATCCCCAACACTCAGGAACCAACTCTCTAAATGGTGCACCCAAACCCCCTGCAACACCACCTACAAGAATAACGCAGATCTGGAGTAGAAACTATGTTGTAGGGGATAGATAGTTGATGGCCACATGCCAAGATTAGAAACTGAAGCTCATGCACTCCAGTACACTTACTCCTATAGAGCAGAGGCCTCCTCCACTGAAAAAGAGCACTGAAATGACTTAGATTTGAAGAGATCTTATCTCCACTGAAAATAACACAGTCTCTCAAGGGAGACTGTGCTGTAGCTTGGAAAAATGAGTTGGTCTAATGCCAAGATGCATAAATGAAGCTCAAACAACTAATGCACTCTTCTAGGAGGTTAAAAGACACACTCACTGAGAAGAGGCACCGGTACAAGCTAGATCTGAACAGATCTAGTGATCCACTTGTTGCAGCTTACAAAAACAAGCAAACCCTCACTGGATCTGCGTTGCAGTTGGAAGTAGAAGCTTGGTCTCCAATCGGATAATGGACTAAGCAATACAAGCTCTCCCAAGAGATCCTCAATGGGAAGAGATGGAACTCCTAAACAAGAAATTCCAATGCTAAACAGCATATGCAGTCTAGGCTAAGCAGCCAAGAAATTTGTTTGTCTAAATAAACAACAATTCAAAAATCAAATCATGAACAAACTCCATATGTTGCCTTCCCCTTCCTTTTATAAGATGGGAGCTTGCTAAAACCCTAAACCACCTTCATCAACTTATCTCTTTCACACAAGAGACCTCCTTCTAGAATTATGCAGTGCATCATTGATGAGCACTCCTCCACTACTGCGCTGTAGATATGGTCAAGATTGACCCAGTCAAGTGGATTTGTTCTTTTCACACTCAAGTGTGTTTATTAAAGTGGCCTAGATCTGCTCTTTTTCACATTGGGCATGGATTTATTCTTCCATTAGGAGTTTAATGACCCTCCTTTACATAATTATTCTTTGAACAAAGGAAACAAAATAAACTTGAATATTCCTATTAAAATTAGGAATATTACAGTCCTCCCCTCCCAAAATTTTTCTTGCCCTCAAGAAACTTACAAGGAATTGCAAAATCTCCAATGGAATAGTCTCCTCCCAAGGGTATAAGTGTGCTCTTAGTGAATGTACCAATCAACTGTCATCATAAAGAGGTGGGAGATACATAGAAATAGTTTCTTGATGTCCATTGGTTCCTCAAGGCATGAGAGATGGTAAGTGTAGGGTACTTCAACCCCCATGAGAGGCTTCAATCTCCATGCTATCATCCAAACAAAGTGAGCCATCATTGGTAGCTCATAGAAAAGGTCACCAATTCCCCCCATGTGCATTGTGTAGGGGCTCCATGCATGGAAATGAGAGATGAGGATACTCAACTCATGATGTCCCTCCTTCCATTTCTGATGAATGTGGAACTGCTGATCCTGGGCTACAATAAAATAGTCCTGATGAAGCCAAAAGGGACTTGGAACTTCATGATTCCCTCCATTGATCCTAGTGAGTCTTCTTGCCCAATATCCTATGCATATAGTGAGTAGCTCACCTTCACCATATGTGCTCCAAAAGGAATATGGACTAAGTGTCACATGATATATTGGATGGTGACAATAGTCCCTCCCTTGAGACCAGCGTTTTCCATCATCTTGCTGCCTCAAATCATTGTACAAAAAGTGGTCATCCCACCACCTTCTTGCTGCAACAAGCTTCTTCAAAGCTTGAAAATGATGGAGGATAATAGGTGTTGGCTGAACATGATTCCAGCAACACATGTCTTGCTCCAAGTACTCCCTTGTGAGAGTTATTTTCTCATGACATGAGCCCAATACATGACCATTTGCATAAGAAAACATAGTATATAAGGCAGTAGTCATATAAGGTCCTATCCTCTCCTTGAAGTACACATGAATATGGGAGATTGTATTCCCAATGGACACATCCACCCAATGTGTCATTCCTCCTCTCATGTTCATAACAAATATTGGAGCATTATTGACATCATGATATAAACAAGCTCCCTTATGCCACCTCATGAGAAGGTTACATTTTCCCCCACCCCAAAGTACATACATGATTATGATATTCATTCTAAACAGAAATACATGTACATACATCATAGGCATAAGCAAATATATGGACATGGAATTCATCATGGGGTGCCCATACTTTCTTCTTTCCAATCCAAGCAACCAAGCCTTCTCCTTATGCATTCTTTTCTCGAAATACAAGGCATGAGACAAGAAAATCAAAAACTTTGGGTGTTACCCACACTCACCGAAACCGGCGCAGGTCATCTCCTCCCTGCTTTAGATCTAGATGTGGTAAGTGGTTTACATGCCACTTACTTGCTGCCCTCATCATTCCACCATGGCTGAAGATGAAATGTATATTTGGTGCTTTAGGGAAGCACCCATCATGTTGCAAAACCTCCCTTAGCCCATCAAGGGAGTGGCCATGTTTGAAAATAGTTCTGGCCCATAGTTGGCCATGAAGCTTAATAGGTAGGACACTCCTTTTAGGAGTCATAGCATGCATATGTAAAGTAAAATAATGCATGAAATAATTAATTAAAATTTGATTTTCATAAGCATGCTTCTTACCCAAAGTCTCCAGCACTGTGATAGTTCCTCCCTTGGCCAAATGTATCATTACTATACAAGGTTGAGAGAACGCTTTTCTCTTTCCATTAGGGAATTTCCCTAGTGGGTTTCTTCCAAGTAAAGAGACATCAAGGCATAGATCATAATAGAAGGATGTATGGACTGATGTGTCCTTGCTTTTATTGCATAGATCTTCATGCCTTCTTAGAACATCACACCTTTGAAATGAAGAGGGGTAAATGTTTCTTACCCTATGAAGCTTGCCCTCCTCTTTATCTTCTGCAATATTTAGGATCTCACCATTTGACAATGATGGCACATGCTGCTCATGGATTGTGCCATAATTTCTATATGTGAGACTCTTTGAAACTCCTTGCAAGAATGCAAGAGCTTCTCTTCTTGGATTAGCTACCCCTTATTATTCTTCATGAAATGCTAGAGATGTCTTTGTTATGACTATGCTGTCACCCCTATCCTTTTCTTCAATGGTGGAAAATGCCTCATCATCAATAGGAGACCTTAGATCTTGGTCTACCTTTGAAAGAGGAATATTCATGCCTTCTTTTTTAGAAGAAGACTCTTCATCCCATGAGGATCTTGCCCTTGGCAATATATCAAACAAGTTCAAATTCTCCTTAATGGTCTCCATAGGCGGAGTTGGATTTGTAGATCCTCCCTTTGGCACATCTCCTCTCTTCCTCCTCATGAAGAAGTTGATGATAGAACATGGTAGCTTTGATGATATGGCTGAGTGATCATACCCATAAGATGAGGATGTAGAATTATCCTCATGCATATATCTTGTGGATCCATTTGGGAAACTTCATGGTCTATCCACTTTATTTCTCTGTTTTTTCCCTTAGGCTTAAACAAAGTTTGGAATAGAGTTCTTGAGAACTCTTTCCCTTCCATTCTTCCAAGCAAAGGTTTTTGACCCTTACTTTTTGTGTCTTCCATGCAATCATTCTCCTTCTTCTATCTTCCCTTTTCCTAAAAATACATATTGGCTTGATGCTCATAGGCTAAGCCAAGGATCATGCTTTGATACCACTGTAATATTCCCAAATTGGGATTGCTAGCAAGGCATGCCTGAAAAACGCATTTTTCAGGAATGGTTGCTACAACTCTTGAAATCAGCCCTTGGGTCCCTTATATATGAGTATCTAAGTTCTAAATCCAAGAGGGTATCAAAAATAAATCCTCCTAGGTGGGTTAAACAAATCTCCCACACCTAGTTTCCTTGAAAAATGCCCCAAAGAGGGACTGCAGCAATAATAAACAATCCTGCTCAAAAAATAACGCAGTTTTTGTAGAGTAGTGATAGGAGGCTCATGAAATGTTCTTCAATAGTACTTACAACAGCAAATAAATTATACAGTTAATTTTATCAAATGTATGGCTGAAAATGCAAGTCATAAACAGAAGAAATTCCCTTAAAAGAGGGTTGCAACCATATGAATGATTGAAAATTGCCTTGACAACATTATTTCTATTAGGCTGCAACTATAGTAGATTACATGTTAGATCTAGAGCATATCTGTGCATAAAAAATCAGATCCATATCAGATCCATGCACTAGAAAGGCTCCTCTTTTAGATCCCCTTGGAATTTTTGGATTTACACCAAGCATAAACAGTAGATCTGAGATCTAAGAAAGCAAATCTGAAGTAATATTCATAAATGATGAAGTATTCAGATTATGCAGATCAGATTTGAAAATTAAAATGTGTAGATCTCCTCCAATGGATCTCAAAGTGAAGGGTAGATCCCCAACACTCAAGAACCAACTCTCCAAATGGTGCACCCAAACCCCCTGCAACACCACCTACAAGAATAATGCAGATCTGGAGTAAAAAATGCGCTATAGGGGATAGATAGCTGATGGCCACATGCCAAGATCAGAAACTAAAGCTCATGCAATCAAGTACACTTCCTCAAATAGAGCAGAGGCCTCCTCCATTGAAAAAGAACACTGAAATGAATTAGATATGAAGAGATATAATCTCCACTGAAAATAACGTAGTCCCTTAAGGGAGACTATGTTGTAGCTTGGAAAATTGAGTTGGCCTGATGCCAAGATGCATAACTAAAGCTAAAACAACTAATGCACTCTTCTAGGAGGTTAAAATACACACTCACTAAGAAGAGGCACCAGTACAAGCTAGATCTAAACAGATCTAGTGATCCACTTGCTGCAACTTACAAAAAGAAGCAAACCCTCACTGGATCTGCATTGCAGTTGGAAGTAGAAGCTTGGTCTCCAACCAGATAGTGGACTAAGCAATACAAGCTCTCCCAAGAGCTCCTCAATGGGAAGAGATAGAACTCCTAAATAGGAAATTCCAATGCTAAACAACATATACAATCTATGCTAAGCAGCCAAGAAAGCTGTTTGTCTAAACATACAGCAATTCAAAAATCAAATCATGATCCACCTCCATATGTTGCCTTCCCCTTCCTTTTATAAGATGGGAGCTTGCCAAAACCCTAAACCACCTTCATCAACTTATCTCTTTCACACAAGAGACCTCCTTCTAGAATTATGCAGTGCCTCATTGATGAGCACTCCTCCACTACTGCGCCATAGATATGGTCAAGATTGACCCATTCAAGTGGATTTTTTCTTTTCACACTCAAGTGTGTTTATTAAAGTGGCCCAGATTTACTCTTTTTCACATTGGGCATGGATTTATTCTTCCATTAGGAGTTTAATGACCCTCCTCTACATAATTATTCTTTGAACAAAGGAAACAAAATAAACTTGAATATTCCTATTAAATTAGGAATATTACATATGGTGCAAGTCATTGGGAGGAAAAAAGGATGATGTATAACATTTTGGACTGCATTGCAGATCATACACCATCATACCAGGACTTTATTAACATCTAAGTCCCTCACTATCAACCAGGTCTTATAACCACCCCATATACACCTATGTACTATAGGCCACCTCCAGTTAGTGTTGGGGTTAGTAGAACAAGTGGAAAATTCGACTATTCAATCCCTCCATGGTTACAAGGAGTAAATTGGACTCAAGCATATAGCAGGAACTTGGCAAAGGTAGGGACTTCAACAAGTTTGGGCAATTCAAAAAATGGAGGCCATCAAGCATAGGGGTGAAATTAATTTTTTGTTTGTAACAAAATTGCAATGTGGATGAAGATACCATCTCTTTTTGGTCTGTTGCAATGTAAGTTCCAACGTGTATTTGGATACAGTTTAAAATACAAACATACAGTTTAATATATTAGTTAAATATACAATATGTTTCGAGTATGGTTTATACAATATGGTTTCGAGTATTGAATAACTAA
This sequence comes from Pinus albicaulis, assembly GCA_034641835.2. NCBI lineage: Eukaryota > Viridiplantae > Streptophyta > Pinopsida > Pinales > Pinaceae > Pinus > Pinus albicaulis. Next base: position 41,831 of record JAXQQM020065044.1, on the reverse strand, counting down.
ATTCCAATATTACAAAAACCAACTGATTACAAAAACCCTTCATAATTTATAATGGTCATCAATGCAAGTTAATCCACTTGAGAATTCAATCAAATTTAACTATAGATACTTATGCTTGGTGTGCATCATATGGACCGTATGCATCATAATTCCTTCTGTAAATGACACATGAGACGTTTTTGTTGATTCTTTCATATACATAGAAGAAATTATGAAGCAATGGAATGTATAATTTGGTGTGCATCATATGGAATTTATGCATCATAATTTCATCGTTGTTTGTATGTTCTTGGTGTGCGAGTTATATAATTCCATTAACAAAGCATGGAACCACAACCACTTCAGTGTATGCATATATGTACCATGTATAAATACTATACTATGCTAATCCTCATGGTTTGTTCTTCAAATTCATAGTTTCTAATATTTATTTTTATCTTTTGATATGTTTTAAGGAACCTTGATTGCATTGGAATATTTAATTCATGGGAATCCCTGTTTTTTCAATTTTGAGTGAGGCCTTAAAAATATTTCCCTTCAACTCCCAATGCTCTATAGATTTCATCGAAAGCTTCTTCAAGCTAAGTTGGAATAGGGAAGGGCCCAATTTAGACACCTGGTGAGAAAAATCAGCGGTATGAAATGTGGCCATTACATGGAGCCATTTGTTCACTTCCCCATTATGGACCCAACAAAATTTTTTCCCGCCAATTAGGGTTTAATTCATGCTAATTAGGGTTAGGTATCGTCACCTCTGTTCATTTATGTTCAGGCCCGATAGTGGTTCGTTATGGATACTAAAATTAATAAGTAGTAAAACATATTTCTTCTTAATTTAACATACAATTTGTGATGCATAGAAATTAGATTATTTTCTTTTATTAGCTAACCCATTGTTATATGAGGAGTTGCAGTAACAGAAGTCCAATTGAAAAAGGGGACAACGAGACTCCAATTGGCCATGTCATTATTAGGATCAGAGTAAATAAGTTTTTTGAATATGAGGAGGGAATGTTCATCATCAAGAAATGAGTGCATAGAGGAGGATGAGGGGGAAAAAAAAGAGCGCAAAAAATGCAGAACAGGGAGTCGGCATGGTGCTTCAAATGGAAATTAATTTCAGCATTAGTAAAAAACTGAAGAGTAAATCAAAACTTAAAATGTTGACCAAGGCTCAGGATTCTGTACACAACAACAGTAATCGAAAATGAATTGTAGCCATTATAGACTCAGTTCCATTTTTCATACGTCTATCTGTTGGACTTTTTTAAGGGGTTGTTTGTGGCACCTTTTCTATTCAAAATTGATTGGTAGTGATTTGCTGAAAAACACAAGTTTGTGTTGAAATTTTTTCACAATCCGGTGCCACAAGCTTGAGTTATAAAATTTTCACAATCTGAGTGCCCCAAAGTTTTTCAGTGTGCCTAGTATAAGCAGGCTACAATTTTGACCTGAAAACAATAGAAATTCTAGAAATGATTTTGAGAAAATGGCACATGTATTTTTGAAAATATGGGTTATTGTTGTCAAACTTCAGGATTTTGGGTGTGCCAAAAATTCTTGATGGTGTTGAATCTATTTCCGCCATCAAAAAACGATATAAACTCTCCCACAGTTAGATTTCTTGAAGAATTTTTCACCAGATTCTGGTGAGAAATTCCACGTCTAGGAAAAATTGTGCTTTGTTAGATAATATCTTTTTAGCCTGTTGAACTCATATAAGTAGTCAAAAAATCATTTCAAACAAAAAAATGAAGGTTTCATCAATTGTTTTTTACCGAATCCCAACCAAAAACATAGTTACCAAATTTGGTTGAATCGACCTGAAAATTTCAAAATTAAGATTCAATTGGGTGATTGAAACAATTAAATTTACATTTGATACATGCTAAATATATTAGTTTATGTTTCTTCTCCTAGTTACTTTGAGATAATTGGCACGGGTGGAGTAAAAATTATGCAGGAGGTAGAGATTCCTATTTTTCCCACTTACTAGAGACAACAATTCTTCTATTTTCCTTTGCTCAACTAGAGAATGGGTAAAGTGGCTCGCGGACAATGAAATGAAAAACCACAAAAAACCTAAATTAAGTTCGAGTCGTGCTTCTCTCTTGATATTTGTTTTAGATTTAGCCACCAATAACATAAACAACTCCTTAAAAGTGTGCTTTTAATGGGATTCATTGGGAATCCTAATCTACACAGAGAGGTTTAAATTTTTTAAATTATTAACTAACAACGGAGTTAGAAAATGATATAACTATGTGGTTGTTTTTGTTTGGACATATTTATATAGATATGATATAAATATGTGGTAGTTTTTGTTTTGACATATTTATATAATATTTTATACATGGACAAAATTTTTAATTTCTTTAATTTATAAATAATTATAGGAAATTAGTTTATCTAGTGAATTAAAAAGTTTTTAAAATAAAAAAAATATATTGTGTTTGTTAGATCTATACTTCCAATTTTTTTTTGTATTGAATTTTAAGTAATAATTATTTTTCATATCAAATCGAATTTGAATTCAAATACCGATTGAATTTGGTAACTATGGGAAAAAACTCTAAAGAAATCTAATAATTAGAAAAAATATTTTCATTTGAATGATATCTGATAATTAGACGACATAATTTCATCTGAATAGTTCATATTGGTCAAAATTAATTATTGATCATAATTAATTCTCCATTGACCAAGTAAAAAGGATCTCCCTAGAGAGTAAACCAGTCATGTGAGGGGTGGGCAACACCTATTCACCCTATAGACTCGCCTTTATGGCGAGCCTATCAGGTAACCATCCATACATGACTATGCATGACGATAGTCCAACATACTCATTCATCCCCCAATACGGACTCAGAAAATATAAATGTAGAAATATGGACATGTTTTTTCTCAAGTCTAAGTCTTGGTTGAGCACTTGTCTAACATTCGACAACCCATCCTATTTATGACGACGTTCATCTCCCACATTAAACGAACTTTGTTTTTGTCCCATCCACTCCATGTTTTCAAATTAAGGGCACGACAATGAAATTTTGAAATCTTGGGAGAGGATTCCATGAATCCAGTTGTGTCCTCATATCAATATAAATAGTATGGTTATCTCTCCATTGGAGAGGTTTTAAGATCTCGCTGAAGTGATTTAATTAAATTGGGAGTGAAGTATTTTTTGGTTCAAGTTTAACATTTTAATTTATGTAACAATATAAATTGCAACTCTTAACTCCCAACGGGATGGAAACATAATGCTAAAGGTAGCATTTACACTAGAGTTCGTATAAGGATTCAAAGTCACGTTATAGTGTATGTTTTTTTTTTGGAGAAAAAAACGAATTTTGCATTGATGATGAAAATTTTACATATAACATGCCACTGCAATATGACCATATGAAAACAATAACAAAGTATCCTATAGACCATAAAGGAAAACCCATCTCAGACCCAAATTATACTACCCAATTATCACAAATGCCAGTCCCTTAAACAAAAAAACAGAGTATGAAGGTGAGATGAAAAGAAGAGAAGCCCATCACAGAATAGACAAGAAAATCCAAACCTTGAATAAACGCAAAAAAAGGACCAAAACTAGGGGTTCCCTCATATATGTAGGTGGCCTTCCCACAGAATAATGCCATATGTAAAACCTTGAAAACGAATTTGATCGAAAGACTCGCTACAACCATCTTCTGATAACCTGTCCACCTCAACGTTTTGATCTCTATATATGTGGGAGATAGAGATTCTTTGAAGTGAGGAAATAATATACCTTGTATAAAACATCTAATGAGACATGGCTAGAGCATGAAAAGTATATAGTTGATATTCCCAATCTATGATGAGCTTGGAGTCTCCAAATATGTTGATATCTTCAATTTCCATCCATTTGGAATAATAGAGGTGCATAAAAAGCAAACAACTATGCCCTAGTATTTTTTCCCTAGCCACTACACCGTTTGAAATTATAGTATTCATCTCGACTCAAATAAATCAACATATGACTTCCACATATCCCAAAATAAATAATCTCATAAAAAAAATCAATTGGGAAATTGTGCCACACTTCCTTCATAGTAATGTGTCTACTATAATGCTTATGCATCATAGGGACTTTCTCAAGAAATTAGGATCTGATCTTGACACTAGTCTCCCTCACACTAGGTACCCTCTCTTAAAAAATCATAGCATTTCTAGCCCTCCCAATTCCCTAAAAGATATAGAAAGTGTGGGCTTTATATTCCTTGTTCTCCCTGAACCACATCGACAAGTATATGCCCACTGTGGATTGCTCCTACATAGAGTATATTTGTAGAGTTGAAAGAACCTCCTTCCAAATTATGTCAGCAAAGGAGCACTGATGAAATAGATGGATAGTAGCCTCCAATGATGCCATGCATAAAGCGCATCTACTAGACACTGTAAATCCTATTTTAAGTCAATTTTTCCATGTTAGGATTTTGTCATGGACCACAAACTATATCAAACAAGTATATTTAAGAGGGATATCCCACTTCCACGCAGATTGAAACCAACCAAATGTAGGGTCTTATGACTGTCCCCAAGTCAAATATTCATAGATGTCTTTGACGATGAGTTTCCCAGTAATCATCGGTTCATTCCACATAAAACAATCTACCTCCCCAGATAAGATAATTCTCGATGATGAGTCAAGAGAAGAATATATTCCTCCCATTCTGCCGCAAGGTCCCCTGTGAGGCCAATGACCTCTGCCTCTTTCCAAGTGATATACATAATAACTGGATCCATATCCTCAATAGCATACTTGAAACTAAAAATGCCTCTACTATTTAAGTAATTAATTAAGGGAGGAGACAGTTGATTATACTTGAGCATACCAATGATGGCAGCTAGACCTATCTCTGCAAGATTTCCATTACCCACAAGCCACCTCAGATTACTCACGAATGAGGAGGTAACTTTCATCAGGCTCTTCCAAGATAATGATGCCTCCTTTTTAATAGTTGCACCCGATCTGATCCAGGATATTAGTGAATGTTGTTCTAAGTATCTACTCTTGATAATTTGATGCCATAAACCCTTTGCGCTGACCACCCTCCAAATAATTTTTATCATCAAATCCTGATTGAAATTTTCCATATCTATAATACCCCACCCACCTGTAGAAACATGTCTGGAGAGAACTTCATATTTCAGAAGATGAAACTTCCTCTTGTCCCCAAGATCCTCCCAAAGGAAGTTTTCCATAATCGACTTGATCCTTTGAATAACTGTAGCTGGAAGACATATAATTTAAATCCACTATATCGAAATTATATGAAGTAAGACCTTTATCAATACCAATATGTCACCCAAAGAAATCCAAATGTTAGACCAAGATTCGAACCTTTTTTCAAATTTTAGTTCTAGCCCCTTCCAGTCACTTATTGAGTACCAATTTGGTTTGATGAAAAAACTAAGATATCGAAATCTTGCTCATTGTATGATAAGAAACCCCAAAAAGGGTGGAAATTTCTTTTACCACAATCGATTCTTAATCTACTACATATAGATTTGACTTCCCAGAATTCATGACCAAGCCTGATGCATCCCCAAAATAACGAAGAATCTAGGAAATAGTCTGTCATTCCAAATATGATCCTTGTCCCATCAGAGGAAATCATTAACAAACATCAGATATGACAAAGTTGCATATCTAGACAACTTGCATCCAAATATAGGCCCCCTAGATCTAGAATCTCAATTCCTTCTACTAATACCATCTATCACGATCAAGAATAAAAGTGGGGACAAAGCACAATCTTGCCTCAACCTCGTGGACACCCCAAAAAAATTCGTTGGATACCAATTTATGATAACTATCAAGTGTGCCGAAGAAACACATGCCATGATCCATCTTACCGTCAAAGGCCCAAAATGAATTTTGTGTAGAATCAACCTAAGGAGCTCCAAGTCGACACAATCATAACCTTTGACCGGGTCTATCTTCAGAAGACAGTCTCCCACCATACTAGGGTATTCTCGTTTCAGTTGTGAAAGATTCAACCCTAGCAAGTAATTTTGGGAGATCATTATGGTTTCTGACAATGGGCTTATAGGAGATTTGACTTGGGTTGGTTTCAATGGTGAAACAAATCCACCCTATCTGATCATGAGGAAATATCGCTCACATATTCATAGGTACTTACTGTCAAAGATCCATCTCATAGCCAAACCGTGGATTTTTTTAAGGAGGGTGTAACAATTATACTTATCCATTCAAGGGTTTATTCACTTTTTTTGGCCAAGACATAGGTACAACTTGAGTTTGTGGAGTTGGGAGGTTTCGTTTCCATTTACAAGCCTCATTATCAACATTTAAAGGGGTTTATTCTATTCAGGTATTTTTTTTCATTACCAACACTACTTCTCTCATCAAAGCGAGGAAATTTTTGTTGGTTATTGGCATTAAAAGGAGGATCGATCTACTATAACCAATCTATCCAACATTATCCCTTTCAATATTTAGGAGAGGCGATATTTTAACACTATTATCATTCTCTTTTTCCTATCAAATTGTGCCACAATCAATAATATTCATGTGATTCTTAGAATTGATTTTTGTTCCTAAAATGGTTTCCCCAACTTGTAATAAAAGGTTAGATTAATAAGAATATCAAAATATATTTGTTGATGTATTTATTGTGGTGATCTTGCTTGTGGTACATTTGACATGTGATCATTATGTTAGAAAAATTTCTAATTTGATTACACGTGAAATGTTTGTCAAAATGTATACAAGATAAAGGCTTGTTATTTAAACATGCAAAGGGTTTGAAGAAAGGTTTACAAGAGAATTGTTTGACAAAATTTCTGAAAGATAAAAGTCAAAGGTTTTGTAAGTTTGGATAGGAAAATTTAATAGGGAATATTATAGTGGTATTTTTTGTAGCCTAGAGACAAACTCTGGATGCGGGAGGTCCATGCCTAGGACATCCACAAATATCTTGAGATTTTTTTTAATAACTGGTCAGATAAGGATCATAAAGGATGTAATGGAAATTCTAGTTCAAAAGCCTATCATTTCCAATCAGAATGACCAAATAAATGAAGGTTGTAGAGCTTTAAATTAAAGAGAAGGTTAGTGGAAAAATAAAGAGGGACAAGGTTTTATAACTCAGGAATTTATGAATTTGAACATGAACCCTGCAAAAATAATTATGAAAAGAATAAGAAATTGTGAATGAATTCCTGGAAAAATGGAGCGCCCATTAAGGGATTTAAACTAAAAAATAAGTACCATTTATGAGGGAAATTCGTAGTCCTAATTTAAATGAATATGTTTCTACATACACTTGACCAACAAAATAAAGACATAAATGGAATGATAAACACATAAAAGGAAAAACAAGATTGGAACCCTGCTTAATAATTTGGAATCAAAATGATTGTATTTTATTTATTTCTAAGAGAATTTCCCATTACATAACCATTTACTTTCTAAGCATCCGAACCTTTATGCTATATTCATTTTTTCCTTTTTTTTTTTTTTAATGTTCCCCCTCAAGCTAAATGCTGAAATCGGTTTTTAAAGCTGAACTATTTCCTTTATAAAATTATTTCATTTTTTTTATAAATCATAATGAATTCCCATTTTTTTTAAATACGACCCATTACTTGTTTTAATATTATATATAAATATATAATATTAAATTGTGTTCTCTCCCTTTAAACAATATATTTGAAATATTTACATTTCGAGGTTCTTAAACCTTTTAAATAAAACATATATATATATATATTTTAAATGGTTTGGGTCCTACTTTTGTCATGGACATGTCAAAAACCATAAATGGTTTTTATGGAAACTAGAGGCAACTTTGCGACAAGTACATTTGGTGGTTTTTGGAATGATAAGGGTACTCGTTGCATTATATCTTGATTGCAGATCTTGATCAGGGCGGTTTCACTAAACCACTTAATGTGAGACCCTACCCCATGTTAAAGTTCGGGAGGGATGCACCCATTTCTTGTCATCGATATGGACATAAAACATTTTGAACCATTGATCTGTGGTTAAAGGTTTTTATTTACTTGCCACATGAAAATCACTGTCTTCCCACACACAGAACTAGTAACAATCATACAATTATATCCAAACATATGCAAAATCAAACCGCTTTACAAAAAATACATTTTTATGGACATTGAGTTCTGAATTCTTCAGTGTCGTGCTATCTAACATTACCTGCAATTGATGGAGTAGTCTAGATAGATGATCCAAAATATAAGCCTCTTCCTCAAGTTAGTTAAAGATAACTCATAAAAGTGTATCATAAGTATCAATTGAAATAAAAGTGGCATTAATATTGTTGTAACTTAAATTCCAAAAATGAGTGCCAAAAGTGAAGAGGGGCAGGCCTTCTTTATGCAAGCTACACTTGAATGAGCAAACGTTGTAGAGTATTGATGGAAAGGAAAACGAGGAAAGGCACAAATTTTACACATAGAAACAATATGAGTTTCTTCTCTTCTATTGATCATATAAACTTGACCTTTCTTGATTACGATGAACTTAGTGAAGGGTATTTAATATTTTTCGACTAGCTCCTCACTCAAAATAACTTCAACATGCAAACACACAATATATGTGACTTTCCAAATATAATACCGAACTTTAACTAACTCATATTTGATTCAGTTAAATCACACTCTAAATTTATACTACTCTGCATGCGAGAGTAATTACAACTTCCAATAACCCCCCTTAATTATGTTCGTATGACTCATAATAACTCAATCATGACTCAACATAACTCAACTCCCCCTGCTAGAAATACAATAGAAATTGACTCAATCATCATTCAAACATGTATGTTGGTCTATGTCTTAGCTAGGCTTACAATGAAACAAAATATTAACATTTTTTCATTTTGTTTTTCGTTTCTTCCAAATTCTATATCCTCGAAATTGCTTCATTCTCTGTTGCATGTTCTTGTTGTAGACTCCATATTTCTTTACTTGTTGCTGCAATTATCTTTGACTTATCTTGTATTTGTTTTGAAAAATAATCGGATATCATAAAACTTCCTATTAAAATATTCATTCAACCATGGACCATTACCACAACTATTCATCTTCAAACTTTTTTCTTCACTCTGCTTCTTGCTCTTCAGATTCTTGACTTTCTTTCTTCCATATTTCTTGATAGAAAAATTTGATCTTTTTTTTGCTCCATTGCTGAAAATTTAATGCATTCCTCATTTTCAGAAACTTCCAAGTCCTTCTCTTCACTTTCATCATCAAGTACTATTACTTTTTGAATTTAGTTTACACACTCAACATAATAATTAGGATTACATGTAAAATCATAATCATGTTCCTTTTTCTCATTCACCTTTTCATTCAATTCTTTTATTCTAGTTGTTTCTTTAAGACTCTCATCAATATGTTCAATTGAATTCTCAATCAATTCTTTAATGATTTTCAAATATGCTTCAAACTTATTAATAAATTTGTTTTCAACTTCAACTCCCATGCTATTTTGAACACCTGCATATTCAAAATTAATGTTAAAAACATATTTGTTATGCTCTTCAGTGAGAGCTTCCTTCTTTACCTCTTCCTTCTCTGCCTTGTTTTCCATTGCATGGAGGTTGTCTTCCACTATTATGCAATCAGTGGATATTCTCGTGAAAAACTTCAATCACTTTATCCTCTTCTTGATCATCATATGCTGCTAAATCACATACTTCTTCAAGAACAGTTCCAGTTGCTTCATATCTTTCTTATATAGTGGTAGATTCAATCTTTAATTCTTCATCAAACATGGTGCTTACCATATTTCCTTAAGAACAACTTGGGATAGGATTGAAGGATTTACAAAGATGACAGAAAAGGAGACTATTTCCTATGTGTTGAAATATCCTAACATCCCCTCTTAAGAACAACTTTGGATAGGATTGAAGGATTTACAAAGGTGACACAATAGGAGAAGGAAGGAAGCATTAGAGCCTACTCCCCCTTAATGATAACTTTCCTGAACTCCAAGCATAGATCGAAGTTTGATAAACTTCACTTCTGTGAGAGCCTTTGTAAAGATATCGACAACTTGATCATTGGTTGAAAAATAATGCACTTCAAGAACACGATCATGAATGTGATTTCTGATGAGGTGTATGTGGAGCTCAATGTGTTTCATACATTGATGTTGAACTGGATCTTTGCATAGTTGAATGGCACTTTGATTATCACACCAAACTGTAGTTGGATGCTGCTGATGAAGACCACTTTCAGACAGGATCTAATGAAGCCACAGGACTTCCTTGCTGGCTTCAACTGTACCACGATACTCTACTTCTGCTGAGGAAAGAGAGATGTCACTTTGTTTCTTACAAGACCATGTAATAGGTCTTGAACCAAGACTAAATACATATCCTGCAGTAGACTTTTGATCATCAAGGTCACCAGCCCAATCAGAATCAGTGAAACCAATCAACAATGGATATGCCCATGCACTGTAATGAATCTTGAACTGAACTGTACCTTGAATATATCGAATTATTCTTTTATCTACTTTCCAGTGACTTTCATGAGGTTGGTGCATAAACCGAGCAACAAGACCAATGACAAAGGAAAGGTTAGGATGGGTATGGGTTAGATATAGAAGTTTACCAACAAGTTGACAGTATAAGGTAGCATCAACTTTAGGGGTAGTACAAGTGACTGAAAGCTTGACTCCAAAATGAAAGGGGGAAGGGGTTGGCCTCAGTCTTCAATGTAAAAGTAGCGTAGAATATCACAAGCATACTAGGACTAAGAAAGGATAATACCTTCTTTGGATTGCAAGACTTGAAGACCAACGAAATAATGCAAGTATCCTAAGTCTATCATTTCAAACTTCTTTTTGAGGCTAGAATTCACATGGTTTAGATGGTTGGTATCACTACCAGTAAGGATAATATCATAAACATAAAGAACAAGGACGATGAAGGACTTACCCACTTTCTTGGTGTAGACAGTGTTGTCAGAATGACACCTAGAAAAGCCATTATCTAAGAGAAAGCTATCCATTTTGGCATACCAAGCTCGAGGAGCTTGTTTGAGACCATAAAGAGACTTCATAAGGTGAGAAACAAGGCTAGAGTCGTTTTGGATAAAGCCAGGGGGTTGTTCCATGTAGATTTCTTCATGTAAATTCCCATGTAAGAAGGCGGATTTAACATCCATCTGATGGACTTCCCATTTAAAGGAGGCAGCAAGGGAAAGAACAAGGCAGAAAGAATTCATTTTGGAAACAAGGGAGAAGGCTTCAGTATAGTCATGTTGAGGCCTTAGAAATCTGTGGCAACAACAAGGGGGATAACCACCCGGTCCGAACCTTAAAGAAGTTCATTTTCCATTTGGGATAGTGGCTCCGACTAGGGATAATGGGACCAGTTTCCCAGATTTGGGTTTTATATGATTGTTGGGGTCTCTCTCAAATGATTTTCATGAAGAATAACTAAAAACTAAAACAACTTTATTCTAAAATGCAAAACTTTGAATTAAATATGATCTAATCTAACCCGGGATAATACTGATTTTATGCGATTTAAATGATATCTATTCAGTCTGTGATGATTTAGATCAATCATAGACTTAATAGAATTAATAATTTTGTAAGATAATTCTTTTGAGAAAGAGTTAATCAAAAGAAGATGTGAAACATATCTGTTATAGTGTCATTTATCACCTTCATGTACTTGATGATTTACACTTTGGCCTTGGGCACCCTTTCCCCCAGACTTGAACATTTTCTCAAAAAACAATATCTTAAAACCCATACGCGACTCTGCCTAGAATTTTCCACGTATACACGTGAGTCCATTCATAGAGACCCGCGTATACCTTTTTAATTATTAAAAAATATATAAATTCCCTATATTTGAGGTGGATTTGATGGTTATTCTAGTAATTCAACCACCCTAGCCCGTGGCCCAACTGCTCCTAACTGCATAAAATAATTTGAGGGAGTATAAAATCCCCTCAAAGGAATGGCCTAAGGGAGAGAGAAAGATATAGATACTATACTCTTTTGGAGCCCTATTCAAGTCTGATATTTCCGTGCCTCCTGCACTTCCCATGTATAATCAGGAAACCCTTGTTTCCTTGAGATGTTCATCATCCTATATGACATCTATTGTGCACACATCTTGGAAGAATTCTTGTGAGGCTAGGGCTGGATGGATCCAGAGGACGGTATGCTCGAAGGCTGTGGCGGGATTTAGGTGATCTCTCCATTTTTTGATTATTGTACATGTCATTCATAATAAGAAGAGCCATCTTGTTCCCCATGTTCATGTATTTATGATGCTTGATATATGTGTAATAATCATTAATTGAATGTTTCATATTGTTTTTATCATATTATGTATGGTTTTAACTGACATCTAGGAACTATATATGTTGTACAACTAGGTTTTTGTGTCCGTTCTTTGTGGATTTACAGGTTTCAGAGCACAAAGTGTTGCAGGGGCTTTGCACCCCACGAGATCCACATCAACCAAGTGACTTTCGAGTAAGTTCTGCAACCAGTAGGATCTAGTTTTCATTATGGAAGTTGGTTAAAGTGAGTCCTTTTTGAATGGCATGCCGCTGATCTATGAAGGTTGTCAACCCAAGACCTTTAGGGTATTATTTCCCAAAATAGAAATGGCAACTCCACTCGGGATCACATTCTTGTGATTTCCCGTTTGGGTTGTTTCATCTGTCTTGTAGGTTCCCAACATTTTCTATCACTTTTTTCAGTTTAGCAAGTCCTTTTTCAGTCAGATAGAACACTTGGTCTCTTGATCAGGCTTGAATTTTTGTTTTTTTTCCTTATCTTTGTTTACATACGCAGTTTTTTCTTTACACAGTCATGTATACACATTGTTTTTTGCAAAGGGACCTGTGTATACGCAAGTTTCCTTTGTTACAGTTGCGTATGCATACTTTTTGCTCTCTGAAAAAGTGTGCATGCCTGGGAAAATTTGAAAATTTTAGTTTCTAGTCCCTCTGGTCTTGTATGTCTGTGTTGAGCTATTCCTATAATATCTTGAAGGTCTCTGGACTGTGTTTAAAGTGATTTTATGTCTGTTTCTCTCTTGCTTGTATGAAGACCTAGCCATTTGGTGAAATCCCTATTTTGTGTATTTGCAATTGCGGCTTGAGCACCAAGATCTTTCCCTGAAGATTCTTGTTTGTCTTGAACATTTAGAACATCGAGATTTTACTTATTTTCTCTTCTTATCCTTATGTGTTGCTTCGCATTTGATTTTTTCCTTCTTGGTGTAATTGGTTTTCTTGATTTCGTAAGACTTGTCTTGTTGCGAATTTTGAAAGATCTCTTTTTTATTTGTTGGAGTTGTTGTTTGCTATAAGATTATGCTATTATACTGAGTTGATTTATTGATTTTCTTGCTTGTTTTTGCTCGAATAAGCCCCGCTACAAAAGTTGCACGGTTGGCTTGAGTACTTTGAAGCCTTTGATTAGAGTTCATGTTTGCTTGATTAAGTTTCTGGATAGTTTCATTAGTCTTCTTGAAATCTCTTTTCTTTATTTTTTATAGGTTGAAAAGCCAAAAAACATTTTGCGTTTTCCGTTGCTTTTTTCTTCTTGCTTTGTTTACGGTTTCTTTTTCATCTTTTGAAGTTTTTGGTTAAGTTTCTAGTCTTCGGTTCATGGCTTGATTTGGAAGGAAGTCTGCTCTTGATTTCTCTTTTATGTCAAGTGCATTTTGGCGTTTTTTATACGTAGGAGTTCTGATTTGGAACTAACCTTGTTGAGTGTCAAAAAGTGATTGAACCTTTGGTTTTTCTAGAGACTCCCTTTTTGCTTCTTTAGAAATAGCATCTTAGGATTTTCATATCTTTGGTAGTTTGCATTAAGTGCATTCAAGCATATTTTAGTCTTTTTCATAATTTTCTGAGTTGTGAGTGTCTGAAAAGAAAACAAAATTTTTGTTTATTAGTTTTGTAGAACCTATGTAGAAATCACCCTTCATCAAAAGGAAATCATTGCATTTTCATGTAGTTTGGTTTTCATTGGTTTCTTCTATGTCTTAAAAACACCATCAGTTTCAATTTCGTGCACCCTTGACTTAATAAAAGCCCATCTAAAATAAGCGATATAAATTAAAAGTAACTAGTAGTTTTTGTGTTATTGTCATTAATTATACACCAACTAGCTAGGTTGTAGGGCCTTGGATTAGGTGAGTGGAGAGTTAACTCTCCAAGGCCGCTCAAACTATTAAACATAGAATTTTATTAATGAGCGAAATCCAACACCGTCAAGTGGATCGGGAAAGCTCTCCTCCAAAGACTCAAGCGCGAGGGATAGTGCAAGCAAAGAAGAGAGATACCCCCTCTCCTATTTGTTGAATCTTGACTTAAGACCGTTCCGCCTGGCTGCTAATACATATTGGTGCCCATAGTTTCCTATCCTAAGGACCACATAGGTGACTATGGGGGGGAATACCCATGGTACCTGAGGCAGACGTTGCATCACTTCCATCAGTACTTTTGGAGGGTGCCCTTGCGAAGCTTGGGTACTTGCACTGACAAAGGCTGTTGTTAGGAGGTCAGCGTTAGTTTTTCTGTTATCTTCTCTAGTAGGATTGGGTCGTAATTACCCCAGACTGCTTTCAGGAGGTCCTATTATTTCACTTTCATGTATTTTGGTGTTTGATCCTCATCACCCGGAGCAGCAATACTTGAGAGCTGCTTGTTTGGCTAGATCTTAGGAATTTTTTAAAGTGTGATCTTTGCTCCTAGATTGCTTAGCTTCATATATTTTTTGAGTCTAAAATTAATCTCTTAAAGTGGCTGACTGATCGCCTCATCAATCAAGGAGGCTTCATGGGTTGTCTCCCATGAGTGTCGAGCCTTATTCAAGAAGGCGTAGGAGTAATTTGGAGGGTGATTTTCACCCGGTGGTTTAAGACGCAGTGGAGAGAGATCCTCCATCAGGACTTGTTGTTTCGGTAGGTAGTTCTGGTGTTGGTGTCAATACAGAGAGGAGTGCCTCACTCATCTTGAGAGTTTTATTTCCTACAGAAGAAGTAGAAGTAGAGGAATTTCCTCAGACTACTGAGTCTCTTCCATATACTCTTCCTGTTGATCATCCTTTCATCATTAGATACATCGGACCAGAGTCTCAGAGACCCGCAGGTCCTTATCCATCATATTCGCACCTTTCGATGGCCACGAATGGGAACACAGCTTCGGTTGTGAGCACTGCAAGTATTCAGACCCCTCTTTCAGTAGAAGGAGGGGGCACTATTGCTATATCTACAATCACTTCTAGTGTTGCTGTGTTTGGCTCTAGTTACACCCAAGCACATGCTTCACAATCTGGTCCCTTTTCTTTTAGAATTCCCACTAGTGGGATTCTTTCTTTTTCCTTTTCTACTGCTTCAGTTGCATCTTCACCCATGCCCTTTATGGCTATTGGATCAACTTCTTTTCAAGGGTTCCCATTTGGGAGTAGGCATATACCTTATTCAACCCCTTCCTTAGGATCTTTACCTTTTTATTCTCAGACTAAGGGTTTCAATCCACAGTCTAGAGGCCAAAGTTCTAATACCTTTACAGGTTGGAATCCTGTTTTTACAGCGATGGGATCAGGGAATCAGTTTCTCGCTCGTCAGCAAGGGAATGTTCCTTTCCCTTCGTCGAGTACTTCTTAGGCCTTTTCTCCATTTTCAAATGCTTGGAACCCTTATCAAGGGGTTTCCTCTCCATTCACTATTTCAGTGGGGGGAAATGGTCCTATTTATAGTAACTCCATGTTTGGGGGGGTGGGGGGGGGTCCTTCTCCGAATGTTGGGTCACAAGGATTTTTATATGGCCCAAAATTCTCTACAAACAACATTTGGCAACCTGGTGCCTCAACAAATCCAAGGTATTCTTTTCAGAACTTTGGGAATCCTTCCTATGGAGGGTGGAATTCCCAAGGTCCTCCTTGTTTACCATTTTAGGCAACGTTAAACTTGCCATATTTGTCAAAATTGACTAACAATCCAATTCGTTATAGTCTGGGATGGCCTCCAATCCCCACCAAACTCCCCTCAGAAATTCCAAAGTTTGAAGTGAAGAATGGAGAGGATCCGACAAATCATATCACCACTTTCCATTTATGGTGTTCATCTAACTCCCTAATTGATTATTCGATTAGGTTGAGGTTATTTCGACGCATCCTAACTGGAAATGCAACCAAGTGGTATATTGAGTTAACTGGGGGTAGTTTTACCACTTTTGGAGATTTGGCTACCATGTTCTTAAAACACTTTCAGTTGTCTGTCCGTTATGATGCCGGGACTGACCTCGTGGCCAATTTTCAGCAGGATAAGGAAACTCACATTTATGATCATATTCAGGAATGGTGAAGAAGGAAGAGGCTCATTAAAACCCATATTCCAAATGAATTCCTTCTGGAATGGTTTTTGAAGTCTTTGCAACCAGATATTTCTAAATATGTATCCCTGTCAGGGGTAGTTTTTGAAGAGCAGGCTATTTTTAGGGCTCAGTAATTAGAATTGATTTATTCTCAGTCAGTAGTCCTCAATAAAAATTTTCCAAATGCTCCTCACTCCAAATTAGACTTGTCCAAAACTAAACCCGGTCCTCATGGTGATGGGCTTATTGGTTCGATTAATAGCGGTGCAGCTAACCTGCTTAGTCAATTGCAGCAATTTTTTCTATACAATCTACTTCTTCTGGTTAGGTTGTGCCTTCCATGTCAACTCCTTCTCAATCCTTGGCAATTAATGTCGTCCAGAATTCTAAACCCAAAGGAAATAAACAATCTGATGGAAAGAAGAAAAGATGGAACAAAAAAAAGAAAGGCAAGGATGGTAAGGGGAGTGAAAACAAAACCAACGATCATGTTGGAGAGGGTCAAAAGGACAATAAGAAGAAAGTAAAGTTTCCATGAAAGTTGTGCACTAGAGAAAATATTACCCACCTTTGCCCTAAAATTAAGGATGTGCAGCGCTTGTTAGCTCAACAGGGTTCTTCCAGTTCCCAGGATGTGTTAACAAACCCTTTTCCCCAAGGGCAGTAATTGATTTCTGGCGCGAATCAAAATACTGGGGCTCCCTCTGGGGGCAGTCAGGAAGGGGAAATTCTGTCAAACATATATATGATGAGTGCTCACGTAGATATTGCTACGAGATCTCATGATTATGGTGAAGCCAAGTCTTCGAAAGCTAAGGGTACTCCTGGTAGTGCTAAACCACTTCATATTACGAAGCCTACTGTTGAGCCTATACCTCGGATGCCGAAGGCATCTTCAAAACTTACAATGATTAATCCAAATGCAAAGGCCACCTAGAACTACTCCATTGTAGAAGATCTAGCTCAAATTCCTTGTGCTATGTTTGTATTAGAGGTGCTCCAGTCTTGTCCTACTCAGCGAAGTGCTTTGCTCACTGCTATTGGGGTTGTAGATCCAAAGAACTCTCTTATGATTACATTTGATATGTCTAATTTAAAAAAGAGAATCCCTCATAATATGGCTTTCCATATTAGATCGAGTTATCGAAAATGAAATATCTTTCAAACGGTCGTTGATGAAGGTGATTCCATGTGTGTAATGTCACTTGCATGCTAGAAGGCTATTGGATCTCCCGCAGCTATTCCTTCAACCACTCTTCTAACTGCGTTTGAAGATCATTCTCATAGGCTGCATGGTATTGTTTCGGCTTTGCCCATCTGTGTTGGGGGAAAAACTGTTAATATTGAATTTGAGATAGTCGATGCAAGCCTAGACTATAACCTTCTGTTGGGGAGAAACTGGATCTATGAGATGGATGCCATTGCATCCTCTTTATTTCATATTATTTGTTTCCCTCACGAAGGGAGAATCGTCATAGTTGACCAACTGGATTGTTCTCTTATGGATTTGAATGCATCTTCTGACTCCACCGTTCCTTTGGTGAACGATACCAAGGCACCTATTGAGAATTTGGGGTTTGGAATGTATTCTTCTTTGATGGGTACTTTTGATCTTCTGCCTCCTTGAGTTCATATCAATGCAATTTCATCCTCTAGGGCCCCATTCGAAGAGAGTTTTTCAGAACTCATTATTTATTGGACCCTTGGACCTTACCTTCTCCTACCTTCACATTAGCATAAGGTCAAGTGAGTGGAATGTCATTTCTAATGTCTACAGTTGAGATTGCTTATAAATCTATTGTTGAATCTGTAGAGTCCATTCCTGTTTCTCTTTTACCAAAGGAATTGGATGAAGATGTGGCTTCGGCTTGGACTCTTAGTTCATCTTCAACCCAGGATTGTCTTGATACCACTCTTCCATCTAAAGAGGCCATCTTGGAAGAAATGATTGGTGTAGAGAGACCGTGGGATGATTTTCATCATCGGTCTTACTTTCTACCAGATTTGAGCGAAGTTGAATCAAGTTATCGTAGCCCTCAGTCTTCTGGTCCAGTTCACCCGGTCTTGAACCCTTTAGCACCAGCACAGGTTTTTTCTGAAGGGAACATGGCTGTGATTTCTCCTACTATCTCGGTGAAAATTTCCAGAGATCCCAACATTATTGAAAATATTTTCATTGGAGCTGAATGTGCCCTTGAAGAGGTTCAAATTTATACCAATCTCTTTTGAGAGTTTCGGGATGTGTTCGCTTGGTCTTCTGAGGAAATGCTTGGTATAGATCCATATATTGTCCAAGAGTGTGATCAAGGTGTATGAAAATGTTGCCGCGTAGGTAAAAGTCATGTCTGGGCTAACCCTAGAAAGGCAAGCAGCCCATCAAAGCTTATGTATAAGCTGTGCTTAAGGCAAGATAGACATTTTTCTGTTCTTTGGACAAGTAATGCCTCTTCAATCCAATTCCTAGAGACAAGAATATAAATATCTCAAGTTGCATCGATTTTAGACCTAAATTAAAGCATGTCCAGAAAGATAATTACCACACAATCGCTTATAGATCGGGATTATCTATGAGTGTGTGAAATGAGATTTTCCTTCATGGATGGTTTTTCTGGATATAATCAAATTACTATCCATCCTGAAGATCAGCATAAGACTGCCTTTATTTTTCCCTGGGGTACCTTTGCTTACAAGAAAATTCCGTTCGGCCTTAAAAATGCTAGAGCCACTTTTCAGCGGGCCATGTCATATGCCTTCCACGACATCAAACATATTATCGAGGCGTACTTGGATGAATTAGCTGCTCGTTCTCGTAAGAGAATTGATCATCCTTCTCACCTCCGTCAAGTATTTGAATGATGTCGGTATTACAAAATCTTCTTGAATCCGAACAAGTGTGTTTTTGCGGTCACATTCGGTTGGTTGTTGGGATTTATTGTGTCTACAGAAGGGATTCGTGTAGATCCCTTCAAGGTTGAGGCAATACTTCAGTTGCCTCCCCCGTCTTCAATTCTTCAACTTCGAAGTCTGCAAGGAAAAGCTAATTTTCTGCAGAGATTCATTGTAAATTATGTTGAGATTACGAAAGGGTTTATGAGATTATTAAATAAAGGAGTTCCATTCTTTTGGGATGACTTTGCTCAACGCTAATTCGATGCTTTGAAAAAAGCATTGACCTCTGCTCCTCTACTTAGTCCATCTGATTATAGCAGGGATTTCCTTTTGTATCTCGTGGCAGAAGAATCTACCATTGGTATGGTTCTGGTTCAGGAAGATGATGCTCTTTCGAAGCATGTTATATACTACCTTAGTCGAGGCTTGGTAAGACCTGAACTCCGATACTCTCCGATAGAGAAGCTTGCTTTAGCAGCTGTTCATGCTGTGCAATGGCTCAGCCATTATATTCTTCTTCGAAAAACCTATGTTTTGGAAGCGGTCAATCCATTTCAGTTTGTTCTTAGTAGGTGAGTGATTGGGGGCAGATAAAATCGATGGATTGTGATTTTGCAGGAATTTTATTTTGAGTTTATGTCTGCCAAGTCCAAGAAATCATTAGTTTTTGCGGAATTGATTTCTGAGTTTCCCTGTGGAGAAGAGATGGCTTATGATGAATCCTTCCCGAATGAACACCTTTTTCTCATTTCTTCACAAGACCCTTGGTATGGGGATCTCATAGTATATCTCCAGACTGCGAAGTTTCCCTTGAATTTTTCGATGGATGAGCACCGTAAGTTATGTCACTTAGCTAAAAGTTAATTGATCATTGGTGACACTTTATATCGTCGTGGGGTTGATTCAATCCTTAGGCGGTGCTTAACTCTCGAAGAAGCTGAGGTTGTGCTTAATGATTGCCATAGTGGAGCTTGTGGTGGTCATTTATCTGGGCTTGCTACAACCCAAAAAATCTTGTGTGAAGGATAATTTTGGCCTTCAATTTTCAAAGATTGTATGGAATCAGTCAAAAGGAGTCATCTGTGTCAGGTCTATACTTGAAAGATGTGCGCTCATCCAGCTCCGTTCTTTCCTCTTATCACTGTCGGCCCATTTACAAAGTGGGGTATTGATTATACTACTTGTAACCCACCTTTGGCTAAAGTTCACAAGTACATTATTGCAGCCGTATACTACTTCACAAAGTGGGTCGAGGCTGTGCCTACTTTTGGGAATGATGGTGAGAAAACAGCTCTTTATCTTTTCAATCAAGTCATTTCTTGCTTTGGTATTCCCAAAGATATTGTCACTGATCATGGCAGTCATTTTCAGAACATCATGATGGTTGAATTGGCTCTGATATTAGGTTTTCGGCAGGAGCACTCGTCTCCGTATTATCCTCAAGCCAATGGGCAGGTGGAAGCTGTAAACCAATCCTTGAAGACAATTCTTCAACAGACGATTGATAAAGCTCAATCCAATTGGCACATTATGTTGTATCCTGCGCTTTGAGCATACCGAATGTCAGTCAAACCTGCAACTAGTTTTACTCCGTTTCAACTAGCTTATGGGTTGGAATCTATCTTTCCCATTGAATGTGAAATTCCTTCTCTTAAGTTACCTGTAGAACTTCTTCCTGACACCTCCAGTATTGAAGAACATCTCCTTCATCTGGAACATCTCGATGAGAAGCGTTGGGATGCTGCCACGATGAATGACAAACCTAGGGTTTTTTCGGAAGGTGACCTTGTTTTGGTCTATGCCCAAGAAAAAGATGCCCTGGGGGCAGGAAAATTTAAGTCTATGTGGTATGGCCCCTTCATCGTTAAAAAATTCCTTAAAAAAGGAGAATATACCTTGGTTGATTTTGTAGGAAACGAGTTGTCGGAGCCCAGAAATGGGCTCTATTTGAAAAAGTATTATGCCTAGGCTTCGACCTGACATTTTGTTTTTGTATATAGTAGTTTTACTTTGTACATATCTGGTTTTTTCGATCTTTGATGGGATGGTGATGTTTTTTGATCTACTTTGGCAGGTTGTGTCGGATGTCATGAGTCATTTTGGTTTCGCCGATGGTGCTAGTAGACACACCTGGAACTTGGCTTCTGCGGCTTCGGTGCTTCATCATCCATCCGGTCAGCTGTTAGTATCAAGAGGAGTCTGCATTGGTCCTGCTTCCAATAATATAGCAGAATACACTGTAGTTATTTATCTACTCTCGGAGGAAATATCTTTGGGTGTTGATTCGTTGGTATGTTTCTTGGACTCCCAGCTGGTGGTGTCACAGTTGAACAATACTTATCAGGTTCGAGATCCATTTTTACTCCGGTTGTTCTTGAGGATAATTTTGTTACAAAGATCATTTCAATTTTTAACTTTCATTCATATTCCTTGAGTGGACAATTGGATGGCAGACTCATTAGCTAATCAAGAAATTGGTTGGCATATTAATCATTCCATACAATAAAATTTAATCATCAAAAACATCATATATTTTTATACATTTGTCACATCACATCAAATAGTCGTTGTATATATATCATCAGAATGTTCAAAAAACTATACAAAATTTGGATCCATAAGTCATACAAAAAATTGGGCTTATGCCCAATCATGTTCAGTCTCAAAAAGATACAGTCATCTGATATATCATATCTATCTACTCCTATGGCCCTTGCCCAAAAGTTGTGTTCCTATAGAACACGATCGCGGTGGCAACTTGGCGGAATAACCGTACCCAGTCACGAGGTACTCCTACCACCTGTCTCTAGATGGCTTTAGGCAGATCTTCCACTGCAGCCATAGGTACTTGGCGGGTTAACCCCTCCAAGTTCCTCTGTACAGCCTGGAGGGTCCTATCTGGATCTACTGTATCCGCCTCGCCTCTGCGACGCTTATGTCGTGGGTAACCCTCAGGTCGAACTGGTCCAATATCTGTATTATGATCATTATAAAATTGTAAGTCATTTTGAATCCAATCAAAAACATGTTCATTTTCTGTTTTTTCACATATATTGAAAAAATCCAAAAAAAATTATATAAGTCAAAAAAATTGCAAACTTACTGACTGTGCCCCATGCCGCGCCTGGTGGAAGGACAAGGTCTAGATCACCAGGAAAATCCATCCCGGCATAGGGATAGTCCTCCACAACAATTATTTGTTCTCCCCACCATTGGAAGAAATCATCATCCCAAGTGGTTCGGGGAACTTCACTTTCCCCCAATCTCTTCATCAAGTCAGCCCATGAGGCAATTCTTGGGTCTCTCGGGCTGCTGATAGAAGAGATCACTTTGGGTCTCAGCCCAGGAATCTTCTTGAAGAAGAATGTCATCAAGATTGTACCATATCCAAAATGTTTTGTCTTTACTTTTCAGATAGAAGTCAATTGTTGCTTCATGTTCATCAGTAGAGTTGTGCACCAATCATATAAATGAGTTAAGCATTCCACTGCTATACTCATTTGAGACCTGGATGCCTGGTGTAGGGAAGCAGATCCCGCTACCCTGCCAATGGTAAAAAGGAGAATTTTCATGTGCAAGTCTCTTAAATCTTTGATAGCAATTTGAGTTCCAACTTTCTTGGAACCCTCTACGCAATAGATGTGGACGTAATCTTCCATGGTTAGCCCTCCCAAAGGCTTACCATGCAAGTCTACTAGCTGCCCCCTTTGGGAGAGTCCAGTAATAAAATAGATATCTTCCACCTCGATGCGTATGGGCATTTGATCTATTATGAAGTAGTCTTC
The DNA here is from genome assembly GCA_034641835.2 of Pinus albicaulis. NCBI lineage: Eukaryota > Viridiplantae > Streptophyta > Pinopsida > Pinales > Pinaceae > Pinus > Pinus albicaulis. Next base: position 18,771 of record JAXQQM020065044.1, on the reverse strand, counting down.
TTCGGGTTCCCAATAGTTCACAAGCATTTCGAGCAACCGGACATTACTCTTCATATTTGGCATTTTGAAAAACTTGAGCAATCCACAATTTCGGAGAATATTTAGTGATACTTGGTCCTGCATGACTTCATTGTCAATGGAACTGTGCTCACGCTCTCTCCAAGATATAGTCATCCTGCAAAGATTCAATAACTTGTTCATCAAATACGTGTTTTTTCATTTTGGGTTGCACATACGCGACTTTCTTTGTGCACAGTCGCGTATATACGCGACTTGGTCATTATAAACCCGCGTATGTGCAAACCCGTGATTTTAAACAAATGGTTCTACGGTGAAAATTCCTAATTTTTAACTTATGAACGAACAAAATGAATAAAAAGGATGAATTAAGAGCTTACCTAACAAATTCGGTGAAGTTTGACGATTGATTGCTCCTATTTTGATGAAAGAGGCTTTTTCTCCTGAGCACTTTTTCCCAAATCAGCAATGTAACAATGAACCAAATATGAGGTAACTTGTGTGTTTATGCCCAAAATTGAAATTTTTTTGCAAAAATTTGTTATGCTTATTTTTTCAATCTATCTTAAGCTGCATAACCCGGATGCTTGGAAGTGCCCAGATTGGTATATTTTCAGGTACATTTTGACGAATTTGAGATTTTTCCCGATTTTTTTGATCCATGACTGCTGACCCGTCATGGCAGGTATATGATCTTCACTGGCATATAGGTTAGGGAATCCACTTTCCGTTGCATTTTTCATACTAGCCTCCATTCTGATCACTTGCCATAGGGTTGATCCCATCAGGTCTTGAGTATTACACCCATTTCACTCGCCGATTATTTAATCATGACTTGGTGGTAGAGCCTTCCTTTACATGGACTTCCTAGTTAGTTCCTTGCTATCACTTGTTGCCGATGCTGTGTTTTATGTAGGCTCGAGAGTCCTCTTTAGTCCCGCCATGACTTATGTTTTGAAGCTTCATTCTTCTTCTTCCTCACTATCATTTTTTTGGCTATTACCCTAGAGGCTCCCTGGTGTTGTTTGAGTTGTATTACTGCATTGCATGTTGGCTACTTGTTTATCCTGGCCTTTAGCCGGCTTCATTCTGGACTCAATGTTTAAGCCAAATTTTGACCTTGACTGTCTATACAAGTTAACCATTGCATGCATTTGGCTATCGCGACTTGACACCCTTTTACCCATGGATGGAACATTCCTCTGAGTATCGCTTACTAGTTTCTGCCACCTTGCATTGAGCATAGGATCGTTCCAATCCCAGGAACTAGTGAATATGTTTCTTGATACTCGTTCTATCCATTGTACCATAGCATTCTTTTATTAGTTTTCAGGCTTATTATATGAAAAAGACAAAAAAATCAAATATAACGAAAAGAGTGGGAACGGGATATAACTTCGTAATTTGATGGTAGTACAGTGTCAGTTTTTCGCCCTTGAACAAAGTATATACACTTATATCTTTCCTCCATTTGGGATGGTTTTAGTTTTTGACCTAGGATCAGCCTTTGCCTTGTTTCACTGGTCAATCCTCCCCTGGTTGGTTATCTCTTCCAATCATATGGAGAGTTTGTTTTGCCTCCTGCATAACAGACTTATATAGTGTCACTTTTTACTGCCATGGTCATCATGAGTCATGCTTTTGTTCAAGGGAAGTCTAACCAGATTCGGCCATTCTACGGTGTCTCTTGACTCATTATTCAGTCGGTCTTCCTGGTTTTGTCATTATCTTGTTCTATCACATCAGATGTTTTGGTCTTCTGCTCGTGCTAGTTTAAGAAGGTCTCCATTGACTTCTTGTTGGCAGGTTTGTCTCTTATCGACTACGACACATTTCTCTGAGAGAAAACCTAGAGCCGCACCCTGGCCCTATTTCCATCACTGATAGGTAACCTTGTGCTCAGCATTTGATCATCATTATTGGTCTTTGACTGAGTGGTTTCCCCTGTGTTCGACGTCAGCATACATTATCACACTTGGGATTCATGCAGTACCTTGATTTCCATTTGACCCTATTGGTGGATATCTCGCCTCTGTGTCAGCTTTCATTATTGGTTGGTTCAGAGGGTTTCTTCCGTGTGCTAGCTTCATCTTGTGCATGTCGTAAACATACTTCGGTTTGGTTTTATCACTCTACTTCGTCTGATTCCTTCCAAATCTTGGCCTGCGGGTTACACTCGCGCTGGACTAATGTGGGATGCCTTAATGCCTTCCTTCCAGCAGATCTTTTCCCATCGACTCTGACTCATTTCTCTGGGAATAAGGTCTAGATTCTTTTTGTTAGTACCTTAGGGTTTGCAGTCATCAGTGGCAGACTCTTCGCTATCGACAGTGGGGACTCATCATTGCCTCCTGATCGGTAGATTCTTTCAACTGTTTGACTTCAAATCATTCATTCGCACTTGTTAGATTGTACTGGGGCACCTTGACACTCATTTTCATTATTGGTGGGTTGTCTCGCGTTGGTTAATGGTTTACATTATTGACCGGTAATCCAACGATTTCTCACATGGTCGACTTCAGCTCATTTATTCCCATTGTGTAAAATTGTGCCATAGTGATAGGTGAATACCTCGGGTTGCATCAGCATTTCTCAGTTCACTTTTGACAGTCCATTCAGTTTCTGCCAGTGATGTCGTTCACCCTTATATGTTGCAGTGTTAGTATAGCAGCATCCTATATGTTGGCTCCCGAGTTGCATGATTGTACCATTTATTCCACCTCTTATGATTTGGTACTTGGATATTCAGTTACTCATATGATCAGACATCCAGTTTCAGAATCATTGATCAGCTTTCTATATGTGATACTTAGACATTGATTCTGACTTGTACTTTCGGGCCATGCTCAGATGATTCATTGTGTACTTTCAGTTCAGCTATACTTGTATACATTTTGGATCTATTCTGTACTTTCGATATGATGTATTTTTGACTGAGCATGGGTATCCCTTCCTCAGCATGAGTTGACTCTCTATTTTCTTTCATTGGTTTTTGACAGGCTGAAATCTGGTGAAGTCCTCCCTTGTCCTTGCAAAGTTCTTTCTATGTGCATAATACATTTCGGCCATCATGTACCCCTTTTGACCTCATATATTATGGGGCATCTGTTATAGCATCGTTTTTCACCCTCATGTGATTTATTATTGTCTCTATGGCCTTGGGCACCCATTCCCACAGACTTGAATAAAATTCGTAAAAAACAGTGTTAAAAATCCCATACGCGGTTATGCCCAGACTTTTCCACGTGTATACGCGAGTCCACATGTACTTTTCCACCTATTCCATTAAAATCATTAAAAAATATATAAAAATTCCCTATGTTCGGGCTGGGTTGATGGTTACTCCAGTAGTTCAACCACCCTAACACGTGGCCAACTGTTTCCAACTGATTGAAACTACTTTGAGGGAGTATAAAAGCCCCTCATGTGTATGGCCTAAGGGAGAGAGAAATCTTATAGATATTATACTTTGTTGGAGCCCCAATTCAAGTCTGATTTCCCGTGCCTCCTGCACTTTCCCAGATTTTTACGGGAAACCCTTGTTTCCTGGAGATGTTCATCAGTTCATATGCCATCTCGAGTGCACAAGTCTTGAAAGTATCTTAGCAAGGCAAGGGCGGGACGGATCTAGACGACGGTCTGTTTGAAGATCGTGGAAGGATTTAGGTGATCTATCCACATTTTATTACGATACATGCTGTTCATAATGAAGAAGAACCATCTTGTTCCTGAAGTCACGTGTTAACATCTGCTTGTATATGTGAAAATATTATTATTCAAGCATTTATTATTGTTTACATGATGTTTCACATGGTTTTCACTGACATTTAGGGTAATTATATGCTGCACAACTAGATTTATGTGCACATTTCTTCTTGGTTTTCAAGTTAAGGAGGAAGAAGGGTTGCTGGGGGTTTGGACCCCGCGAGATCTACATCAAACGTAGGATTACGAGTGAGTTCTACTATTTATGTTATCTAGTTTTTAGCATACAAGTATGGTTGTGTGAGTCCTTCTTGAATAGCATGCCCTGATCTGTGGAGGTTTTGACCCAACAAACCTCTAGGGTGTTTTTTCCCGAAACAGTAGCTTCACCAAGGATGGGATGTCTGCGTTAGCCAACAGTGTCTCCTTCCCTATAGCATCAAGCCCTTCACGGATGAGGTATTATGTGAAATTGTTCTCTTGATGTTTCTGATGTATTACTAGGCCAACCATACTTATGAAAGCAACATGTTGTGTATGAGTCCCAACCTCACATTGTTATTTTTACTTTGGGAAATAAGTTGTAATGTATACAGAGGTACCACCGCCTGCCACTGTCTTTGGTTACTACAAAACAATGTAGTAAACTCATTTCCCAAACTAGGAAATATGTTTTCCTGATGATCTACCCCCAGGGAAAGAAGAATATTGTGGCCATGACCTCAAGACAGGGCTCCTATGCACGACAACAAAAAATGGACAAGGTTATGGAGAAGTACGGGGACATCTTCACCTCACCCATAGGGGTTCCTCTGCACTATCAGGTCAAGCACTCCATTGAACTGACCCCAGGTGCACCGCTACCCAATGGACTAATCTCTTGGTGCTCTATTATGGAGAATGATGAAATCAAGAGGCAAATTCTGAAGCTACTATAGAAATTTCACATCTAGCCAAGTTCATCACCCTGTGGGAGCCTAATCATGTTGGTACAGAAGAAGTATGCGACTTGGAGACTCTATATTGACTATCATATGATGAACAAGATCACTGTCCAGAATACGTACCTGATCCCATGGATTGATGGCCTTCTGGACCAACTCAAAGGGGAAAAATATTTCAGCGAGATCGACTTGAAGTCTAGGTATCACCAGGTACCAATCAAACCCTCCGATGTGTGGAAGACTTCCTTCAAAGCCAAGGAGGGCGTTTTCGAATGGCTGGTCATGACTTTCGGGTTGAAGAATGCTCCGGCAACCTTCGTGAGGTTGATGGATGACATCTTGCAGCCATTCACCAACTCATTTGTAGTGGTATACTTGGATGACATTCTGATCTTCAGCCAGACTTGGGAAGAGCACCTCCACCACATCCGAAAAGTCCTCCAAACACTATGGCAACACAAGTTGTGTGCAAATTTGGAGAAGTGCACTTTTGACATGACCCAAGTTCAATATCTAAGATACATTATTGATGAATGGGGGGTGCATGTGGATCCAACAAAGATCCAAGTCATTCGGGATTGGACAACCCCAACCACTCTAACAAAGCTTCACAGGTTTCTGAGTCTTGCTAATTTCTACCATAGGTTTGCGTTGGGATTCTCTCATATCACTTGGCCCTTGAGCCAAGTCACCAAGGGAGGAGAGAAATAAAGATTATTTTCGTTGGAATCTCAAAAGAAGGTGTTCATAGAATTGAAACATCGCCTCTGTTCTACCCCAATGCTCACATTACCAGACTTGCAACAACCATTTGAGATTGAGATGGATGCCTCTGACTATGCTATTAGGGAAATTCTTCATCAACAAGGGCATCCAACGGAATATCACAGTGAGACATTGTCTGACACAGTTTGCAAGTATCCCACTTATGACAAAGAAATGTATTCCATTGTGCGGGCTTGTCAACAATGGAAGCATTACATTTTGGGGAAGGAAACAATCATCCACACAGACCACCAGTCCCTGTAGTTCATACACACACAAGGGAAGTTGCAGAAAAATCGCCATCAGAAGTGGTCCACATATCTACAACAGTTTCATTTGAACATCAAGTACAAGAAGGGTAGCACTAATAATGTTTCATATTGCCTCAGCTGACCACCAATCATGGGGGTAACTACCATTTTCAACTCTTCTGGGCACGAGACTTTTGATTGGTCACTTCTCTACACGAGCAATCTGGAATTCAGCCACAAAAACAAGGCACTCTTGGGGGGTACGCAAGTTCCAAATTTTCACCTCCAAGATGCACTACTATGTCACCTGGGACACCTTTGTGTTCCTTCAAGCAAGTGTGCCAAGATGATATGGGAAGCACACTACAGTTGAGTTGCTGGTCATTTCGGGGTCGAGAAAATAGTGGCAGTACTGCAGAAGTATTTCTATTGGCTGAAGCTTCGATAGGATGTCGGCAAGTACATCAGATCCTACACTTCTTGCACCATTGCAAAACTAACCATCAAGAAGCAAGGCCTCTATACTCCGCTACCTAGCGCTAGTCGACCTTGGGAATCCATATCCATGGATTACATGTCATGCATTCCTTCTACTAAGCACGGAAATGACTATGTTTTCGTTGTCATCGACATATTCTCGAAGATGACAATTATGGCGCCCTACAAGAATAATATCCCAACAGAAGCCACTCCTAAAGTATTCTTTGCACAAGTGTGGGTGCACTTTGGGATCCCACAGTCTATCATATCAAATTGGGATAATAGTTTCCTTAAGACATTTTGGTCCAATCTCTGGTCAATACTGAACACCAAGCTCACCAAGTCCACAGCTTTCCATCCCCAAACTGATGGCCAAACAGAGGTCGTCAACAGGATTATTGTACACATTCTGCGCATGTACAATTCAAAGCATCCATGCACATGGGATGAGAGCATCCCCTATGTACAACATAGTTCTAACAGGTCTCTCCATAGTTCAATCGGCCACAACCCCTTTTAGGTGGGCTTGGTATTCTAGCCACTATGTCCCATTCATGTAGCCATGCAGTTTGCAGCTACTCAGGCTGATTCGTCTCATGTCCAGTTTGAAGCTAACAAAGCAAACAAATTCATTTAGCGCATTCAACACATTTGCTAACAGGTTCATGACATATTGGACAAAGCCAATGCTAAGTACAAGCAACGACATGATCAACATTAGGTGACAAAGTGTGGCTACATTTGCAAAAGAAGCACCTCACTGGACCCCACCGCAAGCTTTGCCTGCTCTGATATGGGTCCACTAGTACAAAATGGCTAACTAGTTACTAAAAAAACGATTAAAATCTGCATATAAACGACTATTTTTCAGTCGGTGACCAATAGTAGCTAATTTACAGTATCTTATAATGCGACCAACTTATGGTCGTTTTTAGCTTAGTCATTAATTGGTTATCTCAATTTTGTTATCTAGTTGTATATTTGGTCATTGATTTAGTCACTGATTTGGTCACTAATTTAGTCATTCATTTGGTCTTTCATTTTTTCATTGATTTAGTCATTCATTTGGTCACTGATTTAGTCATTGATTTGGTCATTGATTTGGTCTTTGATTTGGTCATTAAATGTCACAATTAATGACCAAATATACAACAAAATATATTACTATATGATCACCCGAAAAAACCAATTAATGACCAAAGAACTATGACCAACATGTCGGTCGTGTTATAAGATACTGTAAATTAGCTACTAATAGTCATATATATGCAAATTTTAGTCATCGTTTGAAACCAATTAATGACCAAACAAATGTGACTAAATTTTAGTCGTGTTATAAGATACTGTAAATTAGCTACTAATAGTCGTATATATGCAAAATTTAGTCATCATTTGTAGTCACAAATTTATCATTTGCAGTAGCCATTTATTCATTATATAAACGATTAATTTAGTAGTTTATATGCATTTCATTTACTTACATTAATAATCATTATAAATGACTAATTTAGTTGTATATTCATTTTATTTGTGTTCATTATTAATCAACATAAATTAATTTGTATGATTTAAAAAATGGCATACATGTGCATGTTCATCTAATATGAAAACACAAAGTCACATATTTTAATTACAATATTAAACAACATCAAGTGCAACTATAAATAATTTCAACCACATAAATTATATTATATGAAATGTTAAAGTATTGCAATATGAGTTTCCAACTTAATATTAGTTGGACTACAATTTACACATGAAATGATGTTTCATCACTTCAAAACATTATCATTGTGTTGTCAAGGCATTACAGGTGAATTCACCAACTCTGAAGACTTGATCATCAGTCTTTATATGTGTGTCTTATGTGATATATTGGCTCTAAGAGTATCACCAGACCAGTTCTCCTCTCTCTTTTTTCATTTGTCGCTCCAATGTTATTGCTCTTGTCTTTTTTCAATTCATGCTTTTTACCATCAATACTGATTTCATTTTCTAAAAACAAAAGAAAATACAATGCAGTGTAATAAATGAAATACAATGAACACAAGAATATAACATAAATTATACTATAAATAGTTTATACAACATATACCTTAACATCAACAATGTCAAAGCAATTTTCCTTCAGCATCAATTTCTGCAAAATAAATGTCAGGTTATTCTTTCCCATTTCTCAACATGCTACATACGATAAATTGAAAATCACATAAAACCAAGAGAAAACCGGGTGAAAATGTGAAGTTGGGAAACACTTTTTGCCCTTTTTTGACGTTGAAAATTGTAATTTTCTATGATTTTCAACTTCAACTCCACTAAACAATGTCAAAGCAATTTTCTTTCAGCATCAATTTCTGCAAAATAAATGTCACGTTATTCTTTCCCATTTCTCAACATGCTACATACGATAAATTGAAAATCATATAAAACCAAGAGCAAACCCTTTTCTAACCAAAATAAACAAACAAACAATGCCTCTAATAAAACTTCATTATAATATTAGCAAATGAAAAGAGAGCTAGTGGACCATTTGTGTTGTTTGACTTTGCCTATTTTTTTTATAAAGTGCTCGAGCTTCTGGAACCAACAAATGTGAGCACGAGCTAAAAAATAACCAACCATTCACTTGTCAACATGAGAGATCACAAATAAACCACAAAATTGATCAGGCATTAAAATTGTGAGCAGACTACCTTGAAATTTTCTTCTTGAGAAATACCTTAAAATCCCCTCATTTCTAATAAGCTTCCTGGCTATGTACTTCCATCCTTGATTTCCCTTGCTATATCTTGAATAAAGAATATCCCTTCAACAACCATTTTTGTGAGAATCCTACCAAATAACTCAAGAGCCTTGGGCACATCAATAGTAGCATCCTCCAATGAAAATAGTACAATCTCCAACCTAGAAACATCAAAATTATATATAGTTATAATTTTGAAGAGTGTAAGTAGGTAGGTCTTCATTATAATGTCTATGTAATTATGTACTTAATATGTAAAGATGAAGTCAATAATAATAAAATGAATTTTTGGTTTACTTGCTTCATGGGTTTCATGAGCAAGATTCTTAGTATAGGTCTATAGACTTCTTCTTGATGTCTATTAGGTACATAAGTGTAATTAAGAGTCATGTAAAAGGCGTGAAGAATACCCTCCAAGACGTTGCAGAATAATGGCTTACAAACGTTGAAGATATGCCTATGAAGTCAGCATACAAACAAATGTTAAAGTCGACCTACATAATGGCTATAAGGTCGGCTTAATTACTTGGATAGAACTACTATATATACCCTACATATGCTGCGGTTAAGAGAACATATCTGTGGATGATACTGAGGTTATACAACGTGCAAAAGAAGAAATTTTTGCAGATTCTACTGAGGCAATACAGTGTAAAGAAGGGACCAAAGATCAAGTTAACGTCTGGGGTAGAACACATTAAAAGAAAGAACAGATTTGCGGATTTGTCTCTGAGGTACTGCATATATTTAAGTAACAATTACAGTCAAGTTTGAAGTTAACAAAAGATGGAAGAAAGAACAAGAATTACGTATTAGTTTGAAGGTATAACAAATCAGATCTAAGGACAAGATTGTCTACGTATAAGTCTGAAGGTGACAGCGTTTGAAAGATAGAAAATACAAGAATAGTTTTGATTGCAGACTTATCTAAAGGAAGAACTGAATGATACAACTTCCAAGGTAACTGAAGGACGTATTCTACAAAAGCAGCTAAAGGTTAGTAATTGTTGAAGTAACTGGAAGATTGAGATATTGACTAAAGGATATGATTAAGTTATCTCTGAGGAAAGAATTGTAAAAGTCAGAAACCTCAAGTAAGGAAGGTAAATCATAGATTTACCTTCCTAACTATATTGAAAAATACTCAATTACAAGAAAGATCAATTTTGTCTCTACATTTGTATAAGCACTTTGATAATTGACTTGATGAAGGATTAACTCATCAAGCTCACAAGTAGTTATCAAGAAGAGAATTTGTATTAATCTATAGCCCTTAAATTCTCAACATGGTATCATAGCTATGGTTATGATCAAAGGTAGTTTGAAAGGACTCGAAACATTCTAAAAGGACCTATGTCAAAAAGGCTCAAATCATAGTAAGACAGTCCAATAATTAAACTAGGTGCAAGTTCACAAGAAAGGTCAATCTCTGTCACTATGAAAAGAAGGATCTTGGTAACATCTCAATCTCAATGACATCACAGTGTTGAAATTACCTCTGCCTCAATTCAGTACTACTCTTATAATATTATTTCGATACCACAGCAGTGAGGAGAATGAGTTATAAAGGTGTATTTACATTTAAGGCTCGGTGTGACAAAAAGGTATCAGTATAATTCGTATTAAAATGAAGATATTCAGTGTTATAATCACTGATCAAATACAGTCTCAGTATAATCAATCACATCATAAGTATGACACTACAATTTGGAAATACAACAGTAAAAAATCTATCACTGTTTTGTGCTACCACAGTGAGAAAGGTCTCACTGGTTCGGTGCCATCACAGCTTGAAGAGAAGTATGCCATTTCAGTTTGATGGTATCATGACATAGGGTCTCACATAAATGGTCAACAGAAGTCAGAGACATGTACAGTGAAGTATTTACAATCGAAGAACAAAATAAGGTCAAAACAGTAATATGTATACACAATGAAATAGTACATTCAAGGATCTCAGAATAGCTGCTTACATTGAGTTTGAAAGAATCTGAATTCTTTCCTATGAAGTTGACAGTGCAAGAACCAACTAAAAGAAAGAACCAGTTTGAAGGTATAACAAATCAGATCTAAGGACAAGATTGTCTACGTATAAGTCTGAAGGTGACAGTGTTTGAAAGATAGTAAATACAAGAACAATTTTGATTGCAGACCTATCTAAAGGAAGAACTGAATGATACAACTTCCAAGGTAACTGAAGGACGTATTGTACAAAAGAAGCTAAAGGTTAGTAATTTCTGAAGTAACTGAAAGATTGAGATATTGACTAAAGGATATGATTAAGTTATCTCTCAAGAAAGAATTGTAAAAGTCAGAAACCTCAAGTAAGGAAGGTAAATCAAAGATTTACCTTCCTAACTATATTGCAAAATACTCATTTACAAGAAAGATCATTTTTGTCTCTAAATTTGTATAAGCACTTTGATAATTGACTTGATGAAGGATTAACTCAGCAAGCTCACAATTAGTTATCAAGAAGAGAATTTGTATCAATCTATAGCCCTTAAATTCTCAACATATAATTCATAATCGCACATGACCATAGACAGTAGAAGTCTTGAAATAAACTCGAACTTGAATAAGAACAAACACAAAATTTCAATTTTGTGGTTTATATGATAGCCATTTGATAATAGCTCACTCAGCATCCATGTTTCAGGTAGTATTTGGTGTCTTTTTATGTGGAAATTTTTCCAATGGGGCTAGATGTTTTGACCTTTTCTGTTTCGATCTAAGCTTAATATGAATATGTATTGGATTTTTGTTTTAAATGAAAACATAGGTTCTTCTTTTTCCTTTTCTGTTTTTCTCCCTTTACATATATATGTTGTGAATTTGCGTAATTTTAAACAAAATAAACATTCATGTTAATATGTTTTAACATATTGCAATTTTAAAATTTGTAGCTAGAGTTTTGGAGGAAGCATGAGAATTATACCTGCTTTAGCCAGCATTCATGATGCTTGTGTTGATATATATTTGGAGAATAGAAACCAGGTTCAAATGGACAGTAAACCCAAATTTTACACTTCTTTTCACCTGCAAGCCTGACAACAATCTGCAGCACTTTCTTTATGGTGCATCAGACCCCATTTAATTGTCGCTCCGTCATAGTTTGTATGTGGTTCTGCATGGCATTCAGAAGGAAGCGGCCTACCAGGTATGATTCCATCTTCTGCAGAAATAATATCAAACTATGCATCAGGCTTTAATTGCACCATTTTAAGCTAGGATTCTCCAAACCCTTGCTGGCCTTGGAAAAATTGAACAAAGAAACAATATAACTCATTCAAAAATAACACACCTGGGAAAAGGTGGAAAAGAAAACAGATGTTAAAACAAAATACTTTGAATTTTAACATCTCTTCACTGCAAAATGCTAAATTCCATTCTCCCGCATGTAAGTAATCAAATTGTTAAATTTAGCAACATAACAATAACCTTAAATATGCTGAAAAAAGGAACCTAGAGAAATTGTCAGAAAACCATAATCCTCAAGTCATAAACTTAAAAATAGATAAGACTGCTATATGAATACTTTGTAAAACACGCTCTCAAGACATAATGCAGTGAAGAGGACAAAATAATTTGGTGATGCTAACCTAGTAGTCAAAATCCCAAGAAATCAAAAGTGAAAACACCAAACTAAGATTGCACATATATTCATTATTGATCTCAGTTCCATCCTCCAACATCTTTCCACTATCCTCGCTTGAAGCTTCGAGAGGTAATGAGAATCTAGTCTCCTCCAACACAGGGCCCCAATGAGTCTCCAATACTTTTTCCACCATCTCTGTTCATGGGAACCCCAATACATAATGTATAAACACACACCCAAATTTGGGAGCTGTGGACCAAAAGGAGCAGGGAGGAAAAGAACCTGATGTCACAAAAAAATACTATGAAATCACAACTAACGGACAAGCCATCAGTTGAAGTCACACATAAGCTGAATAGAAAAAATGCATACCAGTATATTTGGCTTCTGTGGAGGAATTCACACTGGATTTCATTGCTTCACGTTTCTTAGCTTCTTCAAGCTTTTTCGTCCACCATTCTTCAAGGGCTATCACTTAAAAAAATGTAAGCATTAACAACATATTGATGTAACTGCCAAATTCTAAAACAGTCAATAGTTTGCATTGTTACTGAACTAGGTAACACTTTAATTTTACATTATTACTCAACTAGTGGGTTAACAATTTATAACTTTTGAGGAATCCAGAGCTAAAAAGTCGCTGAGATTTATATAATGAGCAAATGTATGAGCTCCCACATGTCAATTGTTAGAAGCTATATGAATGGTGGAATATATGCTAGAGCACTCATAGCATATGGCAGAGGGCATTCATGATGTTATATTCCCAAGGGTGAATGATATTGATCCTTTAATTTGATTATGTGAGGTCTCTAAGCACTTCAATGGTTTACAATTCCCTAGTACCTCTGCAGGAATTTCCCCTGATATTTGATTGCCCTAGAATTCAAGGCAAAGCTCCGAAGTCTTTGTTATGAAGCAAAAAGGGAGCTATAAATATTCCCTAAAAATTGGTTGTCATTTAATAATAATCCATAAAATGGTTGTTCTTTCATTATCCCTTCATCTATTAGTGGTGGAGAAAGAAAACCAGTGAAGTTATTACTGTTTGAAATCATGAAGCACCGTTAGACCCTTAGATAGAATGGAAGTGATTGGATTGCTTCCCCAAAGACCACACATAAAGAGATTAGATAGAATGGAAGTATTTGGATTGCTTCCCCAAGACCACACATAAAGAGAGATGAATAAAGAGCAGCAAAGGTGACCTGAGCTTGCGAACTATCGAAAAACTCATTTATTGAAAGCAGTGGTGGTTTGGTGAAGCTATTATTCGAGCAAGTTGAAATGTTGCTAGATAATTTGTTTCCACTAACATTAAAGAAAAGCATAAAAGAAACTGAAAATTCAGGAATCATCCCTCTAAGTTGATTGCCTCTCAAGTGAGAAAATACAAGTTCCTGCATCTACCCAAAACTATAAGAATTCGACTAGTCAAAATATTTTGACACAAATTAAGGATCTCCAAGCTACTACATTCACCCCAACCCTCAGGGAAGGTTCCATTTTTAGTTGTCTGTAGAGCCCAAATAATCTTAACACGAGGAAGTGTGATAAGATCGACAGGAATATCTCCTTGAAAATAGTTGAGCTCCAATTTTTCATTGTTTGATAAACCACTAGTAGGCTCAGAATCAATATAATTTTTTCCAAGCATGTAGTCCAGCGGATTTGTGAACACAAATACATAATTCTCATGTCAATTGCCCAGCTCCTTGTGAATCTCATGAGTGAGGGAGTTCCTTAAAACATCTAGCATTTCAAGCATGGATTGTTTGCCAATCTCTATTGGGATAACTCCATCTAAAATATTTGGAAATATTTGTTTGCCAATCTCTATGATTGAAAAAATTGGGATGAATGATTGAAAACCATAAATACATCTTAACCTTAGATTTATTAAATTTGGAGAGATAGATAAAACCAAAATACAAATCTTTTAATACTTAATACATCTCGATATATATATTAGTACTATTATTTTTTGTTTATTTTTTATGGGAGTATTTATTTCAACAATTTTTTTGTTTTTTTATTTATAATATTTACCTAGTGAAATATCTCAACTATATTGGCCATAGCATGTACCTAGCCTCTTTAAATTCAGTTATAGAACTCTCACCTAGTTACATATTTCATCCATATTGAGTTGTAAAGTGGACCTGGCTACTCTAGGTGAAATTATAGATCCTTCATCAAACATAACTTGCATTTGAAAAGTGAAAAGGATAAATTGTATAGAGGCACCTCCTGTGTCAGAAATGTAACAATAAAACTCACCATTATGTACTCTATTCTTTTGTGCACATATCCATCAGAACTGACCATTCAAGTTATACTCTTTGATAAGTCTACGCATTTTTCTAGTTTCGACACCTTCTTCTTTGTCTTTGGACTTTGATGGGTCAATATTGCCAACAACCACAACAAGGTTAACTAGCTCTAGCTTTAGATAAAATCATTCTTGGGGGCATTTCCAGCTCCAATGGGGCTTGGAGAAGATAAGAGAAGAAGGGTCAAGCTTGTGGATTCTCAATAAAGAATAATAGGGTAGCCACTTTTTGTAATGAACAATAAATCTCTAATTTAACCTATTCTTTAACATTTCATGTTAGAAGGATTTTTTTTATTATTTTTTATTTTTTCAATCGAGTTACAACATTGTACACATTGAATTGCATTACTGCTGAAAAGGATACGTGCATGAGAGCTTAGAAGAAGTTTTTATACCCCTTTCAGGACTATCTACTATATGCCACTTGTCTTTGGTAAACTTCATGTTAAAATTGGCAACTAGGGAGAAATTCTACTCTAGTCTATTCAGTTGATGGAGATAATAATCACATTGAATTCCTCTTTTCAAGAGGACGAAAAATGATCTAAAGATCGTCAAACTTGGTCAAGGAAAACATTTGTTTATACTAAAGGAAATGCTACAAGTTATGTTTTTGTTAAGGTGGGATAAATTGAAAATTTGAATTTTAAATTTTCCTCCAAAATCATCATATCAAATTGTATATAAGGGCATTCCTCCATCCTCAATTGACACATCTCTTGGAGAAGTTTGTTGGAAAGAAAGGGTCTTTGTTTTGCCGCAAATTAGGAGGGTATTTGTGCCATGCTTTCAATGGAGATGTTCATTGAAGTGTAAGGGTTTTTGTTTGGGCCCCAACAAGGAGAGGTGGCTCAACGTAAATGTATTAAGGTTATTTTAAAGCCTATTCCAGAGAACAAGAGGCTGGGTTTGAGACCTATATTCTTTTCTTTAGGGTCAAGGAAAGGAGGGGTTATTTTCTGATTTGTTAAGGGTTGAACCGAGGCTATGAAAGGTCACAATGGAAGGTTGTTAGGGTGTTGCAGAGGAATGTGGCAGGCCGCTTGCCTAGCCACTCCCTACAGGGTTGCGTAGAGGCTTGAGGAATTGTCACATGCCCAAGAATAATAGAGAGCGACTTACCTTGCTTAGGCCATAGCATATGGGGGTTGTTAGAGTGTTTAAGGGTTATCGCTACATACAAAATCCCTAATCTGGCCATGGTCTACAAAGAGGAGTAACAACCTTTTTCAGGATGTCCGAAGTTCTGATCATAGATTGGAAAAAGGTATTATATGGACTATGATTTTTGCATCCTTATCATCAATTAAGAAGGACACACTCATGTTCAAGATTGAGCTACTCTTACACTATGGTTAGTAATTGTTTCATTCAGAAGTACAGGGTTGACTGGAATATGGTATTGCTCAACATATTGACAAATCAATTTGATTTTATGTTTACTCTCTCTATCTCATTCTTCGTTGAACATTTGATCATGATAATAATAAGAATTGATCAAGGGTTTTCCCCTTCTTGGGGTTTTTCCTTGGCATGATCCAATCGTGTGTTCTTTTGTCTTAGCTTGTCTTCTACATTTACTTTCTATGTTCTTTCTTTAGTTACTATCAATGGATTATGTGATTGCTAATGGAATTAAATGGGAATTCTAATTGGGCTATATGAATCATTGAAGTAATTGTCCTTAGCAAAGAACATTTTATCAAATCTTAACATTTCAACAACATATTACACTCTTTAAATGGAAAATTAGATACAGTTTCAGCAAAGAGACTGAAAAATTAAGAGTGAAATGCATATATAAAGTCGGAAATTAAGAGTGAAATGTTTCTTTGTTGGCTTCAAAAGGGCATTTGACACGATCACTAGAGATAAGTTATTGTTTAGAATGGAAAAACTCAAAACTCCTTCACAATATAGAGTTGTTATCCATAGGCTTTATGAATAGGTGAAAGTCAAAATTAGAACTTCAATAAGCATTTTAGAAATTTTAGAAGTGACATCGGATTCAAGCAAGGTTGGCCTTTATTCCCTACCCTTTTTGGTTTATATATTGACAAATTAGAAGAGTGTTTAAATCTGCAAGGTGGGGATGGTGTTCGGTTGAGGGAGTTTGTGATAAAGCTTCTTCTATATGCCGATGATCTTATACTGGTTGCTAAACCGACCCATGGATTGAAGATGCACCTATATGCCCTTGAGATTTTTTGTAAACCAATGGGGATGCAAGTCAATACCAATAAGACAAAAATAATGATTTTCTCTAACAAAAGGAATCAAAGCTAGCATACGTTCTTCTTTGAAGGCAACATTCTTGAAGAATTAAATGAATATAAGTACCTTGGGATCGATATCAACAAAAAGCTTAATTTGGATGATTGCAGAAATAAAATAATCTTAGGAGGGTCGAAAGCATTATATGCACTTCAAAATATATGTAGAGAGGCAAATTTATGGGAATGGAACATGACTAAAGTGCTTTTTGGAATCCTAGTTTGTCCAATGATAGTATATGGGTGTGAACTGTGGGCTAGCAACATCCCTCTTTCAAAATGGAAACAAATTGAGAAAAACAAAAAAAAAGCTTGATCATGAGCAAGTTCAAAATAAAAATTTTGGTTCCTTACGAGATAATGTTGAGTGAAACCAGAGCAGCTCCCATCGAAGCAATTTCTATGGTGCATCTTATAAGGTATCTAAGAAGAATTGAGCAAATGGGAGGAGGTAGATGGCTAGAAGTTATATTCAATGAAGGCATGAGTGAAATAAAGAAATCATGGATGAGACAAAACAAAAAAATGGGTGCAAAAATGGAATATGCTTCTTTCAAACATCAAAGAGAATTATGGTTGTATGTTAGCATCAATTATGTGGCATTATCTTTCATGAGGGACTCTCGGGAAGGTTAACAACACGTCATCAGTTTTATAAGAAAATGATTAAATTTGAGAAGGAAAAAAACAAGAAAGTGATAGTACCATAGAATATTTATATTTATGGACATTAAAACATTCATTCATTTCGCTGAACCTTTTTGGCCAACATAAAAGGTTGAAAGAGGGGATATCAATAGTCTTTTCACTAGATTCAACACTAGCAAGGTGAAATAACTTTTTGTACCATTGGTCTCTATTTTTTGGAATGTCAATTCGAATTATCAAAATATTTTGTATAAAATCACCAATGCTCTGAGGCTTTCCCACCTCTCGTTTCCCTTTTCTATTTGATGAAATGTTTTGGAACTTTTGTAATCGAATGATCCATTCGATTATGATTAAATCTTTAGGCTTTAACTTCCACAAATTTGTCAGGATAAAATGGAACATGTTCGATTAAATTTTATTGTATTTGCAAGGAAGCCATTTGAACTTGGTCAAACTGAGATTCCAGAATTTCTTCCCTATGGGATGTTACATCCTGTTTCGAGTTAGTGAAAGTACACAGCAAATTTCAGGATATTTTTTCCCCCTCAGCTAACTAAACTCGATCAAATTGAGATTCCAAAATGTCTTCTCTATGAGATGTTATATTTCAGTGTAGATTAGGGAAAATAATGGTGCATGGCCTGGGATTTTGTTCCAAATAGTCTTTGAACAGGGATACCTTGAACCCTTTTGCACGATAATCCACCACATCTGTGGTTGGATGACAGGTGTTACCATGACAACATGTTAACTCAGCAAGGTAAAACCAGTACCAACCCTTCTAGTTTCTCTTTTGGATCTACTCACGAGGATCAACATCAAAAGACCAATAACATAGTTTTTATACTCAATGCCTTAATTACACAGAAATTAAACCATAATCTAAATAATAGATCCAATAGAACTCATTTATCTGAATTGGAGATCAAAATAAAAAGAAAAATGAGACAAATATTGAAGCGCATGAGTCCATCTTGTTAGTAGGATGAAATTTCCCCTTCTACCATG
>JAXQQM020076455.1:0-13715 GCA_034641835.2 Pinus albicaulis | reverse complement strand
ATGCCACTGTTTAAATTCAAGGATCATGTAATGAATATGGGACTTGGTTCCATTATGTAGTTTCTCATTGTATGAACAATGTTATTTTTAATGAAATTCTTAATTATTGTGATGTTTTTCTCATATTTATGTGCACCTTAATTTGATTTGAGAGAATTCATCTGTGTAGAACCAAGAATAAACATAGGGTTTATTCATTAAGAAATTGTTGCCACATAAATTTTAATAGAAATAAATACATAATAATACATGGAAGATAATACTCGTCATTAGAGGAATTATCGCCATGATTCATGTATCTATTACTTAATATAGATTATCAATGGGTTTTTAAGATGATACATTAAGTTTGAAAGTATGGACCAAGTGGAAGAATGTTACGCTCCCTCTCCCAACGCCCAGTTATTTCTGGAAATAATTGCAGTTAATTATTTCTGGAAACCAACTGCAGTCATTTCCTTAAATTACGGAAATCAAATACAGTTAATTATTTTTTTGTTGGGAGCTTCCGAAATGGTCCATTACTCCCACTGCAGTTCTCTACCATTATTTGTGGAACAATTGACACATAGCCAACATAAGCTTGATGGAAGCTTGGCTATAAATACTTCTGTTTGGTCCCCAAGCTCACCAACTCAATCCCCTTCAGTTTTACACCATCAAGTTAGAGTGAGCAGAGCTTGGAAGTCCCTTTATATTTTCTATGGCTGTGAGATTAGCTGGAAAGGTAAAAAAAAACTCATGTTTAGTGAGAGAAGAAGGGGAAGGAGCAGTTTCAGTTGTGGCATGCAAGGCATAAGGCATCTTCCTCCTGCAGATTTTCTATATAGTGAAGCAGCCTGAAAGCTTTGCATACAAAAAAAATTCTGAGTGTGAGTAGCATCAATGGCTGGAGGTATGATTTATTGGGCATTAAAGTTTATTTTTCGATTCTTTTTAAGTATTTATTCCACATTATAGAATCGTTATTTAAGCTTACAAACCTTCATAACTTCTGCATAAGACCTCTGTTTTGTGAACCGTTCACAGTGCCAGAATCGCAGCAATGAGACCTTTCCGATCGATCAGGTTGAAAACATTTTTGAGAACTTTCATTTTTGAGCATTTTTAAACTATGAACATGATCTCCTGATCAGATGTCAACTCCATGAACAAATTTGAAGGGGGGAATCTATTGGGGGGAGGTAGAATAAGGAAAGTGAGATGTAAGTAGATAGTGGAGATTTATAGTGCATTTGAATTGTTTGTTTTTATGTATATCATACTTATTTAATTTTTAGTCTTCTTGCATAATTCATTATTATGAAGGTATAACATTGTAACTAATTATATATATGTGAATTGTGTTATTTTAATACAACCAGTAGAGAATGGGATGTAATACATTTATACATTGTGAACAATTTTGATTAGATGAAGGTATGGAATGAACAATGCAAACAAGATAATAATGGTAGGTTATCATGGTATGGTATGTCTACATTAGTCAAAGAATATCAATGTAGTGGAGATACCAATCTTACACAGAGGGAAATTGATTTAGCATATGGTTTAAAAGATTATCAGGTAAGCATATTCACTCATACTACTTAGTTTTCTTTACAATTATATTGATGCATTTGGAATTCTTTTTTCTTAATTTGAAAATTTTCCGAGTATAAATATGCTTATCAATTGACAATTCATTTTTTGTGTGTTTGACATATTGCAATTTAAAAACCACAAAAAAATGTGGTGTGATGGCCACAAATTTCGCATCAAAAGGCTGGATGAAAAGATGAAAACTTTTGATAGTGGGATAAATGCAATAATCCAGGTTAGCAATGTTTCCTATAGAGGTGACATACATCCAGAAGTCTCTGACAATCGATACTACAGGTATCTACATGATATACTTGAGTGTGACTTTAAATCCTTCAAAATTGTTGTGTTTGATGTCAAATGGTTTAGGCTATGAATCCATGAATGTGGCCCTGATAGAACTGTTATTGAGCATGATAATGGATTTACCATGGTTGATACAAGGAATGTTGAGCCAGGATTAGAGCCCTATGTTCTTCCAAGCCAATGTGAACATGTATTTTACCTAGAGGTTCCAAGTAAATCATCCTGGTCATATGTTGTTAGATATGATCTAAGAGGAAGGTCAGTAAAGTATAAGGTAGTGAAAGAAGTAGATGAAATTGAAGAAGAAGATGATGTAGAGGAGTAGGGGTTCATGTGTTAGACAAATATTTTTAATAATTTAAAGGATATGTTAATCGAGACAATATTAATTTGGATGAACTAGATGATACAGATGATGACTTGGATGAGGAAGAATATCAATTATATCAAAATGTTGAAATGTACGAGGTATCTATTTATATGTTTTTAGTTGATTTGTTCTCTTTCGTTCACCTTAAATGTTTATTTTCCTAGTTTTTATGTTTGATTGTTATTGTGTTTCTTTCAAATATATTATATTATATAGATTGGGTATGGGGGAATTGATATTATCGTCGTCATCATCAACAAACACAAAAAAATCGTCGGCGTTATCGTCGTCGTTGTCAATATTTGCATGGGTTATTATGCCAGAGAGGAAAATTGATAAATAATTTGAAAAATAAGGGATAACAATCATAAAAAAATGGAACCATATCATCATTCTGAACGAGAAGAAAGTGCAACACGACATCTTCACTTCTAGAATAATGATGATGAATGAAAAAATGAATGTATTTCATTGATGCATAATCCTTACTTATAGGCAGAGGCTAGGTTGATAAAATCAACCTCGATCATTAGATGAGGAATTGTTGGACGTAGTCAATCACAATCCCTCTTTCTATGTTAATTTAACCAAAGTTACATTCATTTACAATAAGGTGGGATTTATATACCCAACACTTGGTATGGCCTAGTGTGGACTACATTGTAAGCATGTTAGTAGAAGCCAATAGGTTCACAAAACCAACAATTTTAGTAGAAGCAATGAGATCACCATATCCACATACAATATAACCTAATAATGTGCTAAAAGGAATAAAAAAATGCACTCAAATTGAAAGAAATATGTGACAATGAATATTTCTCAAACATAATCCCCAATGGCTACATGGTCTTTGAGTATGTTGCACATTGTCCAAGCTTCTAGATATACCTACAAAAACTTGTGAATCTATTATTTTAATACTAAAATGACCATATTAGAAAACATTGTAGGGGAATCCTTAAGTCAAAAATGCATGACATTGTTTAAACCCCATTTTGCAGCAAAAGTTGTCTTATTCTACTACTTAATAATATCCTAATAATCCATTGATGAAAGAACATGTTTCCTTCCTGCAACATGGTCAGGCACCTAAACATTGAATGTGATCAAGAAAGTGTCATGGAAATAATAACCATTTAATCCCTTGACATCCACATAGACACATATCCTTTCTCTTGTTTTCTTATCCATAATTATAATAATTGTAATCCACTCTCAACCTTCTAGAAAAAAAATATTTCAATAAATAACATCTTGTCTATTTCCTCCTTCAATTTCTTCCTCACTCGAGAATACTTCTTGTAGGACTACTTCTTGATAAGTTTGAAATTTGGTTCAACCTGATTTTCCTCTCCCCTAACTCTCCTTTCATTCCATTCATATGTATAAAATCAATGGAAAAATCCTCATATTCTCTAAGCAAGGCTGAAACTTATGAAATGATATTCACATCCTAGTAATCTCACATTAACACTATGTTGGGGTTCTTTGTAGTACTATATTGTATTTCATTATCTTTTGGGATGCTTGATAGATTTACCCACCCTCATCATCCCCAACCTCCTTAACAATTGTTTTCAACCATTCCCTTAAATGTGAGGTGGTGCAACTCTCCACACTATCCTATAACCCTATAATTGTTGCTAATCACCTAACCATATATACTAATGAAATATTAATATTAATATCCTTTAAAAATATTAATATAATATAGTATATATATTTATGGTATAATGTCGTGGATTAATTTTTGATTAGAGAATTAGTTGAAAAGGGTTCTTAAAGATAATCGAGCATAGCATAGTAGGGCATTCAAGCAGAGCACAACGACATTCAAGCAAGTGGTGGTAGGTGTGGGAAGGTGGTGGCACAGAGGGGAAACAAATATGCAAGTAAGAAGTTAATTAGATTATTTTTGTTTTGTGGCATCGCATTGGTTCAAACCTTTGTGGAAGCAAATGTCTCTTAGCCAAGGGCTCAAGAAAGTCATATTTCACTCTCATATATGAAACCTTTCTTGCTTGGATAGTTATCGAAGTCTTTAAGAGTCTGGGGCCTAAACTTTTTGCAGGTTCATTATAAAAATTTAATTAAAATTTTTGAGCCTCTCTTCTCTACAAGGCCATGAATTTTCAGAGTTCATATTTCTTTTTCTGAGGGGGTCATAAGATTTATTTGAAGGACAAGAGCGAGACTCCTTGGTGGACATATACAATTTTTTTTTAAGTAAAAATAAATTGTGTATTTCCTTCTCCCATGAATGTAAGGCAACTTGAAAATATTCATTTACAGGGTTTAATCAAAGGTCAATTGCTTAGTTGACCTTTCACCCAAGCAACATAAAATTGGGGCCTCGACTCTAAGATCACATGATCTCAAAAGAATCACAAACCTTTGTGGAAGAAAATGTCTCTTATCTAAGGGCTCAAGAAAGTCATCATTGACTCTCATATCTAAAACCTTTCTTGCTTCGATAAATATTGAAATCTTTAAGAGTCTAGGGCTTAGAATTTTTGCAGGTTAATCATAAAAATCGAATTAAAAATTTTGAGACTATATTCTTTGCAAGGTCATGAATTTTCAGAGGTCATATTTCATTTTATGAGGGGGTCGTAATATTATTTGAAGGACAAGACCGAGTCTCCATGGTGTTCATTTGCAAAAAAAAATTAAAGTTAAAACTAATCATGTATTTCCTTCTCCCCTGAGCATAAGGAAGCCTAAATGTATTCATAATAGTTGCAATAACATTTTTTAGTCCATGCATTCATCAACCATTCATACATTCATCAAAACATGTCAATATCCATAAGTAATATACATCACATAAGCAACATTTAACCATCAAATAACCAACATATAAACCATGGAAACCCATCATAATATCGCCAACATAATCACTACAAATGATCATAGATCACAATAAGGAAATGTCTCATATTAAGATATGAAAATACCAACCAAGTCAAGGAATTCCATGTACCACCTGACCATAGATTGGGTTGAATCAAATATCTCTTTTAGCCAATCACCCTTGTTCCATATTCCAAGCATGAATTTGGGATATCATGGAATAAACCAAGTAAAACCAAACAAGGGCGTACAGGGGCCAAATCACCTCAACCCTCAACCGCAATGATTCCACCTACATGATTGGACACACTAATGCCAACCAGATGCTCACCTTTTGTTAAAAATATTTTCGCACGCTTATGGATGCCTGGCATTGCGCTGCCTGCGGATTCACGGCCTTGGCCTCCTGCCGAGGGCTCCTTCCCCCTGCTGAAATTGGAAATAAGAAGGGCTTCTAATTTAATTTCCCCTTAATTAAATTAGAAGTAAATTATAATTCCACATCACATGACAGCTTGTACGAGTTAGCTGAGTTATGAAGACTTAGTTAGCTTTGTTAATTCAAGTTTGGGGTCAATATGGAGACACATAGAGTTAAATCTAATTTTTAGAGGGTCCAATTACAATTTATTTAGAGTTGTAATTATTTAACTCAATTATTTGACTTAAAATCAATTTAACTAGTTCTAACTGAGAGATGAGCTAGTGATAGGTCAAGTGAATTAAATATTATTTAATTCACATGAAGTGATCAGTCAGATAACTGATAATTCACTATAAATAGTTGTTGCATGTCAGTTCTAAGGAAGGCCTAGTTGAGATTGGAGTTAAAGGGATGTAGACTATCAGTTGTATAATTAGAAAATTTTATGGGTTATGCATGAGGTCATGAGGATTCCTTGGATGAATTGCGCAATACTTTCTTGGGAATTTCCTATTTAATATGGGCTCAATTTCGTCAGAATGTGTAAGCTAGGCTGGTTAGTCAGGTGAAAGTTTTTGGTTAAGTATTGGACCAAACTTGCGAGGATCAGTGTGAGATAGTCCGAGATAGTGTAGAGGTTTCTCAGGAAGGGAAATAATTGTTTCATGTTATTGACTTAATGCAATATAAATATAGAGTCATCAATCATGAGCATCCTTGGGAATATTTTGAAGGTTCTACCTAGCAACATGGATGTGGTGGAGGAGCCTTGTATCTACATCACTATCATTATTACAAAATCAAGATGGGCTTAGGGCCTAGCACCAACAATTATGTAGAACTTATTACTCTCAGACACCTTTTACAATTTGAATTAGAACATGGATATCAACATTTGTAGATATTTGGTGATTCAAACTCATTATTAATTAGTTCAGCCAACTATATTTTTGTCATGTACATGCTTTGCGAAGCATTCTGGAGGACTTATGGCAGCTCAAATCTCATTTTTCTTCCATTTCTTGTCAACATATCTACACGGAACACAATCATCTTTCCGACTTTCTATCCAAGGAGGCCGCGGACCAGCCTAGGGGGAATTGGCACATCGAAGAGCTGAATGAACAAGGATATTTCAGATTATACCATCTGCCTTACATGGAATATCGTGAAGGAAATATATAGTCTCCTTTTTTGCTACATACTACAGTCATATTGGATCCGATTTTTCAACAGACTTTTATTATGTATTTATTTTTCATGTATATATCTAACAAAATTATGTGATGGATACTTAACAAATCCCCTCTGAGATCTTATTTTTTTGATATTTTTGGATGTGATCTTGATCACAATATTGATGCATATTCACAAGAATCTAAAACATGTAATTTTGAACTATTTTAATGAAAATTATGATTTTTCCTTGGGAAAAAAATGCAATATAAATATAGAGGGGTTTATAGATGAGGCTTTCCCCAGATAAATCTTTATGTTTTGCAATTGAAATTCTTTCTCTTTCTTGTTCATGTGATTGTGCGATCGTAATTGGTTCCGCAATTTGTGGAATTGATTCAATATTTTCTTTTAGCATATTACAAGATAAATTTAATCTATTTAGATTTTCTACATGGTATTAGAGAAGGAATCACTATATAATAGAAGAACCAAAGTTTGTTTTGAATAGGTGAATTGAATTTGCATATTTATTCTTCAAGGCCAGTAGCAGATCATGATGTATTTCTCTCGATTGAGACTCGAATATGCCCTTGAGGGTAATTCGAATTACATAGCATGGAAGTAAAATATGGAGGCGGTGTTGGAGTACAATGGACTGAATGAATTCATAGACATTGATATTCCCTAGCCCGCAGCAACAGATGCTCAACTTCTTGATGCATGGAAAAATAATGTAGCAAAGGTGAGAAAGATTCTGTTACAAAGAGTTTGAGGTCATATTGTCTCAAACCTCCATGGAAAGGAAACTCCATATGCTATGTGGAAGGCCTTAAAAGATTTGTTTCAAAATAGCAGTGACCAGAGGAAGTTGGTGTTGAAGGACAAGCTTAGAAAGATCAAGATGGAGAAGGGTGACATGATACCAAAATACTTGTAAAAGTTCACTCAATTTCAAGATGAGCTTGGAAGTGTTGGTCTGACAGTCACCCAAGATGATTTGGTGATCCTAGCACTTATAGGCCTTCCCAAGAGCTAGAATAGCTACTAGGACTCAATGAATAGGAGGGAGAAGCTATCAAATTGGGATCGATTGTGGTCTAACTTGGTACAAGAAGAGATTTGATGGAACACCAGAGATGGATCTTCATCAAAGACTGATGATGAGGATAATTGTGCCTTGGATGGAAAGGCGAAGAAAGGGAAAGGGAAGGTGTCCCATTCCAAATAGTATTCCAGTTAGGAAGGCAAGAAGCGAGAGTTGTCAAAGGTAAAATGTTTTCATTGTCATGATCTTAGACACTATGCTACAAAGTGTCCGCACAACAGGATGACAAGAAGCCCTAAGGAGGAGCAGTAGGTGAAGCACTTACTTCGCAGTTCGAGTTGGATTTCACCCTCAACGCATGCATGGTATCATCGATGATGGATTCTGTGTGGTACTTAGATAGTGGAGCTTCATTCCATATGACCGAAAAAAAGAATTATTCAGTATATTGGAGGAGAATGATCTCCAGTTACACATCGATATGGGAGATGATGGGAAGTATATCACTACCGGAATAGGTACAATTACCTTTCATAGGGAGTCAAGTACTCATCTGAAATTAAAATATGTCATGTATATTCTTGGGTTAAATAAAAATTTGGTTATGTTGCTATGTTGGAAGCCTGTTGCTATGATGTGATATTTAGCAAAGGATAGACGTTCCTTCATCACAAAGCCATGAGATAGGTGAAGAATATTTGGTTTCGGGTAAAGAACCTCTATAAATTGGATGTAGAAGATTTTTCTTCCTTGAGCATGAAAGAAAAGGAGGTGGAGAGTTGAGACATCGGTGAGTTATGGTACAAGAGATTGGGCCATCTACACCATGGCGCTTTGAAGATCATGCAACATATTTCTACAGGACTTCCAAAGGGTGCACTTGCATAGCGAGATGCATGGAAAGGGTGTACATTGGGGAAGTATACCAAATCCAATCGATAAGGAAAGCCAAGAAAAGGCGTTCCTTAAGATATTCACTTAGACGTGTGTGGACCATTCTCAACAGCTTCCACAACAAAGCATAGGTATTATGTGATTTTTGTAGATGATTTTTAACACAAGTGTTGGATTTTCTTCAGGCAGAAGAAAGATCAGACGTTCTTAAAGTTTTGTGAGTTCAAATCACTTGTCAAGAAAGATACAGGGAAGAAGGTGAAGGCTCTTAGGAGTGATAATGGTGGAGATTATGTCTCTAACGAATTCAAGAACTTTTGTGCCTCAGAAATAATTCGAAGAGAATTGATACACAACAAAATGGGGTTGCAGAAAAGAATAATAGAAATATTGTGGGAGAAGCACAAGCTATGTTACCTGATCAGGGCCTACCATTTTATATACAGAAGCATGCAACACGACAATATTTTTATAGAACAGAAGTCCTCATTGGATACTTGGGATGGGTACACTAGAGGAAGCTTTTTTAGGTAAGAGACCAAATGTAATGCATTTTAAAAAATTTGGTTCATCAATTTATTTCCATCTGACCAAAGATGCTAGGAAGAAGCTAGAGCCAACAACTGAGTTGTGGATATTTGTGGGGTACACTGATACACCTCATAACTATCGGGTGTACTTGCTAGCACACATGATGACAGTGGTAATAAGAGATGTGAAATTCGATGAAGAGAAGGCCATGCCAATTTACCTTAAGAGGGAGCTTCAATTGCATGCAGTTGATGAGCTCTTGGCTCCAAAAGAAGAACCTTAGGATGTGGAGCAGACATAGGTAGAGGAATGGAGAGTGGAAGCACCCACTCATGCAGGGTCATCCCCCAGAGATAGAAGGAAGCGCACCAGAGAGGCTGACAGGTTCTTGCTTGATGCTAGAGAGAATGTTGAAGCACCCACATCACAACGCAGGCAGAGAAGATACCTAAAGAGGTACACTAGCTACATGGCTCATATGAGAGAATATGTAGTGATAGAGTTGTCCTCTTTTGAGGAAGCAGTGCAAATATTTTGGGTTGATGCCATGGTTGAGGAGTATGACTCCATTATCAGAAATAGTGCATGGGAATTTGTCCCAAGACCAAAGGGGAAGTCAATTGTAGGATCCAGGTGGATCTACAAGGTGAATCATGGAGCATATGGGAGTGTGGAGAAACACAAGGCCATGTTTGTGGCGAGAGGCTTATCTCAGGTGGAGGGAATTGATTATGATGATACCTTTGCATCAGTCACAAGGTACTCATCAATCAGATCCATCCTTATACTTTCAGTGTAGATGGGATGGCATATAAATCACATGGATGTAAATATAACCTTCCTCAATGGGGTGATTGAGGAAGCGATGTACGTTGAGCAGTAGAAAGGTTTTGAGACCTTCGACAGAGAGTCTGTTAGGTCCCTATAATACTAGTGTATCCCCTTATTGTTATTGTTAGTATAGCCCCCGTTAGACTCCTATACCAATAGGTGTCATTTTTCATGATTGCCTTGATTGAACTATGTGGAAAGTGTTCAAACCTTTGTCTTGGACAAAGGTGTTCCATATTCTTGAAAAAACCAAAAAATCAAAAAATTTAAAAAAATGTAAAAGAGGAAGTACCCTAAAAGAAAAATCAAAGGGTAAAAATAATAAAATTGGTCAAAAAATAGACGAAATGAACCTCGCACAAAAATCGACCAAGGAAAGTGTGCAAATCCAAATGCCACCGCTTATTTCATTTTTGTTATAAAACAATTGTGTAAGTTTTGTTAAAATTTGCTACAATTCATGAATAAGTCAAATCGTTTAACCTGTTTAAACTTGACTCATTCATGTTTCAATTTCATGTTGTAGAATAGAGAATAAATATTTGACCAAACAGTTTAATCTTGGCAGATAAGTAGATAGGTAGAGTTAATAAAAGGTGCTCAACAGTTTAATCTGAGCCCTTGGATGCAATAAGTGTAGAATTAGATAGATTTGCCTTGTAAAAGAAAAGAAGATTGAAAAGGGTTTGCAAGTCTAAATGCACCCTAATAAAGAAGAGAAAATGGTAGTGTTAAGTAGATAGGGTAGGTAGATGGTGCTGCAAAGTGTTATCTGATGAATGATGCTGCTACATGTTTTTGATCCTTTACTTCATCACAAGTACTAAAGCAGGAAATACACTGGAAAATCACAGCAAGCAAAGTCAAACTCATTAACTTCCCTCATCACTTTCCCCTCAAAAGTTTTACTAATTTCCCCCAAAGTACTAAGGTTTTTTGAGATCAAAGGGGCTCAAGGCATTTCCTTGACTTCTGGAGGGACCGGACCCTCGGCCTAATGATCAAAAAGACCTAAGTACTTGAGATAATTCATCATTATAATCATCCATATTTAACCTTGACCTAAGTAAAATCCTATTTTACTTAGGAAACTCATGCAAAATTCCATAAAAATCCCTCAAGAGAACTTGCTATTCTAAGTTTAAGTGTTGAAGATAAGATATTGCAATTTACTTCAAAAGTTTTCACTTTCTTAGATGTGCAAAAATATTTTGAGTTTCCTTGTCCTTTGCCATATTTACATTTAACTCTATTTTTACTAAATCCCTAGTAAAATACCCCATCCTAAGTATATAACTCCCTTTTTATAAATAACCCAAAAACCCCTCTATTATATAGTTTAACCAAAGTAATTATTTCCCCGTGCATTTAAAAGAAAACCCACTATATAAGCCCTTTGGTTAAATTATACCTTTATACAATAATCCCGCCCCTATGGTGAATTAATTGTATTAATTAATTTATCATATAATAAAAATATATATGAAAAAATCAAACTTTAGACATACAATATGTATGTTTAAACCCAAAAATACAAAACCCGAAGTTTTATTTTCTAAACTAAACTTGGGAAAACCCCGTGCCAACATGGCTCATCCACCTGGCATCTAACGCAGCCTTTTAACACCCGCACCCAGCAAAACCCCGCCACGACTCCCTTTTCATTATAAATACGGGATTAGTTAATTATCCGAATTAACTAATAACCTTACCCTCCGCCTATTAGACGCCTCCCAGGGTGATTAGATTAAAATTTAAATGTTTTAAAACCCGACGGGCCCACACCTGAATCCTCCGCTTATTCCCCCATCACTTCAACCGTCGGATCAACCCTCTGCAGATCAACGATCCACGTGAACCCCGCTACCCATCCTTTGTAAGAACTTTAACGAGCGGGAAACAGGTGGTATTTGAATAGTTCACCTTCCACGTGGCGATCACTTTGTGGAATCGCTGCCCTCCCGACTAATACCACCCTCGACCAAAAGCGGTGCGGGGACTTACCGCTTACCACTTACCGCCCGACCTTCGCTCACGTCAGCCCGTACGTCGATGACGTCACTCCTCGGAAAACTAAAAAACCCTTTTAACTTGTAAATAAAGCCATTTTTCGTGTTTTTCCCGTTATTTTCGTTATTGAAAGCGACTGTGCTCTCTGCTACGGTTTTCAAATTTTCATTGAAATCCACTGTTCCATTCGATTTCGCTCCAAGATTCCGCTGCACCTGTGTTCAAGTACCCTCCTGCCATCGCCTGATACCTGTTAAAAGTCAGTTTGCCTCCAAGAACAGGTATTTATCCTATTTCGCCCCGAACTGCAAGTAAAACTCTGTTTTCTTTGTTTTTCGCTGGATTAGTGATTAAATGTTATCGCTAAGTCATTCCCTGAGGTTTAAAACTGTGAATTGTTCCCTTGAAACTGCAATTGTGCTAATTTCCTTCATTTAAACTGAAATCGTACCCGGTCCGTGAAGAAAACCCAGAAACTGCCATTTTGAACACACAAGAACCTAAATGGGAGTTCCTATAGCCTTGAATAATGCTCCATTTTGAACCTGGTTAAAACCTCACTCCCTTGTCCATTGGGGAATTGCTTGAAAAATCTACTTAGTTGTCCCCTCAAGAGGTGACCAGAAGATCACATCCTTGGATAAACAGTCTTAATACTAGTCATAAGACTTGTTTACTCCAATATTGTTATCAAATCTATTCAAACAGAGGTTAGGAAGCATAACAGCTAAAGAGTATCAGTGGTTAAAGTGTATCAGGTAAAAGTCAGTGAAAGTTAAAATGAAGTTATAGAGCAGTCAAAGGTAAACAGTAAAAGTAAATACAGAAGGCAGTAAAATGGTAAAAAGAGATGAGAATAATTTCACCAATAGTGAGGTTTGTCTAAAGTGAAAGTAAAACAGTCAAAAGAGCAAGAAAGTAAAAAGATGAAAAAACATAACAAGAAGGAACATTTTTGCAGAAATTGCATGTTTTAGTCATTATTTTTCATAAACTATTGTGACCAACACAAGATGAATTTTTAAAAACTGAAGGAGGTTTATGTTCTTAAGAGGTCCATTTACAAAAACCTCTCTCACGTTTCTAACAACCATTATGGTTTTGGAAATATTAAACAATGTTGGAAAGCACTTTTTGCAGAAAATTCCAGTTTAAGCCATCATTTTGCAGAGAGGATTGTGGCCAATAAAAAATACTTCATACAAAAAAGAAGGAATTTTTTGTTCCTAAGAGACCCATCTACAAAAACCTATCTCAGTTTTTTCACAGTGGTTTTATAATGAGAGATACATGCGCATCTTTACAGGCCATTTTTCAGACTCTGTAAAACTCTGTTTTACGCATATTTTTTACAGAGAATATTATGCACAGATGGAGAGGAATTTTGGGAAACGGAAAGAGGTTTATCTCACCAACATATTAATCCACAATAACCTCTTTCACTTTTTATATATCTATTACGGATTGAGAAATAAGAAGATATCATTGGACCCTAAGTTTGCAGAATTGTTGGAGCAGATTGCACAAAGAAAGGAAGCAGTTAGTGACTTGGATGCCTCATCATCAACTAAGAGTTGGATCAAATTCGAATTATCCTCTTTTTCATCACCTATCCATACAAAATAGTGCCAAATAGATGCATTAGTTTGAGTTTCCTTTAATTAAGTTCTATTTATGTAAATAGTTGGAGA
>JAXQQM020080927.1:0-16950 GCA_034641835.2 Pinus albicaulis | reverse complement strand
CATAAGATAATATTACAATTTATTGTCCAATTTAATTAACTGAAAATTAAATAAGACACTACACCAATTTAATTAATTATATTGGCCTTTACACTAATGTATCGCTAGGACCTGTTGTTCCCACACTAGTGTGTGTGCTACAATTTCTTTTTGGACTTCAACAAATCATACGTTGAGGGAATGCCAATGCACCACAATTTAACTATATATATATATATGTATGTATATGAGAATACAATAGAAAATGAGAACTCTTCTAAAATCATGTGAGGAACAGCGTGAAGGATTAATTAAATGTAGAAATGAAAAGTATCTCAACAAGCTGTTGTGAATTAAATACATACAAAGGGAATATATTGGAAATCCCTTTTGTACCAGTTACTTAATTTAGGATCAAACGCATTAAAAACTCTCCTAATAAATGCTAAAAAGGATGAATGGATTGATATTCTTAATCTGGTGGGAAAGGAGATGTCTATCAATTGTCATTTCAAGAGATTTGTGAACTATGCAAGAACATATCAAGAGGAAAAACAAAGTATGTAAGATCCCCTCAAGGTCCATTTATGGAAAGAGTAAGTAAGTCGACATTAGGATTGGTAAGTCAAACTGAACTTAACAATTTGCTAAACATCCTTGGTAATTTAAATGAAAAAATTGACATGCTAAGAATGCAAAACAAATAAAAAGTTGAGAATGCTACTTCATTTATATTTTCCCCTAAATGTAGAAAGAAACATGCTTTTCATTAATGTCCACTTGATAACATTAAAATTTGTGACATCTATGCATAATCACATACTACTAAAGATTGTCCATCACTACCAGGGTTAAAGGCAGTTTACCAAGAAGAAAATCAAACACTAGAACAATATTGTTATGTAGCTCCAAGAAGACCAGGGCAACCTCATCAACCTTGTATGATGCAAGATCTCAATTCTCAATATCAGGGTTATGCACAACAATCTAAAAGTAATTGGAAAAAACCCTTGCCTTGGCAACCTTGGTAATCTCAATCCCAACCTCAAAACCCACCTTGGGAACCTTGGTCATCTCAATCCCAACCTCAAAACCAATCTTGGTAACAAAGTTGGCAAAGGCCATACAAAGGAAATCCACCATATCCTCAATTTTCCCCTCTCTATCCTCAATACCATCATCAATGTTATTCATACCATTCGCCTCCACCACAACATCAATATCACCCTCATTTGACCTCAATTCAACCTTTCCCACACTACAAGAAAAAAGGACATTGGTGAGGGCGAAAATGGTCATGATAAGCTCATTGGTGAGGGTCAGATCTTTCATCACCAAAAATTGAAGGAACGTCACCAAAGGTGGCGTCCTGCCAAAATATAAGTGTTGTGGTGACATTCAAGGTTCATCACCAATAATGATTTATAGTGACGGATAGTGATCGTCACCATTTCATATGAGCAATGGTGACAGACAATAGCCTCCGTCACCAAAAAATTGAACGTCACCAAAGGTGGCGTCACCGAAAGTATGTGTTGTGGTGACATTCAAGGTCCGTCACGAATATTGATTATAATGACGAATAGTGACCGTCACCATTTCATATGAACAGCAACGATTTTTTGTGATGGACCTTTCATGGCCGTCACTATTGGTGCATATATATGGCGACGTTCATTGACCGTCACCATAAACACATTGGTGACATCAAGGTCCATCACGAATAATGACTATAATGACAAACAGTGACCCTCACCATTTCATAT
Organism: Pinus albicaulis; assembly: GCA_034641835.2. Taxonomy (NCBI): domain Eukaryota; kingdom Viridiplantae; phylum Streptophyta; class Pinopsida; order Pinales; family Pinaceae; genus Pinus; species Pinus albicaulis. The sequence goes on along the minus strand of JAXQQM020080927.1, from coordinate 15,205 downwards.
AAACAACAACGATTTATGGTGATGGACCTTTAATGGTCGTCACTATTGATGCGTATATATGGTGGCGTTCGTTGACTGTCACCATTTCATATTTTGGTGAGGGTCGAAAAATGTGACCATAAGCTCATTGGTGATGGTCAAAAGAGCATCCGTCACCAAAAACTGATTGTCGTCATTCCTTATGAATATCAGGGCACGATGGAATTGAACCACCAACCTCCTGCTTGTAAAGCAGGTGCTCTTCCATTGAGCTAGCACCCTTTAAAGAATTAGCATTTAAACTAGCAATTTCCCCTAAAGGTGCAAAGATACACCAAAGGAATAGAAAATCTAGGAAAATCAAAAGTTGCTAGAAATAATATGTTCAATATACATAATAAAAAGACAATAAGAATAAATTTTGATATAATCTAACAAAGCATGTCCTACGTAGGAGAATAACTGGAAAGCACAACTAGAAATTTGAATCACAACATAACAATATAAAAGAACATGTAATAGGAAAGGAACAACTCCACAGTTTGAGAAATATGAACAATCCATGGGCTTGTTCTTATATATTGATATAGATAATGAAATAGAAATCTAGATTTATGAAATTCAAGTATCACACAAGAATGTCTTGAACAAATATCAATATGTAAAATAGTATTTTTTTGCATTTGGATTTACCTTGCAGAACCTCAGGAAAAAGTTCCATGGAAACGACCAATAAACATAACAACATGGACCTTAAACATAAAAACATGGACCTCAGGAGCAATTGTGTAGGGGATAAAATATGAAGGTAAAGCACTAGAGAAGTATTCAAAGCAAATGATGAAAAGCGTATCTAGAAAGAACTAAGAAGCCTCTGAAGTAAACCATGCATTTATCATCGTGACTAGTACACTTGCAAAAAAAATATTAGAATAAATTATGAACTATTCCACCAAAAAACAATGAATTTTTCCACTAAAATACAGTTTCAAATTAATCACTAGCATGATGCTAACTTCTCTGCAAAAATAGGGAAGTTTCAAGACAATGTATAATAGCTTGCATGGAAATCGTGTTGATAAAACCTTCCAAGGAATAAGACCACAGTAGTCAACAAGAGTGCCATCATACTTAATATTATCAAAGAGTGTTCAATAGAAAAAGTGAATTGACGGACCTTCAGGACATAATGTTCCAAATTTTTGCAAATAAATTGGAACATTAATTTTTTCTCATATTATCTAGGAGATAAATAAAATGGGTAAGGAGACCCATTTGCATAAATGAAATTCCACATGAAGTGGGAAGGGATCCATGGAGTAGCCATTTTTGCACCTCCTAGTATGAAAAGGGGGCAAACACATGAGGATGAAGTCATGTTTACCAAGTCAACAGTGCATCACAAGAGGGTGTAGCTTGCTTGGGAAGCCAATGCAGTTAGAAAGGGAGGAAACTTCTAGAGAAAGGAAACCCTAATAGGGTGGTGTCCATGGCATAGAGACATCATTTGCATATAAGGAGGATGAGGCAGCCATAGAGAGAATTATTGAAGATTTGGACTTTGATTCTATTTGCAATCTCCAACTTTTCAACTGAATTGCAATGCCTTTGGCACGAGGGATTCCTGTTTAGGAGTTCCTCTCTTCTCTTGAGTAGCTCAAGAAGGATTGCTCTTCATTTCTCCATATTGAGGCATTTGGCCATAGCCACTTCTTCATCTACAATGTAGTCATTGGGTTGTGTTGCAGGTGTTGTTGTGGAGGAGATTCCACAACACCATTCCTTGGATCATTTCTCATCGAAGGGAGTTCCTATCCTTCGGGAGGATCAACAAGGAGGGTTTCTACAGCTGATTTGCATATTTTGGCAAAAGGCCAAGCTTCTCCCACCTTCATCAGCGCAGTCCCTTCCATATACTGTGTTATCTCAGAGTTTGTCTATAGTGGGGGTTTGATCCACCATTTTGGAGGTAGAGATTTCTTGGGCCGGGATCAGACTTGCACTCAAGGATTCCATTGGAGGAGGTTGTTTCAGTTTGCAGGCCATATTCATTCTCCTCCTTCTATTGTATATTTTGAGTTTCTGCAGCTACCCAACAACTCCAGCATTATTTTATTTTCGTATTTTGTACATGTATTGTAGCCAATCCTTCGAAGGATTGTGTATTAGTGTTATAGTAGTGTTTTCAGGGTTTGAGAGCGTGCTCCCCCTCATTTCTTGAGCTATTATTGTAATATCATTTTATTACCATTTTACATGTTGCTGTGTCTCCATGTTACTACATATTCATAGCTGGGGATTCACTTGTGTAGCTGTGACTATTGTACTTCTACCTTGAGGATTGCTATTGTTCATCTTGAGCATCATTTCCCTCAAGATTTTGTATACATTTGCAGCTAATATTATTTCAATAAGATGGCTATGAGTTCTCCGGCATTTTCAGAAGCTTGAGCAAGTTACTCTTCATGCTTATGTTTTGTATATTGTTGTAGCTCATTTCCTTGAGCAAGATCTTCCTAAAGGAAGAAGTATTTACATAGCTATAGGCAAAGTCTGAGCAAGGGCTAGGAAGCCTCTGGTTCTCACCCTCTCTTTAGAGGTGAAATAACTAGTAAAAGCCCTCTTAGTCCATATCTGACATAACTTTGTTAATATTTCTGACAAAGGAACATTTCAGTGGAGAAAATTCTGTTGATTCCTGATTTGAGACATTACAGTGGTATTAGAGCATCTTTCTTGGCTCAGCCTATGGCCTTCAAGCCCAAGAAAGAAGAAATCAAGATGATGAAGAGGATGAGCTTGTTCTCATCAGTTTTTAGATCTGGAAAGAACCTCTCCAAAGGGGTTGAGGAGAAAGAAAAAAGAGAGGAGGAAGGACCCTGCACTTCCTATTCTAATCAAGAAGGAGACAAAATTTTGAGCAAGAAGAAGACTCCATTTTCTAATGGAGGAAAGGGGGATAAGCTTACAATGCTTCTTCCTAAATCTGCACCAAGCATTCATGGAGATCTCAAGGAGATTAGGATGGAGTCAGATGAATAATCCCCAAGAGGGTTTGATCCTGAAGCAGACTCTAGATTTGTACATATCGGGTGTGAGCATTCAGCCACACACTATGAGGGTCAGCGCAGTCAGCGGAGTCATAGTCCCAGTAGTCCCATAAGGGAGGTGGAAGAAGAAGAAGTGACAAAGGAGAGAAGGCAACATGGTAGATCTTATCTATCACATTTTTATGGTTCACTTGCCGGTTCAGCCAAAGCTTGGGTAGAGGAATTAGACACCTTTTTGCAGCAGCACTAAATTCTGGAAAGTCAAGCTACGAGAGTTGCAGCGCTACATATGAGAGGTAAGGCCTATGATTGGTGGATCTTTGAATCCTTTCCTTTGAAGAATAATGGAATTACATCTTATGCAAATTTCACTAAGGCATTAGTGAAGAGATTTGATGGGAGGATTCTTGAGACACACATGATGGGTTTGCACAAAGAAGACCAAACAAAACCCTTGCATGAAAACACAATGCCTCTTCAGAAAAAAATAGAGGAGGCCAAAAATCTGAACCAAAACTTGCAGAAGAAGGAACTTTCATCTCACATCTTGGAGTAAGGGAGCATGTGGTTCTCTTTTCCAAAGGAGGATCGAATCATTGAGAGGTTTCCCACTCATGTTGCAGATATTGAGGGCAACAACACTGTTAGATTTGGGGTTGATCTAGCACCTCATGCAAAGGGAAGAGGAGCTCTTGCTCCACATAGAGGGATGCTTGCATCTTTGCAAGGAAGTCCCCAGGATATCATCTATGGAGATCAAGGCACATCTCATGTTTTACATGTGCCATTGTTGAGGAGGTGCGAAACCTTGGAGACACAAGGAGGAAGTAGGAAGAAGGCCCAACATCATGAGATGAGGAGTACACATCCCTATTCATCTATAGAGGTTGATGCACCTAAGGAGGTGATTGGATTATGCAGTGGAAGCACGGAGGGTTATCTCCATTCATCTATTCAGTCATCTCTTGATAATGATGTCTCATTGCATGGAGACATTTTGCAGGAAGATCCTCAAGATCTCATGTGGGGAGATCAAGGCACAATTCATGTGCCACTATTGGAGAGGTGTGAAGCCATGGAGTCACAAGGAGGAGATGGGGAGAATAAACAGTAGCATCGGTTGGGGAGTACTCACCCATATCCATTTTTGGAGGTTATTACACCAAGGAGGGAGGCTGGATTACGCAGTCAAGGCATGGACATTAGTGTTCATCCATATGTTCAGTCTTCTCTTGATGGAGATGTCTCACCACATGGATGCATTTCACGCAGGGAGCCACTAGTTCAACAGAGGAGGATGGTTGATTCACATTTGGAGGCACCACTCTTTGATTCTATAGAGGTGGGAGCCTTGGGAGAGCTTGAGACAGCAGTGGGAGTTTTGGATAGACTCATGATGGAGGGATACATTTCCTCAACCTCATATACACCTACTCTCATTGCAGATTTTGCGGTGTGGCAGAAGCAGCATAGGAAGGATAGCAACCTTCCAATTTGTAACTTGGGCATAGAAGATGTCAAGGAGGAAGACAACCATATGAAATATGATCTTCATGAGGAGCTACCTGCACTGTCATTATGGAGGATAGATCAACATTGGAACTCCCGACTATTGGTGGGATATTCCACTGATTCTTTCACCTACAGGACATCTGATGATCAGCATGGGAGGGGATGCACCAGCCATATGGAGATGGGGGAATCATCACAGCCAACCCTTTTTCCTTTATGGATGAGAGGAGATTCATCTATGAGTCCCTCAAATGATATGAGCAGAGAACATGGTAAGGGTGTACATTATTTTCCGCATGATCATTTGTATGATACATGTATGCATCCCTTAACCATACACATGCAGGAGAATGCTGCAAGGAGGAGCATACATTTTGCTAGACCTAATGGTTTAGTAAGGGCCATAAGCATGGCTAATGGCCATTATCTTGGAAGATTTGGGGAGGATATAGATCATGGAACCTGTTTGCGTTGAAAAAATATTATCGTTTGAATTACGGTGATTTGTAGTTTTACTAAAAGTTCAATTGTCAATCCGAGGTTCGTAGACTTACAAGACACATGCACTATATATGCAGGACTGAAGTGGAACTAATTTAATCTAAATTACTGAAATCAAATTAATCTAGAAAGGCATTGAAACACTAACTAGGAAAGCAGGAAATTGCATAAAGGAAAAGCAATACAACATGTGAAGAATTGAATGACAAAAAACATATGTGAGCTCACAACAATAAAGCTATCTCAAATTATATTACAAGAATCAAATTACAAATCATGAAAGCATAACAATAAAAGAATATGAATTCAAAACTAAGAATCCCCTTCTCCTAATTACAAAACTATTTCTCCAAACTTAAAACTCTATTTCTCCATTATTATCAAAATGAAGAGAGAGCACTCTCTTATATACATGAGGAAGATAACCATCTCATAATTACATATCCAATATTCTCTCAAGCACTCTCAACTAATTTCCCATTATTACAAGATATTATCCCTTTGAATCCTCCACACATCTCTCACATATCTTGGATAAGATATGCCAACCAAATCCTCCATGATCCTCTCCTTAGGAATAGACTTGAATAATTATCTCCTTAATATGGTGGAGGAGATATTTGAAACGTATCTTGGAATTAATCCTTCACATATTTCCTACACATTACAAAGCTCACATATTCTTGAGATTTATATAAAAAATATGTATATTTTCTAATATTTAATCATAAATTCACTTATAATACAAAAATGAATAAAATGGAAAATAAGAAGGTGAAACCCAAATGTATTTATGAAAATGATATGATAAAAGGTTAATGGAATGATGAAATGTAAGGAATAGTGAAGGAAAAGGTGGATAAAAATATGACATTTCTGAGTCCCAACATCCTCCCCAACTGAACTTGTTGCATGTCCTCATGCAACCATGCATGAGTCTCTTTAAGAACATTTGGCATCTTGAACTTTGGCTTTACATGATGATGTCTTTTAATAATGAATGTTTCCAGGATATGTGAAAGACATGAGTAACAACTTACATTTTCTTATGGTTGGTTCTTGTGTGACAACCATGAATACAAAGAATGTTGGTTCTTGTGTTAACAACATTCATTTCGTTTTTTGTTCTCTTTTCTTTTGGTTGGTTCTCATGAATACAAAGAATGTTGGTTCTTGTGTTAACAACATTCATTTCGTTTTATGTTCTCTTGCTGCAATAATAATGTAAACATTCACTGGAAATCATAATGTGCATAAGAAATCCCTTTTGTAATATTAATGAAGCATGCCAATATGTATTTTAGTGCGTATGAAGCAAAGTGCAACAACGTATCGTTGGAAAAGAAATGTTGGTGAATGGTAAATGAGGAAAAAAATGGAGTGATAGTAGTGAAGAAATGGAATCATGGTAGTGAATATGTAGCGAATATAGTTCCCCCTCCCCAACTGAATTGGTTGCAACTTGACATGGCTCATGAAAGGAAATGTAGCATGGTGAGGGAATTTTCCAAAATATTCAAGTTAGCATATAAGGAATTACATAATTAAAGATTAGAAAACAACATACCTCTACTTACCCAAGAATGATGAACTATGCAATAGGAATGTAGTTGCTACTGCTGCTGCTGGATCAGTAAAATGTGACTGATGTTTTTGTAACTGGATCCTGAGAAATGAAGGAATCTGAACTGCTGATGCTGAATCATGGAAAAGATAAAGGCTGAAAGTGGAACTGTGGTACTCTCGTCGATCAGAACTCATGCTGTGGTAACTGCTGAGGGAGTCGTGAAAAAGTGTATAGTCTTCACCCACTACAAAACTAATGGTACAAGTCTAATCATGCGAAAGAATGTGTCGGTGTCGAGCATGAAAAGAGATCATTGGATTACCAGCCATTGATGCATGCCGTTAACCAATGCGAGGCAAACTCACCATTGATGTCAATGAGTGCCAAGGTACCCGGGTACATCTTGCGAAATGCGAATAAAGGGGTTGACGTCGAGCCATTTGCAAGATCTGACGATCAAGGGACATTGATGTATTCCCATGATTGTCAGTGAGAGAACTTGCCATTAAGGCATGCAAGTCTCAAGGTACTCAAAAGGAACTCTAGTCTATTTCCCAGATAAGGTGCTGATGTCGATGGGGCAAGACTTGTTGAAAGGTGGGCCTTAAGGAATCCCACATCAGTCAACGCGAGTTTGTACAAAGAGATTTGGTAGGACTATAAATGGAAAGAACTCACGGACAAGCAGTGTGGATCAACATGGTGAGGAAAACAAGGCAATGTAATCATGGAAAGGGAATGAGTTTTATTCAGAAGGCAAACTAGAAGGCAATAAACTGAAAAGGATAAAGGAATGTATGCGATTCAGAAAAATAGGCGTGCATGAAGTCGTGAAAGATAAGGAAATGGAAGATGGGCTGCAACATAGGAATGATTTAGGCACTTGGAAGGAAAAATTTGAGTAATCATGTCATGATGCAAAAGGGTTTTGTGTAATGGTAAATGTCGCGACATGATGCATGTGATCTCTAGAGATCTCGCCTTCATGATTGTCTTCAATACCTGCATAAAAATTTCCGCCTTTGTGTGTGATCCCCATCGATCATTCCTGTATGAAGTGACTCAAAAACAAATTAGCTCATTTTCAAGAATTTATGAAATGTCCATTTTTTTTAAATTATTTTTCGAAGTTACACTAATTGTGGATGAAAAACAAATTAGCTCATTTTCAAGAATTTATGAAATGTCCATTTTTTTTAAATTATTTTTCGAAGTTACACTAATTGTGGATGAAAAGGGTGTCGCATCGTAATGTTGAGCTTTCTGCATAAGCTTCTCTTTGACCTACACATGACACCAATCTCATTTCACTTGTTAGTATATGCTTCCTAACGTTTACCCACAAATTTAAAATAAATGATAAAATCCAACATATTTTTATTTCCCCCCCCCCAACTATAATTATTGCATGTCCTCATGCAATGTAATAATTGTTTGTGTAATATTTTTTTCAAAATGTTTTTATTGGTTTGCAGGAAAATTGATTTAAAACATTTGAAAAAGTTTTTGTATTTGTTAGGGAATAAGTAGTTGGTTTATGAATGACTGTGGGCAATTTTTTTTTTTTTTTTTTTTTTATTTATTTTTTAAATAACAAATTAAAAAACAAAAGTTTTTAATTTATTATTTATGTTGATTTTTTTTTTTTTTTTTCAAAAATGTTGTTCTATAATAAGATGCAAGTTTTTATGAGCAAGAAAAAGGCATAAAATCTACCTTTATTCCTTTTAATCTCTTCTCCAAATATAGACTAGAAAACAAAACTGACCCGTTCATATATCAAGACATTCAAAATTGAAGAAATTAACAATAACCATCTATCCCTAAACGGCCTCAGAAGTCTGCTCAAGGCCAAAACTAAGGAGACAATATTCTTGACATGCAACTTCAAAACCAACTAGTCCAGCCTTGGTAAGCCCCAATTTGGGATAAGAAAAAAATTCAACATAATTTAACTAGCCTCAGATAGAGGGTACTCAAAAACGACATCCTTTCCACAGAGTTTTCTGTAAACTCCCCCAAAGGTCTCCAACTTGTACTCTGTGTTATTGCGCTCCTTAGGATCCAGATAGATCTCCATTATCTTGGAACCATAAACACGATATCTAACTCGCTTCCCAACAATTTCTGCAGGATAAACCAAGTCTTCCAAAATTGCCTCATGAACTACTGTCAATGTACGACTGCGAGGTCTAACAGCAGCTGAACCTTTCTTTGGTGGCCTCATTATTCTCTTTGTTGCAATCAAAACTACATCATTTCCACTAAACTTCTTTTTTATCTCCCGCACAAGCCTAACATGGATCTTGCGAAAAGCCTTTCTCAAGCGGTATGGAACGTGAACAACAACTGCCTTACGGTTTCCAGAGACGTCGTATTGACTGGTAGAGTTGATAAACAAATCTTTCAATTCACTGTTAAGCTCCCGATTGGTGCTCTCCAGATCAAATAAAGCCTGAGCCACCGACTCCTCAAATTCATTGGGCTCGGCATTTTTTTCCTTCTGGATTTTCCTTCTTCCAGTGTACATGATTGCAAAAGCTTGCCAGATGCTATACACCTCCTCCCTCGCTCTCGTGCCGAAGCCCTTCCGAACACACCTCAGAACAGAAAAGGAAGGGAAAAGACTTTGAATACCAACCCAAAACCCTAATATTAGGGTTTCAGCGGATTCCAAAACTTTATCTATAAGAATTAAGGATGACAGACCATGCCTGCTCACACACACGTCGGATTTGTTTGATTAGAGTGCTTCTGTCAGGGTCATCTAGGCCTTTGAGATCCGCCACCGGAATTTCCTCAGATAAAGACGCCTGAGAGATATGGGGGCGTTCATGGAGAGGCAAAATATATTTCTCCTGCACTTCGATATGTTTCACTCCACTGGAGAGGTGCTTTTCAATATCATTGAGCTCATCGATACTATGAGATTTTCTTTCTGTCTGACACTCTGCATATTTTCCATCATCCTAGTCATTTACCTCAACGTGGAATTGTCTGACTGTAAGATCTCGAATATCAAGGGCCAAATTTTCGTTAGTGATCCAAATTGAATTTGATGGTTGAACGTGTCATCTAGTCAGAACCATATGGGCGTCAAATTTGGGTGTTGATCCGGTTTCTAATTTGAGGTAAGGGAAACTGCTTCCTGCAAATGTGATAACAAGCGAATCTTTCCTCCATATTTTCTGAACAGAAAATCTGATTATAATTAATTCTACACGCTTATATTCATCTTTTGTAAATTCTGCCTCATAATAGTCAAAATTGCCGACATGGTGATGGAGAGCTGCATGGTGAGGTAGCTTTGAGCAGTCTAATGCAGTGAATCGTTTCACAAATCGAGTACCAGAGCTCACGCTGTCCACCGGATCACTTGTCAAGACTTTTTCCGTGCATATCCACGCTGGTGATCATGCTGCTGCAAGATATCCACGCTGGTGATCGGCCTTATACGTTTGTCTTTGCGTGTTTGTTTGTTTGTTTTTGTTTTTGTTTTTTTTTTTTTCAATTTTAGTTTGTTTTATTCGATTGTTTGATTATTAATTGTTTTTGTTTTGTTATTTGTTTTTATTTTGTTGTTTTAATTTTTTTATTTTTTTTTATTAAAATTGTTTTGTGTTGTTTTTATTTTCATGAATGTTTTATTTTATTTTTTAAATTTAAAAAAAATGAAATTGTATCCTATCTTAAAAATTGTTAGTTTTCAAAATCAGAATTTTTATTTTTTTATTTTTTATTATTAAAAGTTAAAAAATGAAGTATCTATCTTTAAAAAAAACAAAAATGAGTTAGTTTCTTCTTCTTTTTTTTAATTTTTTTTTAATCAAAGAAACTAAAATTTAAAATTTAGAAAAGAAACTAAAATTTATCTAGACTTGATTTTTTTTTTTTTTAAACAAATGGACACAATGATTTGCATATTGAAAGATGTTTTTAATGAAGCATATTGCAAAACATTTATTTATTCCTGAAATTAGTCTAAATCATCCCTATTTTCTTATCCTCGCGATCGCACTAAGCGCGGAGGAGAGCATACTTATTCTAGGTAAAAGCAAAACTGAAAATGAAAGTAAAAACTAAAAATGAAAGCCTACCTACTCTATACTAATTAGAAAAAAAAAAAATAGTTACGTGTAATTAAACTTCCAATGAAGCCATTCACGTAGCAGTAACAACAATATATCCAGTAGAAATTGTTCAAATGAAAAATGAAAATATTCGAGAGTGAATGAGTCTTGTTGGTGAAACTGCAAATCAACTAAATAAAAATAAAAAGATGAATCTAATCTAGTACTTACCTGGAACCATTGTTCGATAAAGCTTTGATAAGCACAGTTTTTCTCACTCAGATCATGTTGTAACTCCTGTTCTTCTTCTCCGATCTGCTGTTCTTCTTCCTCGATCTCCTGTTCGAATGATTGTTCGCCATCAGATATGCAGGATTCTTTAGATGTTGAATCTTCGTTTGTTTCTTGGGGAGTAGTTGAACCTTTAAGTCTTGTCAAGATCTTCTCTTCCAAGGAAGAAGAGATCCCTTCTTCTGCTAGGATCTGAGTGAGTAGTTCCAAGCTGAAACTCATTGTTAAACCATGTTGAAAAAGGAATTCGTACAAACTAAAAATAGAGTGCTAATAATTGTCGGAGTTTTTAATCCTCTTACAAGGCTATAGTTCATAAAAACTCTTTCAAATCAGCACACTAAAAATTAAAAACAAAGACCACAGAAATAATTTTGAATTCAATACTCAATTAAACCCTCTTACAAGGACTCTTCATTAATTTAGCAATTGAATTCTTCAATTATAACCATGAACCATGAATTCATCAAACACTCTTCACAGTTGCGGAAATCAAACACACTTGCAGAAATTGAAATTCACACTTGCATAAATGTAAACACACCCTACATGCCCTGATCCATAAGAGGTCGAGCCCGTTACGGTATCTCGAATGCGATGCGTAGGCTGTTCCCCACGTCTTACCGCCTTAACACCTCGGAGTTAGGAACATGTCTAAACACACTTGCATGAAAAATCAAACTAAACTTCAATCCATCGTGCCTCCCCGGCAACGGCGCCAAAATGTTTGGGTGAAAATATTATCGTTTAATTCTGTTGTAGTACTTGCCCAACTATTTAATTTGTCAATCCGAGGTTCGTAGGCTTACGAGGCACATGCACTATATATGCAGGACTGAAGTGGAACTAATTTAATCTAAATTACTGGAATCAAATTACTCTAGGAAGGCATTGAAACGCTAACTAGGAAAGCAGGAAATTGCATAAAGGAAAAGCAATACAACATGTGAAGAATTGAATGACAAACAACATATGTGAGCTCACAACAATAAAGCTATCTCAAATTATATTACAAGAATCAAATTACAATTCATGAAAACATAACAAAGAATATGAATCAAAGCTAAGAATTCCCTTCTCCTAATTACAAAACTATTTCTCCAAACTTAAAACTCTATTTCTCCCTTATTATCAAAATAAGAGAGAGCACTCTCTTATATACATGAGGAAGATAACCATCTCATAATTACATATCCAATATTCTCTCAAGCACTCTCAACTAATTTCCCATTATTACAAGATATTATCCCTTTGAATCCTCCACACATCTCTCACATATCTTGGATAAGATATGCCAACCAAATCCTCCATGATCCTCTCCTTAGGAATAGACTTGAATAATTATCTCTTTAATATGGTGGAGGAGATATTTGAAACATATCTTGGAATTAATCCTTCACATATTTCCTACACATTACAAAGCTCACATATTCTTGAGATTTATATAAAAAATATGTATATTTTCTAATATTTAATCATAAATTCACTTATAATACAAAAATGAATAAAATGGAAAATAAGAAGGTGAAACCCAAATATATTTATGAAAATGATGTGATAAAAGGTTAATGGAATGATGAAATGTAAGGAATAGTGAAGGAAAGGTGGATAAAAATATGACATTACAAATTAGCAGAAAACATGCTCAATTTTCAGCAAGTATCATTTACCTTCCCCAAGCTTGTGAAGAGATTGATGCAACACACCGGTGGTTGAGAAGCCACAATTTATATCAATCTCTATGGCAGTGGAGCACTAAGTTGCACTAGTTACACTTGAGGGACCATTGTCGTTCCCATTTGTTACACATGGCAGCAAGCATGATGCTCCTATTTGCTCCCTATGATTCTATTGTTCATGCTTTTATGAGGAGCATGACTGAGGAGGAGACACATAGGATGGATGTGTCCATCGAGGGAGGAGTCCCTCACATATTTTGCATTGCATGTTCTAATGGGAACATGAGAAATGATATGGCCACTACAACAACAACAATGTTTTATTATGAGGTGGGCCGTATGAGAGGCATGAGACCATATGAGGATGATTCCCGACTCATCACATATGGGGATGTTTGGGCTAGCATGTCTTGCAGCGTTGGGGGAGATACCTTGGGAGGTCCAGCCTTCTTCTTACCACTTGATGGCAACATTATTGCAGCCCAGGATAAGCAGGCACTCTACACTTATCTTAAGTGGAGAGATGGACAACGTGGGGTAGGCTATATGGTCTACCATGTGCATATTTTCAGCCCACCTTCTTTGTCGGAGCAAAGGTGGATGACAATTTTTCTGAGTTGCCTAGTTGGGAGGTGACTCAATTTGCATGGCACATAGCTTGGGTATGGATGGACCATATGGGGGAGACAATTACCCTTAGATTTCAGACTCCATTCCTCAAGGAGGGACTTGTAAACACCACTTGATATCTTCTTATGCATTATACCTTGCATGCTGATGGCTTGAAAACTACTTGCATGCTAAAGAGGAGCATTGTGGAGGATTGGATTGATGAGATAGCATCAGTGCACTTGGAGGGGATCATCATATAGGGATGCTACAGGCAGCGGAGAAGAAGACACAGTCTATCCTTTCACTTGCTTGAGGGCAAGCAATATTTGGAAGGGGAGGACTGTAATGTTCCAAATTTTTGTAAATAAGTTGGAACATTAATTTTTGCTCATATCATCTAGGAGATAAATAAAATGGGTGAGGAGACCCATTTGCATAAATAAAATTCCACATAAAGTGAGAAGGGATCTATGGAATAGCCAATTTTGCACCTCCTAGTGTAAAAAGGGGGCAAACACATGAGGATGAAGTCATGTTGACCAAGTCAACAACGCAGCACAAGAGGGTGTAGCTTGCCTGGGAAGCCAGCACATTTAGAAAGGGAGGAAACTTCTAGAGAAAGGAAACCCTAATAGGGTGGGGTCCATGGCATAGAGACATCATTTTCATATAAGGAGGATGAGGTAGCCATAGAGAGCATTATTGAAGATTTGGACTTAGAGTCTATTTGCAATCTCCAACTATTCAGCTGAATTGCAGTGCCTTTGGCACGAGGGATTCCTGTTTAGGAGTTCCTCTCCTCTCTTGAGTAGCTCAAGGAGGATTTCTCTTCATTTCTCCATATTCAGGCATTTGGCCATAGCCACTTCTTCATCTATAGTGTAGTCATTGGGTTGTGTTGCAGGTGTTGCCGTGGAGGAGATTCCACAACACCATTCCTTGGATCATTTATCATAGGAAGGAGTTCCTATTCTTTGGGAGGATCGGCAAGGAAGGTTTCTAGAGCTGATTTGCATATTTTGGCAGAAGGCCCATCTTCTCCCACCTTCATCAGTGTAGTCCCTCCCACAGACTGCGTTATCTCAAAGTTTGTCTGCAGTGGGGGTTTGCTCCACCATTTTGGATGTAGAGATTTCTTGTGCCAGGATCAACCTTGCACTCAAAGAATCCATTGGAGGAGGTTATTTTAGTTTGCAGGCCATATTCATTCTCCTCCTTCTATTGTATATTTTGAGTTGATGTAGCTACCCAGCAACTCCAGCATTATTGTATTTTCATATTTTGTACATGTATTGCAGCCAATCATTCTAAGGATTGTGTATTAGTGTTATAGTAGTGTTTTCAGGGGTTGAGAGCATACTCCCCCTCATTTGTTGAGCTATTATTGTAATATCATTTTATTACCATTTTATATGTTGTTGTGTCTCCATGTTACTGTGCATTCATAGCTGGGGATTCACTTGTGTAGTTGTGACTATTTTACTTTAGCCTTGAGGATTGTTATTGTTCATCTTGAGTATCATTTCCCTCAAGATTATGTATACATTTTCAGCTGCTATTATTATAATGAAATGGCTATGAGTTCTCTGGCATTTTCAGAAGTTTGAGCAAGTTCTCTTTATGATTATGTTTTTCATATTGCTGTAGCTCATTCCCTTGAGCAATATCTTCCTAAGGAAGAATTATTTACATAGCTATAGGCAGAGTCTGAGAAAAGGCCAGATAGCCTCCAGTTCTCATCCTCTCTTTAGAGGACATAGATGGTAAAATCCCTCTCAATCAATTCCTACACTCTCAATCAATTCCTGTGTCTCACCTTGTCATGCTAAACCAAGCGGTTCTTAGGTGGTGAAAAAAGTGTGATTTCCATTTTGGAGACACATTAAGACCTTCATAACTTGCATTGGTTCCTTATCCTTCATCCAACCCTAAAATTTTAGACCA